>JAMPIV010020621.1:0-582500 GCA_024509875.1 Oreohelix idahoensis
TTATTCCATCTTGCCAATCTTCTCCTACACCAGTTCGAGATATGGATATTCTCATCTATACGAAGAATACAAATATCTTTACCCTAAACGAAAGTGTAAATCATACCTTTATCTAATTTTCTTCATCAACCAATTCCTTCTATTTCTCCATCTGACATACTCCGTATCGCTACGCCAGTTCACTTGTTTTTAAGAATCAAATTCCCCTCCTCGCCCATCCCCTTCACTAAGACAGACTCTGTCAACCCCACCCCTGTATATGTCCAACGCAAGCCTACAGCCCAACTCCTCCACAACCTAACCGCCAAACGAAGACTCCGCAACATCAAGACTCCCCCACCCCATAACCGTGACTTACCTGCCCCCCTGCCACCCTCCCCCCCCCCCTCCCACCCGGCCCTCCCCACCAACCCCACACGCCAACTACCACCCGCCATCATTCTCCACACCAGTGCTTATTTTTTGGCAAAGGATAAACCCAGATCTCACGAGTACAGATTAAATCCTCTTTCTCCGGGGTTACACAGGTAGTTTATGTTAGTTTTATTGTTACTTGTTCTGTGTTTGGGTAGCAAGTTGTTGTATTCGCGGAAGAATCTTTAATCTAGCGCTCACAGTGTCAGGGAATAACTTTGGCCCCGGGGTACCCAGTTATATAGGAAGATGTTAAGGTGCGGTATCTTCTACTACGAGTTATAACTAATTCATCGGTCTCTCATCAAACCAGATAGGCAGGGGCATCATCGGGCAGCGATCCGCTCTGCATGGTTCTATGTTGGAGGAGCTCCTTACCGCATTCACGCGCCCATGAATGTATATCTGCTTAGTGGGGTTTGTATATAGGTTTAGGGAGCGTGTGGACCTTATCTGTACCTGTAACTGGTGGGAGGGACGGTTAAATGCTTCGGTATGGAGGGTGGTGTACTCTGTCTGCCTTTCGCGGACACCCGTGGCATAATATTTACATGTTGCAATGCTCTGGGGCGTTAAGGGCTAAGGGCAGTGTACACTCAAGGGAACATGTTATAGGTCATTATTCTTTATGGGGCAAGGGCGGGTGAATCATGGTTATGGCTGCACGTTTTTGTGGGTTTGACCGCTGAGCGGAGTAGGGTAAGACAAGAGTTGTTTCGTCGGTTGGTACGGAAGTTTCGCGGTATTGCGTCTGATCCAAGACGATGTAAATAACTAATATCATATCTTGTCGGATTCACTGTTTGGTGTTGGTGGAAGAACTTTGACGAAGTTCTGGGCCTCAAAAATGCCGCGTTGATTATTTGTAAGTGGGCTGTACTGGACCACTCTCTGCAGGGGTTAGGTATTCGAATAAGAGTTTTATCCGATCATGTTCGTGTGAGGGGGGATGTGCGGGATTTAGGAAAGGGTTATGTTTGAGATTGTGCAAGTGGTATTTTTTTTGGTAGGGCAAGCATGGATGGGTGTATTAGTTTTTATGTATGTTTTCGGGCACATCCTGCTATCGTGATGGTATTCATAAAGGGATTGGGTCGGTGGGTGGGTTTTGGAAGTGAGAGAATGTTTCGATGAGGAAGCAGAAAACTGCGCTAACACTGTTTATACCGTCAATGGGTCGTATGGAGGTGCACAATGGTGGAAAGCAGCAATCTAGCAAGTCTGGGTCCTTCTCAAACTGCCTCTATATATCTGGGGTCTAGCAATGGCTTGGTATTTTGGTGTTGCTATTAAGCTGGAACAATTCGTGTAGCTTGTAATTATGTATTTTTTTCTGCTAGCCAATGTAAACACAGTATATACTAGGGAGGAGATATGTGTTCTCGGCTCATACGGTGCACGTGGGAGTTGGTAAATGCCCTCCCTACCTGCACTTCAAACATCTTACAGGTTGGTTTTTGATTTCGGGTCTTATCTTTTTATTTGTATGAACATTAAGGCTAACGTGGTTTGTGATTCTACCGCCAACACTAACTTCTCAAGTATTTCTCCAAACGTAAAATAACTATAGAAAACTCCGCCTCTTAATACAAAGGGCATCTAGAAAGAAATTGAAGATATAGACGTTTTTTAAATCTGAGGAGTAATGAATTATGGATTTTAAAAGTGCGAGAAGATATATATATTTTTAATATTCAAGAAAATCGCCGTACTTGATAGATATGACACCTTTCCCTCTAGGATCTCCGGGCTTTTTCCTCGTTCGATTCTGCGAAATCATGAGGAAAATTTTTCCACGCCTTTTGCCGCTTGCAGACTCTGCAATCGAGCAAAGCCCGTTCCTTTTGTATCTGGCTATTCCTCACCGCGTTTTTTTAAATACCATAGTCAAACAAACGGATTCAGGGGAATGTAATAGAAATTGTCTCCCCTTGGTTCCAAATTATCTGCTCCTTCTACTCAAATTATTTCCCCTGATCACTGCCTAACGAAAAATACGTTACAACTATCATTAGCTTATCTACCCTTGAGCCAAAATTTACGCCAAAATAGTCGCCCCTTTCCTACGCGTTCCGTCTAACTCTATTTGATCTTATTACGACGATTTTCAATCGCTGGCGTTTAATTAAAGGTAACCGGCTCAACGTTAGCTAAATAGGTCTGTTTGTAAACATTCCTAAAGAAATAGAGAACAGAAAAAAGGCGTGCTAAATTAGAAAAAGAGACAGATCTCTGAGTGTAGGAGGGTTTTATATTAACAAACGTGCGTAGGTGAAATAGAAAAATGAAGATAATGAAATAGATATATGAATGATATTATCATAATATGTCACACCGTCAAACTTGACGGGTTTTTAATTATAGGGTGCTGTTTCCGTTCCCAGATGAGCAGATAGAAGTACAGTCTTAGAGTGTTTTTGGTTTCTTTCCATTATGCAGTGTAATCAAACTGTTCATGAACACTGTCATTTGAATGCTTTTCTTCGTTGGTTGTAACTATTTTCATAATATAGCAGTTCCCTATTGCACTTCTGGAAAAAATGGTTGTCATTGCACATTTTTTGTGATGATACTATTGATTGAAAAGAGAAGGAAAAGACGTATAAAGAATTCATACACCCTGTTGTAGATTTTATTAAGATATGTTGAAGATGTTTAAGGTCACGTCTGAGCAGAGGTGACAATGGTAAACTATGTGATAATAAGAGGTAAGAAATAGCTTTACTTTCCACAATGGTGAGAGTGTAAAAGAAAGGACAGTCTCTGGATTGAGTAATTGCTCTAATCCAGCCTATCTTACGACAATATTTAACTAGACTCACTTTCTCTCCTGGTACATATATACGAGTTACACTCCACTTACATATACACAATTCTGTAACATAATACGTACAGACGTGAACCAAGCTATGGATAACATATAATGGGTAGGGGTTGACCAACACGATAACTTAAGGTGTATTAGGTTTATTGTCTCTAGAAAAAAATCACAACATCAATCATCAGAAAGTATAGTTTTCAGACACCAAAAATGCAAGACAAATTATTAACCCAATAGGCCCACCTCTCTGGTAAAGGAGCCCCAAATTAGATCCCAACAGAGGTACTTAACCCAAAAGATTAAAATTAATACTAAAGTAAAGGGATAGACGATAAAGGGAAGAACAAAGTCTTTAGTTAATCTATCCTAAGAAAAAAATAATATAACAGTAGTAGTGAACCCGAAAAAGACAAAAGTGAGTAAAATGATTATACAAAATATGAAATATTCATTTCTCTTTCTTACAATCGGCCAGTCTGTGGCCACATTCAATCGCACTTACCGACTACTCTTGTATGTAATAGCTGTGTATCTTTGGCATATTTCATGGGTGGTGCTGATCCAAGGGAGCCCCAGTTCCTCAAAGAATGATTAATTTTCCTAATGGGGAACGCCCGCTTAGATAGTGCTAATTTTATGTGTCAAAGTTCACGTCAGGTAGTGCAAGTAGAAATATATATATCGCGATCGAAATGTTCACCATGGGCAGCACACAGTAGTCCGATATTTAAGGAAATGTCTGGTGGGTACACTGTTAGAAAAACCAATAAGGATAAGCAAAGGATCTCCTATCTGTGTGTTTTTATTCCTTTGTTTCTCTCTGGGGTTGAGTGCCGGTTATGGACACAAGTATTCTTTTTTCTGGATAAATCCACTCGAGAAAAGAAAAGCTACGATAGTCAGTATTCTGGAACAAATGTTATATAGATATTTGCCCGGCACAAGCGGATCAGATTTGCTGTAAACAATCTGGGTAATTTCTTGTCCAGTTTATGATCTTATTCTTAAAGTTTATATGTGGGAAGAAAGCAAGAGGACCGCACAGGTCAAAATCTAAGACCCGATAATATTTTAAGAATGTTTCTGGAGCTATTCAAACCGCTAGATCGCAAGGGTTGTGATCGCCTAGAGGTGGAAAAACAAGCATTTTAACAATGATATCAATATTATAATCTCAAACGCGTTAGGTAAGACCTCTAGATCACTCCGGTATTAAATTATATTTAAACCCACAAGAGTCTAGCTAATATTATCGCGCTTTAACACGAGATATAAACTCTAGTAATTCACAAAATTGCGCATGATGAATAAAAGTAGATTTGTCTCTAATTATCAATCGCCTAGCGTATATTAATTAATTTAAAGCGTCTCTTTCTGGGGGAATGACAAGAAATTAAATTTACTTATTACACCTGGAACAATTTGCTATAAGTTATTTAATATGCTTATTTAATAAACACAGAAATCCCAGTGCAAAACTTTAACACATTAAGACACTCAAAATTCTAATATATATTTTGATTACCGCCATGCAGGAAACTGACACTCTCCACGAATCTAAGAAATTCTTTCTATATAAAACTCCAAGAGTTTGCGCTAGCAGATATTAACAATTCCTGCGGCAGACTGATAATGAGCTTTAGGAGATTGCACATATATACTGAATCGGCCCGATCTCGCCAATGGTCTGGCAAAATCGCACCTCGAGCGAATTCAACGTCCATTCTATTATCAGGTGTTAATCAAAGGTTTCAGATCTCGGCTCTGACGTCGTAACGTGACCGCCGGTGGCCCGCCTCTTGAAGGAATGTCAGTAAGAGATACCGAAATAGTTTTATTTTAATAGCCCGAGAGAGACGACAACAAAGGGCGAATGTCGTGGCTGCTAGCACGATAACTTATTGCATACCAACCAGCAAGCGTGGGAATTCCACTCGAGTTGTTTAGTTGTAAGAGAGAAAGGGGTGACTAAGGGATTAAAGAGAGGCTCGATTTTCATACGTCACACACCCTCGTTCTTGAAATGTTAGAGCGCACTCTTTGTTATAGTGATAATAGTAAAAACAAAGGGATGAGGGGGGAAAAAAACACCTGAACGGACTAAGAAGTTTCAGGGAAGAAGGGAGAATGAAAACATTTTATTGTTCGTTTGTGTTTTAAAAAATAACCCTGTCTTTCTTATGTGCGAGTCCATTTTATTTCCACAGTCGTGCTCTCCTTGTTTAGAGTTGGATATACCATAAATAACTCGTTTTTGTCACAGATAGCATTCAGTCAGATTTGATTTCACGGCCGAGCAGGAATTGCTTCCTAATCGGCCTTCAAAAAATATATTAATTTGTAAGGATTGAAGACGTTGTTGTTGTTTTGAAGAGGTGATGGGTGGAGAGCGGGCACTTAACAGCTGCCCTTTATTGCCTCTTCTCGTTCCATCTTGGTCTACCCTGTTCAACCTGAAAATTTGTTATAATTGGTGTATTTAGAGTCATTTTATTTACTACTTTTGTATTAAATTTAAATAACTATTGTCTTTTGCAGTTGCTGGTTTTAATATATATATATATATTAGTATTTATCATTTTATGTTCTCTTTTGTTTTATTTATTCATTTTTTTTTTTAATGAAAATTTTCTATGCAGCTGCTCATTATATTTTCTTTGAAACTTCTTTATATGAAATATGTAAAATGAACATGTTTTGTAAATTCAAACAGAATACGAATAAAGATTGAAAAAAAAAAATTATAAATAAAAAAAATTTAACGTCAACAACAAACATGAAACTGTACGGTATATACTTCCCATCTCTTCCAAACCACACACACAAAGTCACTTATCAGAACGTTGTAGCAAATATCACAGACACGATACAACGCTACAAATACAAAGTACAACCATTTTTTTCCAGAAGTGCAACAGTGAACTGCTATATTATGAAAATAGTTACAATCAACAAAGAAAAGCATTCAAATGACGGTGTTCATTGTAATGTTATGATGTATGTATATAAGCATTACCTCGTCATCTACACAAGCACACACATGTTTCAGAAGGCACTCAGTAAAAGCATGTTCAGTTTGTAGCCATGTTTATTTACAGTATATCGTACATGTGAAGATTTGCATATTATTACAATGTGTGGTTCGTATTATTAATGTATTATATTACATCCCCCCTTTTTTGAAAAAAAAAATGTGTGCAAACATTTCCAACGAAATGTTTCATGTGAGAAAGGATAAGTATGTGTAATGCTCAGTGTGAGTATATATATATGTCACTGTCTGTATCGGCTGGGAGGTGTCACTGTACGGCCAGAACGAGTGGTGTAAAGTGCTGGTGGTTCTGCGGAAGTCCCTGGTTTAGCTTGAGTTGGTTGTGATTTCGGCCTTGGCGCTTGTTGGTTTTGTGGGGCACCAAGGTCTGGAGTTACTGCATTGTCTGTTGAAAGCATGGGAATTCTCTGTTCTGTTGTATTCTGTGGGATTTCTCTTATGTCCACTCTGTCTCTCAATGAAACCATTAGATTTAGGGTATCTAGGTGATGATGTTGTGTGTTTGATCTTCCAGTCCTTAGTGAAGTTTCTGTATGCTTGACCTGAGAAATGTGGACCGTTGTCTGATCTAATTTCATCTGGGATGCCAAACATGCTGCAATACTTCTTTGTAATGTCTGCAATAACAGCTGATGGTGAGGGTTGTGGAAGTTTCTCAATGATGGGAAATTTGCTGTAGTAATCAGCAATAATAAGATAGTCATTATTGTCGATTGAGAAAATATCAGTTCCTATAATGCTCCAAGGGCTCAATGGTATGTCTGATGGTATGAGAGGTTCTCTGCACTGCCTATTTGCATGTTCTTTGCTCTCAGTTGTGTCTTCACAATACCAAGGTGACTATTATGGAGCTGTTTAAGGATGATGTCGCTTTGTGTTTCTTGTATAATAATGCGATCTCTTTTAAGGATCAGACCATCTTCGATGCTTAACTCGTCCCTCATAGACTAGAATTGACGGATGTGTGTTGGAACTGCCCCGATAGCGCTTGGCCATCCCATGGTATATCAGTTCTTTGAGAGAGTTAAGGATAGGATCTCTCATTGTGTCCTTCTCTGATGTGTTCAAGCCGATTACCGCTAAACTTGACAAAATCAACTTTTGATGTTTGGGGTAAGATCTGCTGTCTTGTTGGGGTTTGGTAGTCTGCTGAAAGCATCTGCAAGACCTATATCCTCTTTAATGATTGTTAATAGTTACCTTACACTCACAGCTTTTCGCACATTGGTAAACCCAAAATTGCAGGTCCTTCAACATCTACCAAGTAAAATGTTGACAATGTCCATTCAGAGCCTCTGTATGAACATTCAAGTGTTACTGCTCCAAAACAGTCTATACTTGTTCCATTGTAAGCTCTTAGCTTTGTCCTGCCACTCCTACGGTTTACATCCCTTGTGGGAAATCCTTGCTCATCCACCTTGTCAGGCATGATCTGTCTGAATATTCTTAAGGGTAGAGTGTTACCTTGGGCACCTGTGTCTATCTTGAACCGAATATTTCTTTTCTTTGTGCCATTTTAATGCCTGGTATTCGGAATTGTACCTTGCAGAAAGCCTGCGTTCTCTTTGGTTCATTACTGAAAGTTAGTATCTTCACAGTATCAAAAGTGGAAGGATCACTTTATTCACTGGAGTCAAGGTCCTCAGTCATTATAGAGTGTGTTTGTTTTGACGACTTCTGCTGTGAAGTTTGTGTTGAGCACTGTCTTGTTTCCTCTTGAAACATAATTTTATCCAGTGGCCCCTCTTTCTGCAGTAATGACATGTAGAGTCTTTAGCTGGACAGTGGTTTTGTATGTGGTTTAGGCCACAACATTTACACATAGCACCTCTGCTTGTGTTGTGTTTTTCTTGTTGCTTCGAACCGGTTGCTTTGTTGTGTCTAGGTTTATAGTTTTTCACTGCATCCACCTGGGCTGCTAATGTACCTTGCTGAATTTGTTTAATGTTTAGTGCTTGTGCCTCGTGTTTCCTGCCTTCATCCAGAAGTTGTTGTAAATTTAGTGTATCACTCTGGCTCAGTCAGTATCCATTTCTGGAACTCTGGCATTGGTGTGCTGAGAAGGATCTGTTCGATAATTCGCTCTTTTTCTTTCTTCTTTGTTAAATTTGCATACACTTGTTTTCTCCTTGATGCGAGTGAAAAAATCATCTAGACTTTCACCAGGTTTCTGTCGCAGGTGGTGAAGTTCTAATCTTGCCGCTCTAAAGTTCGTGTGCTTTATTATCAGACGTTTTTCAAATTCGTCCAATATGGCTGCGGGGTCTGTCGCCGACTCCACAGGCATGGCGGTACCAAAAACTGTTGTAAATTGTCAAACCTTCATCGTCCAATGCTTCTAGGATATATGGAGTTAGGGTTTGTCCTTCCAGACCAGTGGTCTTGGAATATAGATCTATGCGTTGGCGCCATAACAAGAAAGCTTCACTCTTATCATCTTGACCGGCGACTCTCGTTTGCGGTGCGTTGCGGATAGTGTTTCGACGCCATGGCTGACCTCGATGACGAAAATTAGTCGAATAAACTGTACTCACGTGTTATCGTGTACTGTTTTTTTGCGTCAGTCCGGATATCGACCGCTGCCACCATGTAATGTTATGATGTATGTATATAAGCATTACTCGTCATCTACACAAGCACACACATTTTTTCAGAAGGCACTCAGTAAAAGCATGTTCAGTTTGTAGCCATGTTTATTTTTGGATGTTATCGTACATTGTCAAGATTCGCATATATATTACAATGTGTGGTTCGTATTTATGTATTATATTACAGTTCATGAACAGTTTGATTATCCACTTACCTGAATGGAGTGAAATATCTATCTTGAAGAAAATTCTCTAAATAATTATACATTTTAACAGTTACTCCTATCTTCAATTTATTTTAAAGAGAGCACCCTCTCTCCACATTCATCAAAAGCCCTAGCTATATCTAAAAATTACCAACAGTTTTTTCTACAGGGTCTTTTGAAATCCTGATTTTACATTCATGTTCCAGTTTAATTATCTGATCCATAGGCATCTGTTCTTTAAATCCTGACTGAGTTTGATTATATAAATTATTCTTTTCCAAATAAAACATCAAACTTTTATACTAGAAAAGGTTTCAGTGCAAATGCCCTCCTAGACATAGGGAAGTTAAAGATAATTGGCCTGTTGAACGAATCAAATCTTTTTCTAAGAAATATAATAAGAGACTCAGAACAACACACATTAGCCCCTTGCTACGTAGGGCTTAGACTTGCTAGACTGAGATCACTAAAGAACAATGTCCCACGTCATTTCGGCACACTACCACCTTTCTACAAGACATGCATACAAGCCATCCAGAGGACACGAAATTTTAATTAACCAGAAAACAAACAAAATTTACAAACACTTAGTCAGGTTACAAGCACCACCTTTACACCTTAGAATTAAAAGAGGTTACAATTACTTTATAACAGATTACACTGAGATTTTCACCGATCTTCACAACAAAAGCATTACACCAAAAGCCAGAGAAGTCACATAACGAGATTTATATAACGTGACACCAACCACAGAAAGAGCAGCACACAGATTAAAACGAAAATCACGATGATTATTTGTAATTAATACAGAAATTTATTCCTTTAAATTTCTTCTTGAAATCAGGCAGAGTTATTCTTTATGCTCACCTGGATAACGCCGTGAAGTTATTTCTTAGCTGGTCATTATGTTTATCACAGAAAATATTAAAAAACAATGAATCCGTTTATTCATGCCAATAATATTAATCAAGGGAAATTACTTTATGCTGGAAATAAAGGGAAGTAATTTAAATAATAAAAGTATTAACGATTTTTGCAATTCACAACTAAAATTTGTATCATTTTACATAAAATTTACACATTTTAAATTGCACATAGTAAATACTATTGCACCTTTAAACGCATAGTATTTTTCTATTGTATTAAAGTTGCTATTACTATATATATCAATTGTAAAGTAGTTTCTTCGAGTTTAAGAACTGGCTCATAAATTTATAAGACATTTAATAACATGTAGAGAAATCACTGTATTGGGCACATTTGTTGATCCCAACAAATTAGAAGGCCGATTAGGAAGCAATTCCCGCTAGGCCGTCAAATCAAATCTGACTGAATGCTATCTGTGACAAAGACGAGTTATTTATGGTATATCCAACTCTAGACAAGGAGAGCACGACTGTGGAAATAAAATGGACTCGCACATAAGAAAGACAGGGTTATTTTTTAAAACACAAACAGAACCATATTGTATTAAAATGTTTTCAAACAATCTATTTGGTTATATCAGAGCGCATTTACCATCCAAAAAAAAGTCAACTCTGTTGACTGTTACCCCGATCAGCGTTGATAGATACTAAGTCATGAAAAGGACCAACATTATCTATCCGATAGCATAAAGCCTTAAAAAGGACTCTTTAGGCTTTAACAAGCCGGTGAAAAATACTTTTTTCTACATCGTTATTCACATTCCGCGGAAATTTACAAAGACCTATGCATTGAAACATCGACAATAGCATGAATATAAGTATAAAAATGAAAATACAATGAGCAGCTGATTAAAAAAAAAAAAAACTTTCATTCCTTGCACACACTCATTTACACGCTCTTTCTTGTACTCTAACAGTTATTTATTGTAAACCTCCCCCCCCCCCCCCAAGTGTTTAACTAGAAAGAAAAGAGGCGGGGGGGGGGGGGGTAGTTTCTTTCACGATATTCTTAAAAATAAGACAAAAATTGTGCGTGTGTGTGTGTGGGTGTAAAGTATGGGGTGATTCAACACAAGAAAATGTGGGAGAGGCTCAAAACGATAACTTCGCCATGGCAGTTGTAAAATGGGAGTGTGGGGGTGGGGGGCTGCTCTAAGCACGACGAAGTGTACAGAATCGTAAGAGCGATGAGAGTAGTCTACCTTATGCAGCCTATATTCATGGCACGGTGGACAATGAAATACTGTACGGCTTGCCCAATGTGGGAAATAAAATATCTTGCTACAGCTCTGACGAAGTCAGATCGGGCATGCCGACACTCTCATACTTAGGCTTACTTCTTCTTCTTCTTCCTCGTTCGCCCTGAAAAGGACGGTGGTTGCGTTGTGTCTGTTTGCGCCTAAGCTGTGATATCTGCACCTTTCGGTCGACACATCCGACTTCTGCACGGCATTTTTTAGGGACCGGGTTTGCCTTCCCATTTCGATCCGTACTCTCTCAGCCAGACTGCACTGCTGCAGACTGTTTCCAGGACCACCACGTGGAGGTGGAGTACGGTCTTGACAATAAGGTTTAAACTTATATAAAGTCGTGAACCACATTCTCTTGACGATTCTGCGGCAGTGTCCCATGTCCAGCTGCGAGGGTCCGGAGTTCTAGTAACCCATCGAAGGGTTTGATCAGTCACAATTATCCCGCTCACACCTGCAATTTCACGAGTCGGCGCGTTTGATTTAAATGCTTCAATAGAACATGCATTACATTTTGAACAATACATTTAAAAGTACGATTTCATTTATGTGTTCTGAAGGAAGAAACCTATTATTCCGTCACTGCCAATCAGCTGTTATTTCCGACAATTTCTGTAAGTGGGGTTGTCCCAGTAATTCCCCCCCTTATCGTCCTAGCAGTGTTGCCAACTCACATTATTTGATGCTAGGTCTGAATACTTTCTGACAAATTTAGCTACACATGTTAACTAAAAGCTGCCAGCACTGAATCTAGCGATATTAAAAATCACGTTTCCTACTTTTGCCGAGATCTACGAACTTGTTAATAAAAAAAATAAAAAAAAAATAAAAATATGGTTTCAAATACAATCATTTTAAAACTTTATATATCATGTTTTGCTCTATCATCCGGTCAGAAGGAAAACAGCCTACTAACTGCTTGGCTGGAAGAACGATTTACATGCAACCTGTTGTGTACATTATAGTCGCTTTTGTGTTCTGTAATTGATTATCGATGTGTGAGCAGTCTTATTTATTTTAGTTATTTTGTATACTGTGCTTTGTTCATTTCTCAGTGCTGCCTCTTCTGCCTGTCTTGAAAGATCGTCTAGGAAATTCCTTTTGTTGGCTCGGGTTTGACGTTTAACTTCCTTTGTCCAGCTGACTGTACTGTTCGCTATATAGTTGCTTTAACCTGGGGGACTTTGCTTCTGTTTTCTTTCTTTTCATTTCCTTTCTCAGTGTTATGGTGTTTAATGTTTCTGGTGTTATCCAGTCTTGCTTCTTCCTTTCCTGGAATCCCAAGCATGATTTGATACTTTCCTTATATATTGTTGAAATGGTGTTAAATTTCTGGTCTATATCATCAGTCAATGTCTTTTCCTGACTTTTGGCAAATTGATATCGTTTCTTTATGTCAGCCGCAAAAGCTTTTCTGGTAAGGGGGTCCTTCAATTTGCTGATGTCAAACCTTTTCTGTGTAGTTACAGTTGGTCCAGCCCTTCTTAGTTTCACTTTCAGTTTTGGTACTACTAAATGGTGATCACTTCCCATATCTGCACCTCTTCTTACCTTCACATCTTGTAATGCACGTCTCCATTTACTGTTAATCATAATGTGGTCTATCTGGTTTCTGTCCCGACCATTTGGTGATTCCCATGTTAATTTGTGAATTTCTTTGTGTAGGAAAAGTGTTCCTCCAATGACCAGGTTGGTAATGCTGCAGAAACTTATTAATTTATCCGCATTTTCGTTTGCTGTTCCGCTGCCACATTTCGCCATTACTCTTTCATTATATGTATTGTGTGTTCCAACTTTCGCATTGTGGTCTCCCATTACTACGATAAGATCATTTCTAGGCGTGTCTTCCATTTCTTTCTGCAGTTGTTGATAGAATTCATTGACCTCGTCATCGCTGTCATTCGTTGGTGCGTAGCATTATATTATTGTAGTGTTTGTGAATCTCTCTCTCAGTCTTACTCTTATCAGTCTGTTGTTGATGGGTTTCCATTCCAGTAATGTTCTTTCTATTCCTTTCTGTAGAATAATGGCTACACCTTCATTGTGCTGTCCATCCTCTCTTCCAGAGTAAAGTACTGTTTCTCCTGTTGCTGTTTTAACTTTTCCTGCCCCTGTCCATCTGCTCTCGCTTATCCCTAGAATGTGTAATTTATAGTTTCTCATTTCTGCTGTGACCTGTTTTAGTTTACCCGTCTCGTTCATTGTCCTGACATCCCAAAATAACTAAAATCATCAGCGGAAAACGATGTGCAAACAATATTACATTAGTAAGAGATAAGCAAGGAAATCTCATCACGACAGCAGAGGGACAGGAAACAAGATGGGTAGAGCATTTCAGAGAAATTCTGAACAAGGAACCACCAGAGTCACAATTGAATGTTCCTGAGGCTGAAAATGATCTAGATGTAAATACAGACATTCCACGAAAAGAAGAAATCATCACAGCAATCAAAGGGTTAAGGAATGGAAAAGCTACTGGCCATGATAACTTAAATGCAGAGCTATTTAAGACAGAACCACTATTTGCACAAGTCTGGAAAACAGGGACAACACCAACTGAGTGGAACAAAGGAATAATTGTCAAATTGCACAAGAAGGGAGATCTTGCAGACTGCAATAATTGGAGAGGAATAACTCTTCCCTCAGTTCCCAGCAAAATACTAGGCAGGATAATTATACAGAGAATCTCAAAAGCAGTAGACCACAAACTGAGTAAAGGACAAGCAGAATTTAGAAAGAACAGAAGATGTTGGGATGCAGTACTGTTATTCTGTTTTTCAAGAGGCCCAATCTTCTTTTCTTTCGTAATAATTTTGTGTTTGGTCTTTTTCTGTAGGTATTTAATTGCGTTTTATGACGGTTGGTTTAGTTATACTCGCACCAGTTTTCTTTTCTTTAAATTTTCCGCGATCAGCTAGGGGTTTCTTTGCTAAGAGATATCGCGGTCATTTCTTTGTTTATCAACGCGTGAGGATTTAATTGGGCGTGGTGGAAATTTTCCGTTGTTTGGCTCACGCAATATGATGCAAGTAGAAACGCGCGCATAAACAGGACTCACGACTTGCTTTCAAATCTATTGGCAGAAGACCCCGTTATAAATTTTGTAGGAATCCCATTGGTTTAGTTAGACGCTATAGCCATGACGTAGGCAGTTAGTTGAGCGTAGGTTTTCTGGTATATAAACCCGTGCAGTCTTCTAGAGGGTCCCTTTGTCTGATGAAACCCACGGCCGTGAATCTGGCTTTATCGTTCTGCTGCACGCGGAAGAAAACGCGATAAACTGGTATGTTCAAATTTTATTAGAGCCGTAATATTAGTGGGTGCTTAAATAGAGTCGCAGTCTGATTAATGAATGGTTCTTCGGGAAGTTAACTATATTTTATAAACGAAGTGCCATCCATTGCTATCTTTGTAGAAACGATGTAAACGTAAAGTGTGCATAATTCTTTCTAAGGTAATTGGTAGTATATAGGAGTGTGTGAAGTTTTGAGATATTCACTGTGTGAGGGTTAGCTATTAAATACATGGGCGCGCTGTAGTATGTAGAGCGTTGTGTGAAACCACCATGTAATTCTGAATATTTTCAAGTGTAATACGATAGGCATTTAATTGTGTGTACGTTGTTTTATTGTGCCTTAAACGTGGGTAATGCAGTTGGAGGGTAGAGAGGAAATGTATACGTGAAGTGTTTTGCTTAGAAGAGTAAATTATTCCTAGCGAGAGGTTTAATTTAATGTTGGGTTAAGTGAGAAAACCTCACGAGGCATTGTTAAAAGTAGGCCAGGAATTTCGTAAAAGGGATTTTCCCTGGTTTTAAATGTTGTGACACGAGGCGAGATTAACGTAACAAAAGATTAAGGTCAGACAGTGTCTTGGGGTTTTGTTTACTTACCAGAATGATTTTAAGTTGCAGTGAAGCGGGAAGTAGAAGGAGTGTGAGATAGAGTGACACGTGGGTAGTAATATTTTATGTATCGTGGTGCATAGCGGGTGAAGGGGAGTTAGATGTTAGAGATGTGTTTCTGGTTCAAGTTGGTGTACATAAGTTGTATTTTTATGTCTCCAGCAGTTCACGGCACAGTGGAAGAGTGTAGTTTGTCACATACAAATTACCAACGGCAAAGTTGGCATCACAGGAGCCGAGAGCTCGATATCGCCAGAGGCGAAAGAAAATAACTTTCTATCTCAGGCATGGAAGGTATTCTTCATCTGGGAACGGGATTTTGCTTAAAAATCCAGAGCACATAGCTCATTATACCACTCCAACAACGGCACGTGTCCGGGAGATTGGTCTAGTTTATACAGCCAGAAATAAATGCGGTGTTCCTCTAAACCTTTAGCGGGTTATCGGAGGAAAGTCAAGAAAGTGTTCAGCAGCAGCGCAGCTTCTATATTTTAGTCAAGTACCTTGTGCTTGATAATCAAGTCATCAGTGCAGTCGTCAGAAACCGGGAGAGAGGGTGAACATCCCTGGTTCTGATAAAGTCAACGAGAGAAGGCGTAATGGAGACGCCACCTCAGCAGATGTCGAGAGTGTCAGAGAGACACTGAAGCAAAGAGAGAGAGAGAGAGAGGGAGCATTTGTCTTCTCGCGTTGGTATTGAATGCAGTTAAGTTTTGAGCTGTGGTCATTTTGCGCTGGACTGCGCATGACTGGTCTTGCTTCTTGGTCGATCGATTTCCGCCCACCAGTGGAGTGAGCGATTTGAATGGCGAGAAAGATGCCTCGCTGAAAGAGGATCTCCGCTATTTTTTGTTCTGTCAGGAATGTGAAAGTCCTCTTATGGATATTTCGTTTATTCGAGATAATACCTCTAGTGTATTTGCACATGCCGGGAGGCATAATATTTCTGTGTATTTCCTGAAGGCAAGGTAAATTGACTTTCCATTAACTCTATCGATTTTTGGTCGTGAGCGATTTCGATTCATAGCCTGTCTTCGAAAGTCGTCGTCACGAGATGTTTTCCCAGCTCACATGTCGCTGTATTGTACTGCATCGGTTGATGCATGTCCCAAGGACCATTACTTGCTACTTTGTTAAATGAACTAGGCTTGGAAAACCTTTGTTAACTAGAGGATATTTTTGAGGACATTATTTATACTTCGGCAGACGTGTCTGTCTTGCTGAAGTCAGATTAAGGAGAGTGAACTGATCTCATACATCTGGTTACCTTCTGGCTAAGATAGAAAGGGATGGAGAATTTTCCCGACTACATTACAGCCTTATAATGTATTGACATGTCTGTGAATCACCTTTTTTGTGATGCTGTCTACCGTCCATTGCTATACTGACATTGTTGCTGTGATAATGACTGTCTGATGTACCTACATATTCGCGTATACATTTTGTCACTGTGGCGTCCACAATAAATGATACAGAAAAACGTCTAGCTGTTACAAGCATCATTGACTTTATACGTCGTGAGTTTACTGACGTCCTATGTGGATTGCCCTGTTATTTTGTATGAACCTTGTTTGACTGAACACATCTGCACACTACACAAAACCAGACATGCGGATACCATCCATCATCATATGGCATCACGCATCATTTGGTGGCCATAAGCTGGTTTGATTCTGGTACCAGCAAACACGGGGTCCCTTACCCACTTCATTTTCAACAAGAATTCATCAGCATCCTTCAAGAAATTAACATTCTTCAAGACAGTCAACATCTTCAAAATTTTCAAAGTACTCGGCGTTGCCCGGTAAAAGTCAAAATTTCAACTTTTTGACGGAAACAAGAATTTGACAGTACCCGGCGTTGTTACATGTTGCCGGATAACTCGGACTGCTGTTATCTTTTACGCAAGTCAAGCAAGTTGCTGCTGTCAAGGTTCCAGTGCTGTCGTTTTTTGTGAAGGTCAAGTGCCGGTTGAAACGGGTTGTTTTCTGAAGAAGGCCAAGTACCGATTTCCATCAACTTACTTTTGGATTAGAAGGTCAAGTGCCGAAACAACTCAACATACAGTATGTCAGAAGCTCAAGTACCATCGTGTTAGCAGTGGAAGCAGTTCAGATGTGCCATCATCGTTGGAGCTTCGCTCTTTAGGACGTTGATTGACATCCGTTTTTTCTGCTGTTCTACGATTGGAAGCCTATAAGTTAAGTGGCCTGTTTGTATGTAAACTGTGCCCTTATACTTCTGCTGAGTCTTCTGTGTATCATCTCATTCTATATGTTATATGTTTATATGTTATTCGTATATTTATATGTTTATATTTCAGCGGGTTCTCGGTTGGGTGGTGTCTCCCTTAGATTATGCCACGTCATAGAGGTCGTCTATTGTGAGCGTTTTCTGTAGGGTGAGCAAATTTCCGATACTGGAATTTGCTAAGCGACTTCTGTTGCTATTTATGTTAGCTGTGATGACATGTTTTAATATTGTTTCGTTATTATTTCGCATTCTTTAGTTTTGTTTTGATTTGTTTGTATTTGTTAGCCTACTCTTGTCTATAATTTAGTTTCATACAACATTTTTGTTTATACACTGTGGTGTCATGTATTTTGTTTAATTATATCGCAGATATCGTCACATTTTTTGTGATATTTCATTAATTTCTGCTTTATTTTTAGTTGATTTCTGCGAACGTTTTTGTATTGTTGCTGATCTTTGTTATTGTTTACATTGTTATTGTTTACATTGTTTGCATTGTTTACATTTTCAATGTTTACATTCTGCATGTGTTTACATAGTCATTGTTTACAGTTATAGTAATTAGTTAATGGGCTATGCTAATGCACTGTTACTACTACACTGATGATAAATGAATGATGAATAGTGTCGTGCACTATTGAATGAGAAGTGCACTTATGATCAAGAATTGATTGTTGATATTTCATATACAAGTTCTTTGATTGGAGACTTGTTTCCCACAGAGACTGGGATAATATAAGGTGATGTGAATATACAAGTGCTTAATTAAGACTTGTTACACTTAGGTTTGAAATAAATTAGTTAATTATTTCAGGTTTTGGACTCATATGTTAGACAACATGTCTACATTTGAGCACTTTATTGAGCAGGGTAAATTGCTTGGGAAGACTGGTGATAAGTTAGAAGAATTTGCAACTGCTCGATATGATAAAGCAATGGAAGCTGAACAAAAGAAACTGCATATGGAAGCTGAACAAAAGAAACTGCAGATGCAGGTGGATGAAAAAAGATTCCAAATGGAAATGGAAAAACAAAAAAGGGAATCAGAAGCTGAGGAAAGAAAACTCCAGCTAGAAGCTGAGAATAAAAGACTTGAAAAAGAGGCTGAGAATAAAAGACTTGAAAAAGAAGCTGAGAATAAAAGACTTGAAAAAGAAGCTGAGAATAAAAGACTTGAAAAAGAAGCTGAGAATAAAAGACTTGAGAAAGAAGCTGAAAGACTTCAAATAGAGGCTCAGGCTGAGGAGAGAAGATTACAGAGAGAGTCTGATGAGAGGAAAGAGAAAGCAAAAATGGAACATGAAGAAAAGGTCTTAGCTTTAGAGTTGGAAAAATTGAAATTGATGAACATGAGTAATGGTAATGATTCAAACAAGGGTTCATCTTCTGGTAAGGCTAATAATGATACTTTTAAGATTAAGTTGCCAACTTTTAGTCCTTCCAGTGATGACATAATGTTCTATCTGGACAGATTTGAACAAGCATGTACAGCTCATAACATAGACAAAGCAAAATATGTTTATCAGTTATCAGGGATACTGACAGGTAAAGCTCTAAGTATATTAAATATGGTGGATGAACCTGACAAGAACAATTATGAGGTTGTCAGGGCCGCTCTGTTAAAGAAATATCAGCTTAACGAAGACGGCTATCGTCTACAATTTAAAAACATGTTACCTGAAAATGGAGTTGAATTCTCCGAGTTTATTGCAAGAATACGCATTACTTTCTCACGATGGGTTGAACTATCTAAGACGGAAAAAACTTATGAAGGACTTATGGACTTAATACTTAGAGACAAAGTCATGTCGTCTGTCAATGAGTCTTTCCTTGCTTTCCTTCATGAACGTAAACCTAAAACAATAAAAGAAATGGAAGATTTCTGTTGCCAATACGTAACTGCGCACCCACACATAACCATGGGTAACTCTAAGGTGAAAGAAGGTTTACCAGTTGCTTCGGCAGCTCCGTATGGCCAAAACTTTGCTCGTAGATCCCAACAAAATTTTGATAGAAAGAGTAGCGGTAATTTCTGTCAAAATCATGGAAACCAATTTCATGGTGATTCTTCTTCGAAGAATTGGAGACAACCTGATAGTGGTCGTTACTATCACCCTAATAATTATAGGCATTTCAAAAGAGGATATGGTAATAGAGGTTATTCCTGCCGAAGACCTCAAAACCAAACAAATAGATGTTCGCATCAATGTGAACATGATAGTAATCGTGGAAACTGGAATTCGAATCATGATAACAATTACAATAGAGACAATAATAACTGCAGAGATAATAATAACTCTGATAACTTCAGAGGTAATAATAGTCGGGGTAGATCTCAACACAAAAAAAAGAGATATCAGCAGGCTAATTCTGTACAACAGGAAACTGAGGGAGCCTGTAATCATGTTGTTGATAATAAAAACTTTGACGCTGTCACTAGTTCTGCTTTTGACTTTGAGAGAGCAAACAAATGCCCCCAATGCAGTACTTTATTCGAACCGGGTACCATAACTACTTTGAGTTGTGGTCACCCACTTCCCGCTCTTCCTGCTGCTGTTGCGCATGACGGGAGGGGTTCTTTAATCCTACATAAGGGTCTTGTTAATGATACTCCGGTCTCACTACTTTTCGATTCCGGATGCACCACTATTGGTGTTAGACAATCGCTTGTAGATCCATCTTGTGCTACAGGAAGGGTTATTAAATGTGTCACATTTGGGGCACTCTAGAAAAATATCCTACTGCTGTAATTCGCATTGCCACTCCTTTCTTTACTGGAGATGTGCATGCTTGTCTCTTACCTAATCCTATTGCGGACCTTATTATTGGTCGTATTCACGGAGTTAGGGAGTGTACCCCACAGCAGATTGCTGCTTGGGAAGATAATAACATGCAAGCTACAAATGCAGTGGTTACAAGAGCACAAGCTCTACAAACACCCGAAACTTCACTGAATAGTGATAATGGAGTTGATAGCCAAGATAGTCACTTAGTGATTACTCGTGACTCTTTCATAAAATTGCAAGAAGAAGATCCTTCTTTAAAAAAATTCTTCATTCTTGCGAAGAAAGGTGATCCGAATCAGGATACAAATAGAAAATCTTGGATTGCAATGAGAAACGGCGTACTTGTACGTATGGTACAAGATTCGACTACGTCGGCACATTCGCAAATTCTTGTTCCCAAGAGCATGAGAGTGCAAATATTGCAACATGCTCATGACTCGCAATGTGCTGGACATATGGGTTTTGCCCGTACGAAGTCGAGAGTCCTTGCGGCTTTCTTTTGGCCTTTTGTCAATAAGGACATTCGTATTTACTGCCGATCATGCAAGGTATGTCAGGAGGTCAAATCTAGAGGACCACGACATGCTGCGCCTATCCAGGCTGCTGACATTCCTATTCGGCCGTTCCAGAAAATGGCCA
This sequence comes from Oreohelix idahoensis, assembly GCA_024509875.1. Lineage (NCBI taxonomy): Eukaryota > Metazoa > Mollusca > Gastropoda > Stylommatophora > Oreohelicidae > Oreohelix > Oreohelix idahoensis. The sequence goes on from JAMPIV010020621.1 coordinate 20,840, forward strand.
TAGATATTATTGGCCCTTTTAAGGTCAAGTCGGCCAGAGGACATCAGTTTATCCTTACATGTGTCGATATGTGCACACGTTGGCCAGAGGCTATTCCTCTTAAGAGCATATCTACTACAGATATCGCAGATGCTCTTTGGTTGATATTTTCTCGCTTGGGGTTCCCCAGAGAAATATTGTCAGACCATGGCACTCAACTCATATCTGACACTATGTCACAGGTAATGTCTACCTTACATATTGAACGATCTCTCAGTAGTATCTACCATCCTATGTCTAATGGGTTAGTTGAGCGTCTGAATAGAACGCTCAAGACTTTGCTTGGTAAGATAACTGAAGATCATCCTCAAGATTGGGACAGGGTTTTACCCGCGGCTCTCTTTGCCTATAGAGAAGTCCCTAATGAACACACAGGATTTTCTCCCTTCGAACTTGTCTTTGGCGCGCGTCCACGCGGCCCTATGTCTTTATTACACGATCTCATCACTGCCGATGATATTAGCGATGAAACTCAATCCTCATATGAGTATGTCATTGCTCTTAGACAAAAGATCATTGAGGCATGTAAGCTAGCAACTGCTTCATCAGAAATTGCTAAAGAGAAGGCAAGGCAGTTTGCTAACAAGAATAGATGTCTACGACAACTTTGTCCAGGTGACAAAGCATTCGTCCTACTCCCCAGTAGGGAAAATAGACTTCTTATTGCATGGAAAGGTCCGTATGCAATAGTCTCTCGGGTTTCCGATGTTGACTATGTGGTCGATATTGATGGAAAGCATAAAACTTTCCACATAAACATGCTTTCGGAATTTCACGAACGTCCGGACTATTTGCTGCCTATTTTCCAGGCAACGGATGATGCTCCTGCACCTCACGGTCATTATTCATCCCTGTCTGTCATACAGGATGAGGAAGCTACCTTCTCTGATGTCAACCTTCCCCTTCCAGTGGTTCCATTACATTCCACGGAATCTTGGAAAAACGTTTCTGTTTCTCCTAATCTTTCTGGTGACGAACATCGACAAGTCTTGTCGATGTTACAAACATTTCAGGATGTTCTCACTGACATTCCTGGACACACAGATGTCATAGAACATGACATAATTCTTACCGACAATAATCCAATTAGGGTTAGGCCGTATCCTATTCCTATACACTTTCAGTCGCAGGTGGAAAAGGAATTGGATGAAATGATTCAATTAAATATAATTGAACCATCGACTTCACCATATTCTTCTTCCATGGTTATTGTCCGGAAGAAGGATAAGAACATACGAATTTGCGTTGATTTCGCAAATTGAATCAGGTCACAAAGTTCGATGCTGAACCGATGCCTTTGTTAGAAGATCTACTGATTAGACTTTCTAATTCTAGATTCTTCACTAAACTTGACTTGTCTAAAGGTTATTGGCAAGTGCCTTTAGCAGAGCATGCCAAACCTCTTACTGCTTTTTCTACACCTAGGGGTCTATTTCAATGGAATGTTATGCCTTTTGGTCTCATGAACGCCCCTGCCACTTTCGTTCGCATGATGCGTCGAATTCTGTCACATCGTTCGGATGTCATCGCATACTTAGATGACATCTGTCTCTTCAGTGATACCTGGGAAGATCACTATTTAGGGTTATATGACTTACTGTCCACTCTACGTGAGAATAATTTGACAGCAAAACCTTCTAAAGCTTTTGTTGGTTTTGGTGAAATCTCTTTCCTGGGTCATCGTGTTGGTCATGGTCTCTTGAAGACAGAAGACCACAATACTTCCAAAATACTGAACATCTCTGTTCCTAAAACGAAGAAACAAGTTAGGAGTCTCTTAGGTTTAATTCAATTTTATGGGAGATTTATTCCAAATTTATCTTCGATCATGGCACCTCTCTCAACATTGTTGAAGAAAGGTTCGCCTAATCTGGTCCGTTGGTCTGAAGAATGCCAATCTTCACTAGACCAAATCAAGAATATATTTTCTTCTCCTCCCATCTTAAGATTACCTACTCTTGATAGGACTTTTGTTCTTCGGAGTGATGCTTCATCCACTGGGATTGGAGCAGCACTGATGCAAGAATATGCAAATACTCTGCATCCTGTTATGTACATTTCTAGAAAACTAAATGCGGCAGAGAGGAACTACTCGGTTTTAGACCGTGAGTTGTTAGCGATGGTTTGGTCAATTCTAAAACTACAAAGATTCCTCCTGGGCGCACATTTCATTCTAGAGACTGATCAGAAAGCTCTTACAGCTATTCAGACTAAGAATTTGAAGAGTTCGAGATCCACTCGATATGCTATAGCTCTTCAACCTTTTCACTTCACGGTACGAGCTATCCGTGGTGCGGATAATGTGATGGCTGACATTTTGTCTAGATGCCCACATGACTCCAACTAATACTTCTGTCCTATATTCCTATATATTACAGAGTCATAACACACCTATATTACTACAATAGATTAGCACATCTGTACTCACTTTATATGTACACACTATCGTGCTTTGTTATCATCTTCTTCTGTTCGTTTTTTAAGATGATAGAGGAGGACTGAGTGGTTAATATAAGGGCCGTTAGTTTACTAAACAGCCACAATTATTAATAATGTATTGTACCTTATGAAGCATATTAGTTATTAATTAGCATTATAATGCTTGTACTTTCTCAGAATGTCATTGATGAGCTGAGGACTTACCTTACTAGTATCAAGCATGACGAGTTCTAGATTGTGTACTTACCCTCGGAATGCCAGAGCATATGTCCTGGATCGTCATGTAGTTTAACTTTACTATGTACTTATGTCATTACATGCCAAATAATGTACTAATTAAATTTTCCTATCAGATTTGTACATCCATTTTTAAAGACAATATTAGAGTATGCTGTTTAATGATGATTATGGTAACTTGCATACGTATATTGTGTTTACATGCTAACGTGATGTGTGTTGGTGACACCTCCCCGATCTGAATATTTTTTGAGACATATTTATTTTTCTGTTGAGGTATATCCTCACCAGACACTCTATATTTAGCCTCATGTTAGGCAATTTAATTAATTATCAGCGCATAATTCGTGCGTTTTGAGCCGCTTATCGCATGCTCTTTGATATTTAAAAAAAAAAATATGTTCCACATTTTTTTTTATCGGGAGGAGGTGGTGATATGTTGCGTGAGAAATTCTCGCAACATCGTTTTATTACAATATCTATTTTATAACGCAAGGGCAACAACTGCTTGAAATTTATAGTCACTTTTCTCGGTAAGCATTTGTCTTCTCGCGTTGGTATTGAATGCAGTTAAGTTTTGAGCTGTGGTCATTTTGCGCTGGACTGCGCATGACTGGTCTTGCTTCTTGGTCGATCGATTTCCGCCCACCAGTGGAGTGAGCGATTTGAATGGCGAGAAAGATGCCTCGCTGAAAGAGGATCTCCGCTATTTTTTGTTCTGTCAGGAATGTGAAAGTCCTCTTATGGATATTTCGTTTATTCGAGATAATACCTCTAGTGTATTTGCACATGCCGGGAGGCATAATATTTCTGTGTATTTCCTGAAGGCAAGGTAAATTGACTTTCCATTAACTCTATCGATTTTTGGTCGTGAGCGATTTCGATTCATAGCCTGTCTTCGAAAGTCGTCGTCACGAGATGTTTTCCCAGCTCACATGTCGCTGTATTGTACTGCATCGGTTGATGCATGTCCCAAGGACCATTACTTGCTACTTTGTTAAATGAACTAGGCTTGGAAAACCTTTGTTAACTAGAGGATATTTTTGAGGACATTATTTATACTTCGGCAGACGTGTCTGTCTTGCTGAAGTCAGATTAAGGAGAGTGAACTGATCTCATACATCTGGTTACCTTCTGGCTAAGATAGAAAGGGATGGAGAATTTTCCCGACTACATTACAGCCTTATAATGTATTGACATGTCTGTGAATCACCTTTATTGTGATGCTGTCTACCGTCCATTGCTATACTGACATTGTTGCTGTGATAATGACTGTCTGATGTACCTACATATTCGCGTATACATTTTGTCACTGTGGCGTCCACAATAAATGATACAGAAAAACGTCTAGCTGTTACAAGCATCATTGACTTTATACGTCGTGAGTTTACTGACGTCCTATGTGGATTGCCCTGTTATTTTGTATGAACCTTGTTTAAGCTGTGTAAACATTCGTTTAGGCAGAGTCAGCAGGACAGAGACAGTAGAAAATCTTATAGTAGTGGGAAGTGGAGGCTTAAGTTGATGCCCCACCAGTTAGATTGTGGTTTCAATCACTAATAATTCTATTTTTCCCCAGCAGGGTGACTGACAGAGTGAATGTGGTTGAGGTTTTTTTGTGGCTATCTATTTAATTGGTTCTTTGCTTTTTCAGGTCTGTGCAACAGTGCACGATATTTATTTCTATGCTGTGTGATGAATTTTATCTTTTGATATTGTAAATAAACTATACATATATTGCAAACTGGATCAGACTCTATACTGTACTGTACGTATATATATCGTCTGTATAGTGTGACTGTGGTCTTAGATACACCTTATCTCCTTTTGTTTAAAGGTAGTCAGAGGGGGTGAGGCTAAAGCATATTTTGTAGTCACGAGTGGCAAGGGAGAGGCAATCCAGGTTCTCACCCTTGAGCCAATAGTCTCATCTGTCCACAGTCACTATCATTTTCATCAAAATTTTATCTTCTCGGACTTTCTTACCACTAGGGTTTTGTCTCCATATTAAGACAACCTCTAGACTTAAATCCACTTCGTGACAGATGTGTAGATCATATATTTACCCTCAGGAACATTATAGAGCAGTGCTCAGAACGGCAAAGACAGCTGTACATAAATTTCGTTGATTTTGAAAAGGCTTTTGACAGTATACATAGGGACAGTTTATGGAAAATACTGAGGGCTTATGGAATTCCAAGCTGCATAGTGTCAATCATAAAAAGCCTCTATGCCAACTTTACGTGTAGCGTTGGGCAGAGCAACCTAACCTTTGAGGTGAAGACAGGAGTATGACAGGGATGCCCCTTATCAACCACTCTATTTTTAACAGTCATAGACTGGGTGATGCGCCAGACAACAGAGGGCAGTCCAAGAGGAATAAGATGGACTACATTTTCTACATTGGAAGATCTGGAATATGCAGATGATATTGCACTACTAGCACATTCACATCAACACATCCAGGAAAAAACGGATAGGCTTAATAAGTATAGCCAGCAGGTGGGCTTGAACATCAATCTAAAGAAGTCAGAGGTCATGACGCTCAATGTGAGCAACCCTGAGCCCATATCAGTAAGGAATCAGCAGCTGGAACAGACAGACACCTTCACATCCCTAGGATGCATAGTAACACCAGACGGCGGAGCAAGCAAAGACATCAACAACAGAATGAACAATGTAAGAACAGCCTTATTTAGTCTAAACAACATCTGGAAGTCCTCTCAGTACAGCACAAGCACAAAATTAAGATTATATCAGAGCTGTGTGCTTTCTGTGCTTCTCTATGGTGCGGAATGCTGGAGAGTTACAGAGAAGGAAATGTCGAAATTGTCCTCTTTTCACACAACATGCCAAAGAAAAATTATCCGAATCTTATGGCCGAATACCATCACCAACCAAGATCTGCTTACTCAGAGCAAGCAAGAGGACATGCACACCATCATAGCTGGCAGACGCTGGAGCTGGGTTGAACCATGTCCTCAGAAGAGACCCCGATGCCATCACAAGAACAGCTTTGCTATGGACCCCTGAAGGAAAACAAAAGAGAGGCCGACCAAAAACAACTTGGCGGAGGACTGTGGAGGCTGAGATGCAAAGAATGAACCAGAGTTGGGGCACTGTACGAAGGATGGCCACCGACCGAGCAAAGTGGAATCAATCTGTTGTTGCCCTACAAGATGCCACCAGGCGTGATGGCCACTGACTGCTTTGACGGTCGGCGGCTAAGAATCAAAGAAGAAGCAGTCTTAAGACATCTTTTAAAGGTCACAATCCGCGCCTCAATAATTCTTACAATTTCTCTATTCTTATATCATACATGCTGCATACATAAATATATATTTAAAGCTGTGAAATGCGGTTTTACACTAATCTACCAACAACAGCACACATTATTAGTGTTTCTTTTCAGTAACCAAAGAAAAAAGATGTCTTTTAGGTACTGATGTGCTGGCTCTTCATCTTTACATTTTGCAGTGGTAACATATTGAAACACTATCTAGTTGCACCAATATTTAAAACACAAAATTAAAAAAAAAACTGATTACACAAATTAAATGTTTGTATTGCGAGCTGGCTTTTGACATGAGGAAAAATGATGCCATGAATACATTAGTCACTAATGATTAGGTCTAGTGCATTTGAGGTGCTGAAAGAAACTAGAATAATGAAAAATATTTTGCTATGACCTTCAGCTTGCACGTGTTTCATTGGACAGAGCACTTTCTGGATCTTTGAGGATGACGAGTACTCTGATAATCACTAGCAATAACCCGTCAAACTTGACGGGTTTTTAATTATATTGTGCTGTTTCCGTTCCCAGATAAACAGATAGAAGTACATTCTTAGAGTGTTTTTGGTTTCTCTCCATTATACAGTGTAATCAAACTGTTCATGAACACCATGATTTGAACGCTTTTCTCTGTTGATTGTAACTATTTTGGGGAGAGTATATATAATGGAAACAATACAATTTTTCAACATGGTTGCATTCCTCAGCTGTGACCAACGTACACACGGCGAGAATTATGTTATTTTAGATTCAATTTAAAAGTTCTTTGATGACAACATGTTGTGTGAAAGTGCGTGGATTGTTTTCAGAGAGTGTTCCCTGATAATAAGTGGTTTTTAACAAAAACGTTCAAGTTTTCATGGTTTGTACATCGGGTGACGGCGACATAGAGCTGGCCGTATCCGAAAATACAATTCACTTTGGTATGTTATTGGCTCATGCACACTGTCGTACCGATAGGTTTGGAAGTTATTTATGGTCCCGTCTGAGTAGAGTGGATGGTGATAAGTATGTGAGAAAAAGGTATGAGAAATAGATTTCACGGGTGAATAGTTTAAGGAGAAGATATGTCTCTGGAATGAGTAAGTTTCTCTAGTCCAGCCTATCTATAAGACTATAATTTAGTACAAGACAATCTTTCCCTTCCTCATACATGTAAATATAAGTTTAACTACACACACACACACACACAGATATGTGACGACAAGACACACAAACGTGAAAAATCTACGGTTAATTGGGTATGGGTCTGACCAACACTCGAAGTTAAGTTCTTTTTGTTGTTTATTATCATTTAAACTTGACAACATCAAATATCTAAAGAAAGATCAAATAAAATTAGTTTCACATACATATGAAATAACAGAATAAATGTGCCCGCCCCCTCTTGAGAAAAAGAACCCAAAGAGTTAATAACCCAAATGTCAAAGGTTAGCACTATGTTACAGAATAGACAGTAAGGAAAATCAAAGTTCCTACTAAATGCTACCCAGTAAAGTAAACAATGTTTAAGCAAAAAAAATCCATGTTGGTACAATTCCGGTAACAAATAAAAATATTCACTCTCTCTGTCATACGTGGCCACTCAATCACGCTTACCTACTCTGGGTGCTATCCCTTGGAATTACAATGGTTCCTGAATATACAACATGTCAGGTGTATTTCCCAAATTGGCCCCAGTCCATCCTCTAACAAATAAGATTAATGAGGTGAACGCCTAATTTGGTGGTTTATTCTTGGATGGACAAATGTCACTTCGAATAGTTAGTGTAGAAACTAAGATCTTGGGGTTCACAGTAAACAGAGGAAAATACTTCCAGTATTGAGAAACAGCTGGTTGCTAAAAAACTGTTACAATTGATAAATGAGGATAATCCTATCGGCTGGCTCTATGGTAAGTGCCGATTCTGAAACAGCGTAAATTATGGATGATACACTTGAATACGACTGTCAGTCGTCAGAGAATGTTATTTTTCTGCACAACCCCAGTGGGCTGATAAAATTGAAAAAAAATTGCTGGGTTTTGTAAGTCCAGTTAATTTTACAAGTTAAAATGTTTCTTGTTTATCGTTGGCTGACAAATGAAATTGGTGACGCACAAGCCAAGAAACAGACACCCTTAACCCATCAATAAATTCAGATTAAAAAAAACAGCTGGCCGCTCTTGTGTTCAGGTCAGAACATCAGAATGAAATGATCCCCACGAATGCTATTAACACATTTAGCGAAAATGGTTCTAGTCACGCGTGCTTAGACTATCCAAAAATTCTGAGTTACAACTGATAGCCGGTTTAAGAGACCACAGTTTGTATATCATCATGGTTCTCTGTTCTATGGTTTTCACACTATTGTGTATAGCAGAGAATCAGAAACATGAGTTCCCCAGATAAAAGTTTTACGGTCGCTCTGTCTCAGCGTTAGACAGCCATCAAGGACTTAAATCCGTGTAACGGGGTTCTCGTAGATTTTGCCCGTATCTGAAGATCAAAGCTCGGGGTTTCCCTCTGTGTACGAACTTCAAAGGGTCCTCGGGGAAAGCTTTTTGCCCGTGAGTCTACTTCTAAAAGGTCTGGTGTTATTCACGTGCGTTCTGTCAGGTATCCGATGATTGACAGATCAGCTCGCGTGAGAAACTTGGGTAAACAAACATGATTCGCTCCCTGTTATGACTGGCAGGTCACGAAGGTTTGTAAACAACTTCGTTTGATTACGTTCAAAGAAAAGAGGCGTGGATGCAAAATAAGCTTGTGTGAGTAAGACAGGCAGAAAAATGCGTAGTTTTTCTAGCAAATCATAGAAAGCTAACGGGATTACAAAGGCTGTCAGATTACTGTAAGCTATATTTCCATTATACGTCACAAACACACACCAATTTTTACGCACTTTTTCTTTGTCGAGCGCTACTAATTTCGGGAAAGAATAAAAAAAAATAAAACCAATTTGTTTTATATAACACCCACGCCGCGCAAGTTGCACACCGTGCGTTGCGCACTTTTTTTTCTGGCGCGAGTTACTATTTTGAGTGAGACCGACCGAAGTAACATACATCGGTAATTATGTTATAGTGCATTTCACAATGTTTGCCGCTGTTTAATATTCAATATCTCTGCAACCACTTGATCGTAATTTTTGCAACTTTTCATATGACCTAATAATCGCTATGTCCCGAGGGGGACATTTATTTCCTCGTTAACAAACTTATGGTTTTATATTTTCTTTATTTAAAGTATACAAAATCGACCACCTCCTAGTCCAACCTTGTTTTAACAGGGCTTACCCCTTCATATTTGTGAGCTATTTCGATTTCACATCTTGAACGTATTTCACGTGATTTTCCCCGTGTTTCAGCTCACTACCGCACTGTTTTGAACATTACATTGATCCTTCCGGTGTGTTCAGTTACCGTTCTACTGATTGTGTATTTCAGTGCATAGGCGTATCTTGCGGTATTCTAGGTCTGTAATACAATTGGTATGAAAGTCAAGTTCCTTACACTGCATACAATGGCAATGAAGATGTATAAATATTTCCGCAGAGAAGCTAAGCGTGGTAAACTGTATCGGAGTTATTATTCTCTCAAATATTTCGAAGAAATAAAAAAGGACCTCAAGTAGTAATCAGTTAACAAACCCATCTAACATGCGAATTGTATAGACGCCTATGCCGAAAATATGCAACTTCCTTCATTTACGGTAAATTATTTTCTTCCAGGACAAAATAATTACTTCGTTAAAAAAGATCAAAGAAATTAGCCGTTGCAAGAAAAGAACACTACCTGCAACATTGAATTTTATAAAAACTTTGGGACATTGAAAATATAAGACCACATGCAAAAAATCATGTTTATCAGTGCAAGGAATATGGAGATATTTGAAATCAATCGTCGGCCGATCTTTTTGAAACGCACTTTTTTTTTTTATAGTTGGGATGGGATAGTGTTCTGTTTCACATCGACAATTACTTATGACTAGGTTTGCTTTTACACTCTTCCATCATTTTTGTTTGTGTTGTTTGCTTGTGTTTGTTACTACTGTTTTTGCTACTATTTTAGAGTAATAAACAGAAACACACACGATTTGGTAATTTTTATTTGCTCTAGTTACATTAACTGGACAGGAGATAATGATGCCACATATCGGCAATTAAACATATTATTTGGACTTGAAAGCACTATATTACTTAATTATACCCGTCAGTTGGCCACGCACTCAGAAGAGACCATGATGACATCATAAGAACAGCTATGCTATGGACCGCTGAAGGAAAGCGAGAGAGAGGCCGACTAAAAACAACCTGGCGGATAACTGTGAAGACCGAGATGCAAAGAATGAACCAGAGCAGTGGCACTGCAGGAAGGATGTCTGCGGACTGAGAAAAGTGGAAGCACTTTGTTGCTGCCGTACAAGACGTCACGAGGCGTGATGGCCACTGACTGCTTTGACAGTCGACGGCTAAGGATCAAAGAAGAAGATACTCATCAGAGATTGGCCGGGATATTTTTCATGATGAATTAACAAAAACTTGTTTGCTTAATTGTTTATATCTGTTATGAAGTCAACACATTTTTTTTTTTAATTGGAGCTAGGTGCTTTTCCCCCAATACATGCTAAATGGTCAAAGATGTATTCCAGCCTTTAAATTACTGCCACAATTTACATTTTCAGAAGGAAATAGAAACGGTATTATACTAGCGTTAGGTCTCTTTGTAACAATGCTTTAACAAATTCTAGCGATGAGTGCTGTTTGAACTCAGAAAGCTCTAATAAAAAAATATAAAAAAATTAGTAGTTACAACTATTGCATAAAATGTGTTGCTATAATAAAACTGGTCTCTCGCTGCAAAGGTACTGAGTACGATTCACGGTTTCGAGACTCTACAGTCTACTCAGCCGTAGATGGGTAACTGACTTTGCTCTTGAGTTGGAGAAAGGAAAAAAAACCAACAAGTTAGAGAACTGATCACACCACCTCTCGATGTCGGACCTAGGGACCTAGTATAGTGAAGTCTCTAACACTTGTGTTGAGTTTGTTTTATCGTTGAGTTCAGTTTATTCTGGTGAAGAGGTAGCTTAAAACGCGAATGGTTAAAATGAACGAATGTCAACAATATTCTTCAAACGAACTTCAACAAGTAGTATTGAACTGGGTGAACTGGGCAAGTACTGGCAGTACAGAAGTCGGTGGTGACTGTACATAGATTTTATTCAACACAGCACATACGGAGTGGACAAGACTAACATCGTCACAGGCGCAGAAATCATACGTCAACATGTTGATAATTACTTTTAAAGTTCCTGAAGATTCTCTACTAATAAAGTCCTCTGACTCAAGTGACTGAGGATCACGAAACTGTTACCATATAATATTCCGCTCATTCAAGTCCATTGACCTTCCTTCAAGGACGTCCATCATGGTAACGTATTCATACTCCAGGATAAAATTCTTCCATACCATACTTCACAATCCCAGACTTTCTCCATACATCCCGTTATATATAGTATATAGTTTTCAAACAAAGTCATACATGATAATACGAACAGGTTAGAGATTCCAGTTGACTAACCTCTCCCATTCTATGCCACGCTTCTGGCATTGTAGTAACAGCATATTAAACATGTGAAGCATATAAATTCATTAACTTGATTTCTTGTAGGTATTCTCCCTCTACGAAAAGATTCAAAGGCTATCGACTCCGTGTGTCCAATTCTAGGAATGTCATCTACGATGAATTCCCGCTAGACCATTAATAGGAGCGGCCTGATACTTTAATGTACGTAAATAAACATGCCATAAGAAATGGGGCGACACTTACTTTATACTTCCACTATTGACTTCGCCATGAAGATCAATAGATACGAATACAACTGATGGCTACTTCACATTTGCCAAGAATCAAAGGATAACACAGCGGACATAAATATGGTCCGAACTGCCCCATTCATGACGTCAGAAACTACTCAACTAGGTTACACGTGCGTCCAAAGCAACTCACCCTGCATTGTGCACGTCAGTGCGTGAATCAATCGAACGCACAAATAATATAACTATATAAAACTGGTGCGTACATTTGGCAGGACCGAAGACTACCCCCGTAGGTAATAAATGTACGTAACAGCTCCCTTATCACCTCCCCTTAAAAAAATTAATTCTATTAATTTTTTTCGAACTAATTACTCGAGAGAGGTGAGTCAAAACTACAACAAGATTTATGACATGCATAAAATTATATCATATTAAGAAAAGAATATTAAATGAAAACAATATAACTAAATGATAGTATGCATTAAAGCACACATCCACCATCGACCTACTTTGGAACGATGTGGTAATATAAAACAAGTTGAAAAATGAAAATGAAGAAACCATAAAAAAAAGATGATAATAAAATTCAACCAAATTTTTTTTAAAAGAAATTTGAAACATATGATTTCAAAAATGAAAATGAACAGCAACACTGATGATGATCAATGATGAAAGAATCAATAAAACAGAAAATTTTAAAATACAACATGCAAAATGAAACAAAGCATAATTAAACACTTTAAGAAGCAACGCACTTACTATTTCCTAACACTAGTAAGTTTGACTAGTTATCTAAAAGTGAGATATCATGTAGTGGGATACGTGAATACACGTATTGCGAAACACTAATAAAGTTAGTAGATGTGTGATTTATAATCAATCAAATTGATTAAATTGAATTATACTAATTAATAGTACTTAATTTATGAACAAATAACTAATTACTAATTTATTCTAAGTGATTTCAATTTCACTCATTGTTAATATTCTTTTAGAACTAGTTAAATCGACAAGAATATGTTCTCAATGTACCATGCCTGAAATAAGTTTACGAACACGATATGTAGTGTAATATGTTCCATAACAATAGTGTCGCATTTACCAATGTTTCCATACTAAAAAAAAATGTTACTTTAATATCACTGTTCCCGTTCTAACAAAACGTTACTTCACAAGAAATAATGTTATAATCCATACGTAAGTATATTCTGAAAGTTATATATATACGAATACTGCAGAACTACACATAGTCTCCACAGATGTATAATCAGTGACCATGTACAAAGTTATTCATGTTTCTGTGAGGACGTTTCACCATCTGGAAGTGGTTTAATTTCGACATGTTCACTAGGGCATCTTGAAAGACAGTCTGCAAACACATTCTGTACTCCAGGAATAGCTCGTATCTCAAAATGGAACGGTTGAAGCGCAATAGCGTAACGCGCTGACTTTGATGACTTCACGTTCCCTGTGTTCAGTGCTGTAAGAGCTTTCTGGTCGGATTCCACCACAAAGTGTGATCCGAGGAGATAACGATCCAGTTTTGTGATTGACCAGACAAGAGCGAGGAGCTCTTTATCTAGAACGGAATACTTCATCTCGCTCGTCGTAAGCTTTCTGGATACGTACATAACCGGAAATAAGGTGCCTCCGTATTCCTGCATCAAAACTGCCGCGATAGCGTAGGAAGAAGCATCACTGCGAAGAACAAAGGTGAGATCTTTGTTAGGCAACCTTAAAAAAGGCTTATTTGAAAAAAATTGTTTGATATAATCTAAAGCCGTTTGATGATCCTGCGACCACTTTATTATATTAGATGTGCCTTTCTTTAGTAACGAAGAAAGAGGTGCAGTTATAGTAGACAAATGAGGGATGAATTTAGAATAGAACTGTATTAGTCCTAAGAGCGACCTCACTTGTTTTTTTGTCTTAGGTGCTGAGATGTTTAAAATTTTAGAGACGTTACTGTCTTCTGTATACATTAAACCGTGACCTATACGGTGACCAAGAAATGAGATGTCATGAAAACCGACAAAAGCCTTTGAAGGTTTCGCTGTTAAGTTATAATCCCGTAAGGTAGAAAGTAAAGATTTTAAACCCTGAATATGTTCATCCCAAGAGTCACTGAAAAGACAGATGTCATCTATATAAGTAATGACATCGGGACGATGAGACAATATGCGGCGCATCATGCGTACAAAGGTAGCTGGCGCATTCATTAGACCGAATGGCATAAAATTCCATTGAAAAAGACCCCGTGGCGTCGAGAAAGCGGTGAATGGCTTTGCTTTAGGGGTTAATGGCACTTGCCAATAACCCTTTGAAAGGTCAAATTTCGAAAAGAATGTGGCATGAGATAATTTCTCTAATAAGTCGTCTAAAAGAGGTAATGGTTCCGCATCGAATTTTGTAACTTTGTTTAATTTCCTGTAATCTACGCAAAGACGTATATTGTTGTCCTTCTTCCTAATGATTACCATAGAAGAAGAATATGGTGATGAAGATGGTTCAATTATATTTAATTGAAGCATCTCATCCAATTCCTTATCAACCTTATCACGAAAGTGTAAAGGAATAGGATATGGACGAACTCGAATAGGTGTATCGTCAGTCAGAATAATGTCATGTTGGATGACTGACGTATGACCTGGGATGTCAGTGAGGACATCCTCATACGTGTGTAGAATATTAGAGACTTGCTGACGTTGATCATCAGTAAGAGTAGATGAGATAGTAACATCATTCCATTTCTCAGTGGAATGGAGTGGTACAACTGGTATTGGTAGTTGTACATCATCGAAAGAAGATTCCTCTTCTTGGATGACTGACAAACTAGAATAGTGTTGAATAGGAGGTGTAGGATCGTCAGTTGCTTGGAACACTGATTGTAGATAATCAGGACGTGAGTAATATTCCTTCAACATATTAATGTGGAAGGTTTTATGTTTACCATTAACATCAACGATGTAGTCGACATCGGATATTCTTGAGATGATCCTGAAAGGACCTCTCCAGGTAATTAAAAGACGATTATTATGCGCAGGGAGTAATACAAAAGCTTCATCACCAGGTATGAGCTGGCGAAGACGTCTATACTTGTTTGCAAATAGACGAGCTTTTTCTTTGGCTTGTTCGGATGATGCAGTAGCTAATCTACAAGCATCTATGATTCTCTTTCTCAGAGAGATCACATACTCATAAGAGGATTGAGTTTCCTCTTCAATATTCTCGTCAACCAATAAGTCGTGGATTAACGACATCGGACCGCGTGGTTGCATGCCGAAAACAAGTTGAAATGGAGAAAACCCCGTTGCTTGATTTTGTACTTCGCGATACGCAAAGAGACAAGCGGGTAGGACCCGATCCCAGTCTTGGGGATGGTCTTGAGTCATCTTACCCAACAACTGCTTGAGTGTCCTATTTAGACGCTCAATTAACCCATTTGACATCGGATGATAAATAGAACTTAGAGATCTGTCTATACCTAATGTCTTCATAACTTGAGACATGGATTCAGAAATGAACTGAACCCCATGATCCGACAAGATTTTCCGTGGAAAACCAATGCGTGAGAAGATTAACATCAATGCCTCTGCTACACTGGCAGATGAAGTGTTCTTGAGAGGGATGGCTTCAGGCCAGCGAGTGCACATATCAATGCACGTAAGGATATGCGTATGCCCTCTAGCAGATGGTAGCATAGGACCAATAATGTCTATAGCCATTTTATCAAATGGTCTAATCGGGATGTCCGCAGCTTGAATAGGAGCCGCATGAAATGGACCCCGTACCTTAACTTCTTGACATATCAAACAAGACCGACAATAGAGAGTGATGTCCTTATGGACGCCTGGCCAGTAGAATGCCGAAAGCACTCTGGATTTGGTACGCGAAAAACCCATATGGCCCGCACATTGCGAGTCATGCGCATGTCGTAATATACGAGATCTCATACAGGATGGGACTATAATCTGAGAACATAAGGATGAATCCTTTTCTCGTATTACTCTAACCAAAATCCCATTCTTAAGTATAAAATCATGTCTAGATTTTGCAAGTTTGTTGCTGGTATTATTTTTGTTCACATGCTGAAAAATTTTTTTTTAATGAATCATCATTCTTTTGCAATGTTGCAAACAACTCCCGTGAAATAGGAGCATCATCATCACAAGTGGTATGAACTGTAGGTTCCATAGGTGTATCATGCGACATATTAGTAGCTTGCGCTCTAGTCACTACTGCATTTGCAGTTTGAATATGTCGCTCTTCCCATTCAGCAATTTGCTGTGGTGTACACTCTTTAATACCATGTATGCGACCAAGTATTAAATCACAAATTGGATTCGGAAGGAGACAAGCTTGAATCTTTCCTGAAAAAAATGGTGTATTAAGATCAATAATAGCAGTGGCAAATGTTTCAATTGTGCCACCAAACGTTACACACTTGACAACCCGGCCCGTGGCACAACTTGGGTTGATCAGCGAAGTCCGGACGCCGACTGTGCTGCAACCTGAGTCAAATAGGAGAGAGCATGAAATATTGTTAACAAATCCCTTGTTAAACTTAAGAGAGCCCTGTCCCTGGTGTACTGACGCAGCAGTGGCCGTACAGACTGCAGGTAGACTAGGCAAGGTATGTCCGCAACGCAGCGTCGTGATCGCCCTGGGCTGGAAAAGAGTAGAGCATTCTGAACAATCTTTGACTTGGGTACAATCAAGAGAACAACACATAGCATTATGAGTTTCAGCTCCTTTACCCTGTTCAATGTTAGCCTGTGTATCACTAAAAGCGACATTAGAATGTCTATTCGTATTACTCAACGATCTATCTCGTCGACGCGATCGATTTTGATTTTTGTCATTAAAATTGCCATAATTGTAGTTTCTGCTAGAGTTAAAATTTGGATGAGTCCAATAATTTGTATAATGATCGTTATGATGTTGGTAAAATGGTTTATTTCCAAAAAATTGTTTGTTTTGCGGACCCTGAGATCTTGATCTCCAGTTTTGTTTATTATAATGTCGTTGATTATTTTTAAAATTATATTTACCAAAATCTCGCGATCTGTGAGCCTGGTTCCAAGAAACATTAAATGGAGCAGATTGTTGAAATTGCTTCCCTTTGTAAAAATTACCATTGTTAAAATTGTCATTATTTCCCTTATTGA
This sequence comes from Oreohelix idahoensis, assembly GCA_024509875.1. Lineage (NCBI taxonomy): Eukaryota > Metazoa > Mollusca > Gastropoda > Stylommatophora > Oreohelicidae > Oreohelix > Oreohelix idahoensis. The sequence goes on from JAMPIV010020621.1 coordinate 37,817, forward strand.
CATATCTGTCAGCACTAAAAGAACGATTGCGTGAAAAATTGTTTTGTTGTGCTGCAAAAGCAACAGGCAATTCATTCTTAATCTGTGCATTACTTAGATCCATGTTTGGGTGAGCAGTGCAACAATTTTTAGCATGCTGTTCTAAATCTTTCATAGATAAAGGTTTCCGTTCGTGTAAAAATGCGAGAAATGTAGGATTTACAGACGAAAGTACCTTATCGCGCATCAGTAAATCGAAGAGACCTTCATACGACTTTTCAATTTTGGATAATTCGATCCATCTTTCTAATGTTAGTCGTATTTGTGACAGAAAATCACTAAAATTTCTGCTAGATTGAGGTAGTAATGTATGAAATCTTGATCGATATTGGTCTTCTTGTCATTTGGAATTTTTGCAGAAGTGCCGCTCTAAGAGCATTATAGTCATTTTTCTCACCAATGCTGGTGGTATGATAAACTGCTAATGCGTCCCCTGTAAGTAATCTGGATAAATATGTACAGTATAGAGCTTTATCCACGTTATAAGACACACAAGTGGCCTCAAACCTATCTAGGAAGAATATCACGTCATCAGACGGGGGATTAAATTTTGGTAATTTAAGGTGAATTTCCTTAAAATTATCATGTCTGGATGAAGTTTGGCTTTCAAAAGTTCTCTGAGAATTAGCTTCCTGAGTTAACCTAAGTCTCTCATATTCTGACTCTGCTAATTTCAGTTCATGCTGTCGTTTTCTTTCATTCTCTTCCATCTCAAGCTGAAGTCGTTTTGTGTTTTGTTCAGCTATTAATCTTCTTTCTTGCATTTCTTTTTGTTTAACTTCCATTTCAATTTTAAGTCTTTCTTCAGCCTCCCTTTGCTTCTGTTCTGCCTCTCGCTGAAATCGTTTCTCTTCTAATTCAGCGGCTAATCTCATTTTTTTCTCATTCTCCTCCGCCTCAATCCTTTTTTGATCTGCCTCAAATTTCAAATTTTCCAAACGTAAAGTTTCTAACCTTCTCTGATCAGCTTCTATTTCTTGAGCTTTCTTATATTCTGCAAGTGCAAATGCTTTTGCTTCCGCAGGAGCCATCTGAAGAGCCTTTGCTTGCTTAATGAAATAGTCTAAGGTAGCCATTATTCAATTTTATTATGTAATAATACTACTTAAAATTGTTACTACAACTAGTGGTTTTCGTTCCTGTTCTAGAACGCTAAAATCGATTTATATAATAGGCAATAATATTAATAATTAATAATGTAATTTATAACATGAAATGGTGTGAAAGCAATAACGTGACAGACAATAGCACAATACTGACACGACACGATAATCAAGACAAATGACTACAGTCGTAGAAATCAAATAAAATAAAATGAGGAACTAAAATAGAATGTCGTAAAAAATTACGATGACATCTACGATCAAATAATGCACAAGACAATTGACAACACAGTGTAAAAACATATGCTTTGTAAAAAAATGAACGACAGTCAGGTAAGATGGACAATAATCACATACAAAATACATCATGAAAATAAGGTACAAGTACAAATAACTACCAAAAACAACAATTAAAACTTGACGAAACAGCTAAAACAGTCAGGTGTCACAGACTACCAGACACAGTGGACCAAAGATCCTTCTATGCTCACGCATAGGAACATTCCACTGCGGGAAGTCTGCAAAATAATGTCCTACAGAACACTTAAGACGGACCTGTGGTGAAACTGGTAATTTCCCGTCCTAAGTCGCCATTCCCAACCTCCCACGAAGAATACACAACATATAACACTTAACACGAAAAAATATGAATGTGGACATATCACGGAAGGCACAACTAAGCGTAATAAAGTGTACAACGGAAACACGTTATACTCATCTCGCGTGCAGGTAAAAAATCAATGTGCCTCGTCTCCGTGGATGTACGTCTACAGATAAAATACTTCGTTCTGCTTCTCTAGATTACAGCTCGCACGCAATAATGATGAAGAGATGATCTCCAAGTAATCAGTCACTGTGAAACTTGACGTGGAGGTTGATTGAAGACCTTGACCTTGGTAAACGTAAGTTGAATCTGATTTCTCATCCCACTGGGTTCCAAGTTCGAGATGTTGGTGACTTGAAAGTTAAAATCTTCTTTTCAAACGATAATTTGGATGGGTACGTTCCTTTGAAATTACTTCAACTCCCCACATTGGCATACCAATTATTGTTGAGTTTGTTTTATCGTTGAGTTCAGTTTATTCTGGTGAAGAGGTAGCTTAAAACGCGAATGGTTAAAATGAACGAATGTCAACAATATTCTTCAAACGAACTTCAACAAGTAGTATTGAACTGGGTGAACTGGGCAAGTACTGGCAGTACAGAAGTCGGTGGTGACTGTACATAGATTTTATTCAACACAGCACATACGGAGTGGACAAGACTAACATCGTCACAGGCGCAGAAATCATACGTCAACATGTTGATAATTACTTTTAAAGTTCCTGAAGATTCTCTACTAATAAAGTCCTCTGACTCAAGTGACTGAGGATCACGAAACTGTTACCATATAATATTCCGCTCATTCAAGTCCATTGACCTTCCTTCAAGGACGTCCATCATGGTAACGTATTCATACTCCAGGATAAAATTCTTCCATACCATACTTCACAATCCCAGACTTTCTCCATACATCCCGTTATATATAGTATATAGTTTTCAAACAAAGTCATACATGATAATACGAACAGGTTAGAGATTCCAGTTGACTAACCTCTCCCATTCTATGCCACGCTTCTGGCATTGTAGTAACAGCATATTAAACATGTGAAGCATATAAATTCATTAACTTGATTTCTTGTAGGTATTCTCCCTCTACGAAAAGATTCAAAGGCTATCGACTCCGTGTGTCCAATTCTAGGAATGTCATCTACGATGAATTCCCGCTAGACCATTAATAGGAGCGGCCTGATACTTTAATGTACGTAAATAAACATGCCATAAGAAATGGGGCGACACTTACTTTATACTTCCACTATTGACTTCGCCATGAAGATCAATAGATACGAATACAACTGATGGCTACTTCACATTTGCCAAGAATCAAAGGATAACACAGCGGACATAAATATGGTCCGAACTGCCCCATTCATGACGTCAGAAACTACTCAACTAGGTTACACGTGCGTCCAAAGCAACTCACCCTGCATTGTGCACGTCAGTGCGTGAATCAATCGAACGCACAAATAATATAACTATATAAAACTGGTGCGTACATTTGGCAGGACCGAAGACTACCCCCGTAGGTAATAAATGTACGTAACAACTCGTCTCATCGTATCGTATCATAATGTGTGCAGGTACAACAGTTGTATGTATAGTTGTCTATGGGAATGGTCTACGGAATGTTGTTAAGAAGGTATCCATAAACCGGCGCGTTAAGAAAGAAAGAGACCTATTCGAGATATGAACAAGAAGAAAAGAAGGCGAATACTCTCCCCTAGATAGTGTTTTCTAATAAATTATGGGGAGTTTCCAGTTTCCCTGCGACATTTACTTCTGCCCTCAGATCTCGATAAAGAAAGAGCCCCCAACTTCTTCTATATGAAGGATTTTACCTATATGTAAATACTTAACACAGACAGCACTAATTATACGTTAACGAACTAGGTAAATGATCAAAGAGGCTAAACGGTTTGTTAATTAAATATATACGCATATAGGGTTTTGGGGACCGAGTGGCTAAGAGGTATGGCATCCGCCTCGAATTCTTAAGGTAAGGGTTCTATTCCCAGTAAGAGGAATTATAATTTCTGGAATTTTTTTTCCAGAATCAGAGGTTCCGATGATGTCATACACTCCCCCCTGGTCTTCTGGGTAGTGAGATCAGAAGCCTTCTAGGATAAGGGCGAAAATATAGGAGGCCCATTGTGCAAGTTGCGCACGTTAAAAACCCTCGGCAGTTGGAAATCGGAAAGAGTAGGTCACATGGCCGCTGCCATGGCAAACATTTAAAAATGAGGACGCCTACCCACCACAAAAAGATTTATAGAATGTATGATTCCTTTACACACAAATTATGTTTTTTCGCCTGTGCTACATTTTTTTTATTTTTAATGATGAATATATCCCGTTCAACCTCTGATGGGTTATAATTAGGATATATATTGTTTTCAATTCCAAATAATACGACCAACTGCCGATATGGAAAAGTGGCATCACACTAATTAAATCATTGCAAATAGGGCAAATCACAATTACCAATTATGCTTGTATGTTAAAAAAACCAAAAAAAACAAACAAACAAAAACGAGATAAAACCGAACAAAATCAAGCAGAAACTCCAAACAAGAATAATATTAAGGGGTGGTGATTCCAGTTATAAAACTGACTTTAACAGATATTTAATTGTCTTTTAGAGACAATCACAATTGTGCTTATACGTTAAATAAATAATAAAATAAATAAATAAACAAAACAAATATACAAACAAAATCAAGAAGAAACTCTGAACAAGAATAATATTAAAGTGGAGGGGTGTAAAGGCCTGGTGGTTCCAGTTATATAATTGCAACTACAGAGTTCGTGCACTGTGCTGAGATCGTCCTTGCGTCATCTAAGGGAGGAGATCGGAGCATTGATGGAGCTGTCCGTGTGCAATGAAGATAGTACTGAAAACAAAACCAATCCAACCATATAGGGTTAGTAGAAAGTAAAAAGGATGATGATGAAAGACAATTTACACACACAGATGAAATGTAAAAATGTAGTTAATTAAATATGAGAGTGAACCTAAGTAAATAGTGAAATGAGGATGTGATATATTAAATGTTACCAAGCGGATGTCAAATCTACACTGTCTCTGATGCGTTCAAATGCCCTCCTCTATATCGGTATGCGAGGGTATGCACTGACTGTCAAATTAAAATGTATTTTACACCGTGTGAATTATCTACAAGACGAGGACTTACTGGTGAAAGCCTTTGCACGCGTTGTAATGAGAACTTGAAAGATGTACTGTCCTTCAACGCTTGAAAATCACTCTAGCGTCGACAAATCGTTAACTTTTGTCTTAGGAAAATGTCTTCTGTCTGATCTTAAAAAGGTACTGACTAGACTGGAGCTCTTTACGAAATGATCTTCTGGTAACAAGTGTCACAGTGACTGTTAATTTATTTTACCATTCCGTTCCATATGTTATTACTTTTTAATGTTCGGGTTTCCTTGACATTTTGTATTTTCATATTCTACCTGCATTTACCCCCTTCGCAGACCCACCCCGCGCTTTGTTTACGTTCTGGCCTTCAACGGTCAGATAACGTTACATCAGCGCACCTGGTGTTCGTTTGACCAGAGAAACATTTCTGTTACGTTTAAAGCGTTTGAACGAGCGAACGGGTTTCTGTGAAGAAACGGTCTGCTAGCGGGTGGTACCCTTTGAGGCCTGGGTAACCGTTTCATCTTCGAAACAAGGGGGAGATAACAATCGCGGTCAGTCTCTGGGTTTTGCCCCTTAGACGAGTTAGAGCTCTCATAATATTATGCATTTCTCTACCTGAAGGAACTTTCTTGCGGTTGTTGACTTCTGATGTCTCTAAAATAACCTTTGTCTTACTCTGTACTACGCATTACGCCGATACATCTGTAGAATCAGGTCATGCAGGTGTCCTGGGTGGCGTTGTATGTAAACTATAAATCTGGTTAGTCTTAATAGACTAACACACTCGTAGAAATATTTCCTGGCCCGAGATGGACCATCATGAGATAAGGCAGACTTTAACACAGAACTAATGTTAAGGCCTATCTCTAGTCATTTTTTCGGGGTGAGTTGACATGTCTTATTAATATATAAATATTCATGTTAGCTTTTTACATATCTGATAGGAATGTGACTTACTTCATTTTTGAGGATTTCTCCCGGTAAATTTAATTCAGTGATAATGTAGCGCTGTCTACGGCCTTAGTTAAGTGGTGCTTAAACTGTTACGGTTTATAATGGGAAATGATAAACTTACAATAACAGATACTAGGCGTAGAATCAGTTCATACAGTGCTTACCATTGGGTTAAGAGTCAGCAAAATTAACTGTCATTTCTGCAAGATAAGGTCAGAGGTGTGGATCATTCACTTAACACTGAATTATGGGAGAAAGTCACTTATTCCTTTTTGATAGATATTTCTAGTGGCAAGGGAGAATCATGATATGCTTATTTGTGTAGCTAGACTCTAGTCTATAACTTTCACAGAAAGCAGTCACCAGGCATAGATATAATTATATCTTATGATTCAGCCACAGCTGTATTATTATAGCAGGATCATTGCATTTGTCTATGTATTCATTGGTGGGATGTTATATATTTTTCCCCCAAGGGGCATATGATTTAATGTTGTAATGTCACATGCTGTAATCTGTTTATGTAAATTCATTTAATGTTGTAAGATGATAGCATAACCATGCAGCTGCAACTACAAGGTTAGGTTTCCTGTATGTTTAGTTGGAAGAAGAGGAGTAGTTTTTGCTGTCAGATCATTTACTGACAGGTACCTGGGTGTACAAAATATATTAAGCCTATGTGGGCACATGCTGATAATTGATAGAGGGGAAGGAACAGGAGACTTATATGGTTAAAGACAGCCCTAAAGCTATCATAGCATTAATTACAATAAATTTAAATCCCATAGCGGAGCACAACTATTTTATCTAACATTAGTGTGATTTTATTGTTTGCTTAATATAAAGGGTGTCTCCTTTGGGTCTCAGTTTCAGGGATACCGGATTGCTAGAACAAGAATCCAGTCAGGCGAAGAACGTCCCATTCTCTTCGATCTAGAGGGTTTCTGAGTAACACCTAGCATTCCCGAGGCGTCAACCCCAATACCTGAAACAAAACCCCTTTTTTTCGTCAACACCATTCTCTATGAAGGGGAATTAAGCTCACGCAGTATGTAACGAGCCAACGCTAAATCTGAAATCATCGGTTGCAGTAGTAGTCTCCTACTCGCCTATTGGATTACCAGTCAGAGCATTGCGGCTCCCCGATATCAATCAGCAGTGTCTATAGCAGAATTTCGATTACCAAACCACAGTCAAACCAGCCCAAACCGGATTTAATGCCAAGCAAGCAATAGCGCCGGATAAGAGCGCCTGGGACTCTTTGTCCTCAAGCAACTTCGTCTGGTGTATTTCTGGGTTTATGTAGAACCTTGCACTTAGGAGCGGCCAGCCAAAGATAGACAGAGTTCCAGCCCCCTCACGCAATTAGGGGTCACCAACGTTTAGCCCTTAGAGGAAAGTTTTACAGGTTAATTCCATCCCCCATGGAGAATATATTTACGTAAAGACACTTTTCTGGAGCTAGCTTCTGGTCCCACGAAAGTGGACAAACTGACACTCAGTTTATTCATTTGGTAAACCGGAGGTAAATAGAGTCTTCCAGCCCACCTCGCGCAATTAGAGGTCACCAATGATAGCACCAACAAGGAAAGTTTTGTAGGCTTATTCCCTCACCTTGAAGGATCTACATGTAAGACACTTTTCTGGAGCTAGCTTTTGGTCCCACGAAAGCGGACGGGCTGACACTCAGTTTATTTCATTTATCTGTGTTCTACAGGTTTTATGATTAATGGCGTGTGTGTTTGTGGGTGTGTATTTGCTTATTTGTGGTTATTGATGATTATTGATGACTATTGATGATTATTGAGATTATTGATGATTCTTTGATGTAATTTATGCTGTGTATGATGAGATGCATTATTTTCATGCTTTTCTTCATTTAATAAAGTTTACACATTTATTAATGCGCTGTTCACGACCCTTCCATCCATAATTTATATTTATTAGCTCTTTACTATAGTCTCTATTTACATCCAGAGAAAAGAGTGAGAGCAGGAGGTGCTTAGACAGTAAAAGTGAGTTGAGGCTTGGAGAGATCGATCACTTTAATAAATCTTCTTCCAGGTTGTCTCAAGTCCACCTCCTATTACACTTTTTCTATGTGTAATCTATAACTCTGTCAGTCCACTATCCCTTGTCGATTTCACTACTATTGTCCAACTCGACAAATACTCTACACTCTAACTCAACCACGACAACAAGTGAGTTTCGTGCAATGAAGCTTGTTTGAGTGAATTTACGTCGTGCAATACACGAGAGTAGATGAATTCACTTTATGCATTGATGTAGTGAGCAGCTGAACTTGGTGATTTGAGATTGTATCTTTGAATATCACCTTGTGACAAAGTGATCTTTTATATAGACTCATTAACTTGTGAATTTGCTATCTTGATTCAGGAAATACGCTTTTGAGTGAGTTGAACTTGAAATATTGGAAAATCAACTTGTGGGTACTTGATAAACATGTGAATAAAATGCTGCAGCACTAACAATTACAAACGCAGGCGTGGAGATCTTCCTTTTAACTGAGGAAGTGTACGTTGTCCTATCTTGTGAATTCTGCTATCCGGATGCACACTTTGCTAGCTTTGTTTCGATTAGGTGTAAAATCCATAATGTGTAGACTTAGACTTCTGCAAAACTGAAGACACAATGCGATGTTGGAAAATCCGTACCGACCTCTTGCGAACATGTCGTTATATTTCGTTTTGTTGAAACAGGGGATTAAAGTACCATACAAATTCTTTCTATTGCCCATCTGTCCGCCTCCAACGCTAACCATAATGTCTACGAAGCCAGGCGTGTTCCAAAAGATAATGTAAGGTTTTGGAAACATCAAAGGTGTGATTTAAGTTACACTTAAGTAAAAGCCGTGACTAGAAAAGATAACTCTAAAAAATGAGATGAAAGAGCAAAAATGGGAGACAAATAAAATAAGAATGATGATGAAAAAGGTACTGGGCGATAAAGTCTAGGAACATTTTATCACAACACTTCACTGCCCTACGGCAGTATTTGCTATTGGATTACCTTTACCTTTTTTATAGTAAAGCGCAATATTTGAACGTTAGATCTTAACATAATTTATGTACATGTCTATCAGTACTGTAATCACGGTGCGCGCTCGCACTTTGAGAATTGTATTATTGAAGGGCAGAATGTAAATAAGCAATAATGCCTTTTTCTTTACAATGACGATATATAGATGCCCTTCGTTCGCGCGTGTATATAAATAAATAAATATATATTGATATTGTTGTTCAGAATCTACATCATTGCACTCCAGGCAAACCCATAGGTGCTCAGTATCCCTCAGCAGATGTCAAAGGGTATGAATGCTAACAGTTCTGGCTGCGCTGATTGTACATACGCCGGATTCATCCTCTCATACGTTCCTTCCCCCCCCCCCCCCAGTCCCACGCCTAGTGCCAAACTCCAGCAATATCTGCCGTGATGATTCATCGATTGCAGTGTCATTCTCTAACAGGCGATCATTAATTGTCTTCAATGCCTCTCCCTTATCCATATCCAGCGCACCCACTATAGGTGCTCTTGAAGCTAGTCTATCAGCTCTTTCATTGCCGCATACCCCTGCATGACCAAGACAGTAGATCCACACCAGTTCCTGATGATTTGAGGCTGCTATGGAGGTTTTCCATTCATTGTTATGAGTAAATTCATAACAGGTTTTATCGCACTCGACATGGTTTGTATACATACTTCCTTATTGATAGTCGTTACCCGGACTACTCCGGAAGTACGTCATATAGTCTGCTAATATTTTGCAGACGATGCTTGACCGGCTTTGCGTGGCACATATCGGCTAGCATTACTTCTCTTTCGATGTGTATTCTCTGTGGGAGAAAGACGTGTTTTTGACAAGCTCCAGAAAGTGTACTCTTGTTACAGAGTTTTATTAATTATATCAGCATAGGTCGTCCTACAGATGGAGTCTAAGCTTGATAATATTTAATCGGACACGTCATTGCTGAATGGAGAGAAATGAGTGTGGAAATATTATATTGAAGAATTTCAGCAATATGCTTCAGACATCTTGTCCGTAGTCTACGTGACGATAGACTGTTTTATGGACTGGCTAGTGATTGCCATTGAATATTTTATGGATGCATTTAAGGAGCTTCGTCCCGTATTAAACTGAATATTGTTCTTCAACGTCAAACAGGCCTTATGAAGTTTTCTGACTCTTGAAGACTAGTTATACGTTTTTCTAAGGCTGTTAAAAAATGGGACTTAAAGGTCAGATATCAAATTATACCCTAGACAAGCTGGAAGGAAATATCCAGCTACTTGATGACTCTAAAAGAACCCGGCGGGGAGATGGTGTACCAGCCTTAATAATAATCCCCGCATAACATTCATGCCATAGCAATCCATTTCCTTCCGAAGCATGGACTGAGAGTCTGATACAATAACTGCTCTTGTCAATGGAGTTTCAGACAACCACCTTAAAGCAGCAGTGGCTGCCTCTATCTCCATTCTCATTCTGGCGGTTGTTGTCATGTAGGCCCCACTATGTCCAGCGACGATCACGCCCTTAATTCTAGCCGAGAAGCCCCATCCTGATTTCCCACCACGGGCTGCAGACTCATCAGTGTACACAACGGCATCATTATTCCCAACATTTTCATTTATCAGTTGATCAATTTCTAGTTCTGCTTTTCCATTGCCCCAAGCTCTGCATTCTCTGCCAAGGCTGATGATGACCTATTGGTAGGTAGCCAAGTTCCCACTAGACCTACTCCACTCCTCTCCCTTGAATATGTTTTCAACTGTGGTCACACCTGTCGAATAGTTGACTCAGCCTGCGCCATCCATGACATCAGCCTCTTTATTCGTACTGCCTTGATGTCAACTATGTTCATGTGTAGGGGATGACTTTTATATGTGGTTACTCGCATATAGGCTTTTACCTGAGCCATCGTATATCTGGATATAACAGACAGCAAGCCAAGCATATACCGCATCGTCACAATGGGGGTATCTCGCGTACAGCCCAAGACTAAACGCATCCCTTAATTTCAAACGCGTTCCAGTCGTTCACATTGCGATACTGACAGCGTGAGTGTTCCAAGGCCATACTCAGCTACTGATAAGACCAGATGATGATATAGAAGAAACAGTAGTCTCTGCTCGAGGTGCGCAGCAGCCACTGTTTTCAGCACTCCTAGGCCTCTTTTGCATTTCTGTATGATGTGATCAACATGGTGCTTGTGTGGCGGTGCAAGTGATAGTTGTTTTATCTGTCTGGTGGTTTGTGTGTTAGTGTTAGCATTTTGTTGAATGTTCGTTCTAGTCTTTCTGTTGGCGACGTAGCTTCTCTTCAGTAGAAGGGTTTGTTCAGAGATGTTTAGGTTTCTGTAGAACCAAATGAATAAACCTCAAGTGTGGAACTTTCCGTTATCGGTGAGTCTCAAGATGTGTCAATGTTGTATTATATAGGCGTGATCGTATAGGTTTTGTGGTAGAAATATGAGGCTATGGGCAACCTCCTCAACCAGATTCTTCTAAGTAACCTCATGATGACAATTTGATGCAATATGATTATGAAGAATTTCCACAGAACATAAAAACATCCATTAACACAGTCTCCACAACTATGAAACTTCGACTAGATGCATGTCTTAGACGTCACGACAGAGTTGCATGTAGAAGCTACACAAACTCCGGGAAAAGTAATATATTTATTCGAAGATCCAGTTTTCTTTCTCAAATGATATACAGAATTCAGAACAGTGAAATACATGTTCTCATGATTTCAAGTGCGTGTGAGCGGTTCTAAACCTATTATAGTGACTAACATTAAACTTAGTTATGGACTTTTCCTATATATACTAGCCGCCATTAAAAACGCATCGAAATCGTGACATATTTTCACTGTTGAAATGTTTATGCAAGTGAGCGATTTTCAAACCCCGAAAGTGTGCAAGTGATGAAGTTCATGTATTCACACTTTACTGTCGATGTGATGTTTACTTCAAGGTTTTTGATAAATTCTGGCTTTATTAAAAGTCGAATCACATTGAAATTTGGCACACGCATTAGTCAAGTTTCAGCGAGTAAAAAGCCATTATCTGTTTTCACCGAAAGAAAGTCTATTAATGTTTTTGTCATGCCTCGACTGTCGCCACAAGAGCGATGGCAAGCTTTTGGTATGCTCAGCAATGGAATGGCGACCAGAGAAGTTGCCAGACTTTTCAATTGTGACCAGTCCCCTATAATGAGGCTGAACCAGCGATTTCGGGCGACAGGTACCACCAATGACCGTCCCACTGTATTAATGGCGGTATTAATGAGTGCGGCGTTTGTTTTTACACCTAGGGTTGACAACTGCTTAGGAGCCGGTTCTGAATTGTCTCATGTTTAATAATACAGCAAATTTGGCTTAGTAAATGGATCACAAATGTAAAATCAGTGGTTTCACGTATTTTAAATTTAGCACAACGAGTTGCGGTTCATAAACTAATGCGATGCGTTTTTAATGGCGGCTAGTATATTTTGAGAACCACTGCTGATGCAATTTTTTCAGTCACGTACTGGAACTATCTACTCATTAGTTTTGTCACATGGCGTGTCCACGTGATCTGCTTTGCCGGGCGGTCATCTCTCCTCATAGTTTTATTCAGACTAAAAATCTAATTGACATTATTAATTGTCGTTTAATTCAAGGTTGGCCAGGTATTACGAACTAACTACCGTACTCATCACTTTTGACAACTGTCTGGTCATTGTGATCTATTCTGCATTTCGGTTACTTCCTTAATGCTTTTATTGAACATAACCTAGCTAGTGCTATTGATTTTTCGTTTTATGTTATCTTAGTAAAGTATTCCTTTTATCATATCCATCATTAACCAAATCGCATGTGCTTCGCACGCGGCTACACTTGTATGATAGCCCACGATCGAAAGTAACTCCAAGATATTTGAGCTTGTTGTGTCTTTCAATTGACTGCTCATTGAGAGTAATGTCTGGGAGATCTGCTTTCAATACTGAGTTGTTCAGGGAGCACCATAGCACCCATGCTTTGTTAGGATTGATTTTGGAGTAGGTTTCCTCACACCATTCAGAAACCGCCTGAAAACTCTCATGTATGCTTCTGACCATTTCATATATATCGTTAGCTCCATGGGGTCTCTGAAAAGACAAAGAAAGGATAAGACTACTGCACCCTCAAGCATGTCGTACAAGGCGACTAATATAAGGTTGTGTACGGGGTTGGCAACCTCATCATGTGAAACTAACTGTCACAGACACCACTAATGTAAGTGTATATGAATGATTGGTGCAGGCTTCCTGCAGTGAGACCAGCTGCGGTGGTGGCTCCATGCTCCATAAGGAGCATACAGAAAAATTATATGTGGTGATCGTCCACGTATACGCAGTGAGGGGGGGTGGGGTCACACTTTTGTGACGTTGTGTGACAATTGGGGGAGGGGGTTTTTGAAAAACAAAAGTGACGTCACACTAAAATAAAAGAGCCATACTCGCTTCCTACATAAATTATGTTTTGACTTTTATCCGCAATAGTTAAATTTTAGCCGTAATAGATAACAACTCCCTCGAGGACGACTTATATCATCATCCTATATATATATATGATCTCAGAGTAGTGCTCCACAAACTTTGTCGACGATTCAAAAGTGTTGTGATCCAATGGATCCCATCTCATTGTAACATCACCGGCTGTTACAAGGTGGTTTGCTCTGAACAATGTTCCATGTGATATGAATAAAACAATTATAAATTTCTGGCCATTGTTTTTTTCTTTGATATGTTAGTTTTCCATTCAGCGATAGTGCATCGTGCCTTCGATGGAAGATTAAGCGAATGCGGGGGTGGAAGATTCCGAACAATACTTGAACCTTGGAATACGATTGATTTGATAAGTCATTTCATTGAGTCCATACATTTAATTCACAGTTGTACACACAGGATGATCATTTCAAATAAGAGTAGAGCATAAGTCCATATAAGTCATGCATAATTTAATCAATAACGTAGACTGCTGGTTTACGTGTCAATGTCCGTTTAAGGATATAATGCAGTATTGTCGTCAGAACATCACAGCTATATGCACGCGCAGCTAGACATGGCTACCTGCCGACAGTGAGACTGCGAGTCTGAATATTTCATACGAATTTGACGATTATTCTTCTCCTTCTGAGAATTCTAGTTAAATACTAACCTCCATAAATTTCCCTCTCATATAGAGTTCTAGGACTGACCCTGGTCCATCAAAAATACACATATATATGGCTATATCATGCCATTGATTTGAAGGTTAGAAAAACGCAGCTATTCAGCTTGGCGGTCAAGTAACAAAGGGGTAGCGTTTCTTAGTTACCGACTGTGACCCAAACAACGCTATACACGTCATAATCGATCGTGTATGGAACGTTCAACAATTGAAACATCTATCGCAATATATTAAATGCCTTAACCTTTACAATTGCACGTCCGCTAACCTTTAGCAGACGGCGTTAATATCATATACCGTAACAATTCCCTGTACACCGGGGAAAAAAAAATCGATAGATTTTTTTTCAAGATCTATCCGACTTAACAATTTTTCAAAAAAAATTTAACACAATTGTGACATATGGCCGACGATGTTCTGAGTAGAACCGTGTTGCGGTCATGTCAACTAACTATTTGTCATAGTCATCTAACATTAATCATATTATATATCAATTATACATATTATTATATCAACTAAATAAAATGTCCAATGTTAACAGTGAATGATAGAATTAAATTAAAGTAAGGTCTGTCGTATTAGTATGTCATATAGGAATTAATTTGACTAATTAAAATTAAATTAATTAATTAAATTAAGAGATAAATTATTAAGATTCTAATGTAACGCGATGTTATGAGAGAAGAAAAGACAAAATAAGTGAGAAGAAATAGAAAGAAATTCGAATATAAGTTTAACTTAATTGTGTGTGTTAAGTGTTAGTGAATAATAACTATCTAATTTACCTAACTAAATAATGTATAGGTACATTTAAAAAAAATATTAATCTAATACTTGTGTGAGATTTATTTTCTCTTTTCATAATTTCTTCTTTTTATATTTCGTTCTCTTTTTTTGTTCCTTCATTTCATTTTTTTCTCACATTTCATTTTATTGATAATAATTCAATTAAGAAGTTAAGTTAACTAATTAATTAGTATAGGATATGATGATCCATCCGTAGTCTTGATCCTGATGAATTCTTTTAGGCAAGAATGTTCAAACGTTTACGTTGGAAAGAAATGTCATTTATCCCAGCATCCAAGAATTAAGTGCACATAGGATAATAAGTTCGACTTGTCGTCAGATATTGTTCCATGATTGTTCAACGAATATTCATATATCG
The DNA here is from genome assembly GCA_024509875.1 of Oreohelix idahoensis. Classification (NCBI taxonomy): domain Eukaryota; kingdom Metazoa; phylum Mollusca; class Gastropoda; order Stylommatophora; family Oreohelicidae; genus Oreohelix; species Oreohelix idahoensis. Next base: position 53,056 of record JAMPIV010020621.1, read on the forward strand.
TGTATGGACGTTAGACGAAGTTTCAATGACAATATGTATACCTTGATTGTCTTTTAGTTCAATTCTGTGATGCATATAGTGTTTATAAAGTTTAAATTGAAGGCAAGGTTAGTTCCTTTATAGTTGATATGTTTTAGGAATGTTAATGTTGATTATTCGTCGTCAATAGGATTACGTGATAACGCATCAGCCACAATGTTTTCAGTGCCAGGAATATGTTCAATGGAGAATTCAAATGGCTGTAGGATGATTGCATATCTGGCGAGTTTCTGGCTTTTATGATTAGATCGACGCAAGGATGCTACAGCACGTTGGTCCGTCTGTATGGTGAAGGGAGCACCAAGCAGGAACTTTTCGAGTTTAGTTATTGCCCATATCACAGATAAAAGTTCCTTGTCAACTGTTGAATACTTTGTTTCTGCAGGCTTTAGCTTTCTTGATATATATAAGGTAGGATGTAGAATGCCATCATGGTTCTGGAGCAGGCATGCACCAATGCCGTAGTTACTAGCATCTGTTCGTAAGAAAAATCTTTTGGAAGCATCGGGAAGTCTTAAAATTGGTTCATGCGAGAACAAATTTATAATTTTGTTGAAAGTTTCATTGCATGTACCAGTCCATGTCACCTTCACCGGCATGTCTTTTTTTAACAATGAAGACAATACAGCCGTGATGGATGACAAGTTTGGTATGAATCTACTGTAATATTGAACAAGTCCTAACAAACTCCTGACCTGTTTCTTCGTCTGAGGAACTGCTATGTTTAGAATTTTGGAGACTGTACTAGGTAACGTTCGGATATATCCCGATCCAATGATATGTCCCAAAAAGGTTATCTCATTACACGCGATTTGCACCTTTGTAGGTTTAGCAGTTAGATGATAATTCCTTAGAGTGTCGAAAACATATCTAAGTCCCGAAACATGTTCCTCAAACGACGAACTAAACAAACATATGTCGTCAATATATGTAATAACGTCTGGTCTACCTGATAAAATTTGTCGCATCAGGCGAATGAAGGTAGCTGGCGCATTAACAAGCCCAAAAGGCATCACATTCCACTGGTATAGACCTTGTGGAGTGGAAAATGCGGTGTAGTACTTAGCCTTTTCGGTCAGTGGTATCTGCCAATAACCTTTAGTTAAGTCTATCTTACTAAATATAGTTGCGTTGGATAGACGTGGCAGTAAGTCGTCTATAAGTGGATGTGGTTCGCTGTCAACTATAGTCTTAGCATTTAATTTTCTATAATCAACACATAGTCTGATGTTATTGTCCTTCTTCCGGACAATCACTAATGGAGAAGAGAATGGCGAATTACTAGTCTCAATGATTCCCAGAGACAACATCTGTTCAAGTTCCTTAGTAGTTTTAGCAAGGAAATGTAAAGGAACAGAATAGGGATGTACACGAATAGGTGTATCATCATTGAGAGTAATGTCATGACTGATAGCCGATGTGCGACCCGGGACGTCGGTCAATACATCTGGATAAGATTGTAATAGATTAGCAATCTGTAGACGCTGTTGCGGTGTAACCGTTGAAGAGATGGTTACATCCCGCCAAGATTCAGTAGGTTGAACTACTGGTACCGGTAACGGTAACTGTACCTCAGGAAAAGAAGATTCTTCTTCCTGGATGACAGATAAGTTAGAATAATAACAAGTAGATACTGTGTTGTCATCTAGTTCATGAAAAATTGACTGTAAGTGTTCAGGACGTGTATGAAATTGCTTGAGCATGTTAATATGAAATATCTTTTTGTGTCCCTTGATATCTAAGACGTATAAGAATAAATGACCAATAAGGAAAAGAAATGATGACTGACTAGAGCTGAGTCATCAAGAAATAAGACAAAAGGGTGAGCGTACACCATTATCTGCGTGGCGCAGAATCATGTACTAATTGTAACTTTAGATAACGGTGATGAAAATAAACACCATTATCACGCTTGATTACCCAACGAGCGTCTCGATTGTTACGAAATGTAACCATCGCCTGTCTATTCTGCCATTGCATGATGGCAGAAGACGAACAAACTTAACGTTTGCTGTATAATCAAAAAAATTTCTAAGTGCCTGCCAGGTAGTATCCTGCGGCAGATTTCGCACTAACACTGTGCGAGAATACGCACTTTTCCCAATATATGTAGTATCATTGTCACGAAATAGTGGACAATGATGATATGTATTCTTTGTCAAAGAATTAACCTTCCCTTTCAACACCGACATTGTCTTTCTGTTGGATGTCGTATCATCCTGACTGGACTGAGGATGATACCTATCATCACCAAAGGTATTAAGTTTCCTACATGTCGTAGACCTGTCCTTACTGGGCAAAGTAAAAAATTTTTCATCATAATTATTTGTGTTAACTTTATGTTTCCTTTTAAGTCCAGCATTATTATTTAACCTATTATTCTTCCTCATAATGTTTTTGTCAATGTTGACAACGTCAACAGTTTTATTAGGATCAGTTATATCCTTAGTATGTTGTCCAATAGATCTATCATCTTCATCAATTTCCAGGATAGTACTGAGAGTGGAGTTGGAAACTGCTGTGCCACATGTATTTATGTTGTTGGCACGAAGTGTAGCCATATCAACAACAGCGTTAGCGTTGCTAAAAGAATGCAAATTTTTTTTTTCCCAATCATTAATTTCTTTAGGAGTGCAATCTTTACTGCCGTGTATACGACCAACCATCAGATCAGCTATAGGCTTTTTTAGCATACATACTTTTACGTTCCCTGTGAAAAAAGGTGTGTTAACATGAATAATAGCTGTGGGGTAAAACTCGATAGTTCCCCCAAAAGTCATGCAACGGACATATTCCCCCGTTGCACAGCTAGGATGTACAAGCGACTGTCGTACACCAATCGTTGTGGATCTTGAATCCCTCAGCACTGAGACGACGGATCCATTAACTAATCCCCTGTTAAAAATTAGTAGGCCTGTTCCATCGTTGACTGCAAGACCTACCTCTGGTGTAATATGTCCGCAGTTAAGCACTGTTTCTTTCGCCTTCTGAAAAATAAGATTGCATTGTTGGCAACTATTTGCCACATTATAATTAATAGCAAAACATGCAGCAGAAGACTGTGTTATATTATTGTCAAGTGGGACCTGAGCTATAGGGGTAGTATTATTTGTAACTGCCGCCCCTGTATTATGGTTGTAATGAGATGATCCCCGAGAATGAGATCGATTCCGAGTATAATTGTTAGAATTATCTCGTCGTCCTCTATAGTAACTATTATCTCGATGTCTCGAGCCATGATTATTACCATTCCAATTACTATTATTATTGGGAGTATGTGATCGATTATAATTAGTGTTATGTTGACCATTGTGGTAGTTTGTTTGAGGTGAATAATTTCTATCTCGTGATCTACCTCTGTTGAACTCATTTTTATTGTTGAAATCATTATTATGTCCCTTCTGAAAGTTAACATTGTGATTTCTTTGGAACCTGCTTCTGTCTACACTGTGATGTCTTTGTTTGTTATTATGATTGTAGGCCATATTAGACGCCACAGGTAGAGGTTCTCTTAATAAGGAGTTAGAAATGGTTGCATTCGGATGTGCCGAACAGTAGTTTAAAGAAATTTTTTCTAACTCGTCCATAGTACCTGGTTTACGCTCCTGCAAGTATGCAAAAAATGGCTGGCTAACCGAAGATAATACCTTATCCCGTAGTAGTAAATCAACTAATTTGTCGTATGATTTGTTGACTTCTGCCAGTTCAACCCATCTATTAAATGTATTGCGTATGTTCGCAATGAATCCTGCAAAATCTTTTGGAGATTCAGGTAAAATTCCCTTAAATTTCAACCTACAGTGTTCCTCGTCCAGGTGAAACCTTCGTAAAAGCAAGGACTTAATAGCACCGTAGTTATTTGCTATTGATGGGTCAGCATTTTGAGAAGCCGTCAGTGGTTCTCCAACCAAGAATTCATTTAATTTGAGTACCCATGACTCTTCAGGCAAATGATTTGTTTTGCAAGTCTGTTCAAAACGTGACAGGAACGATGAAAGGTCGTCCACGTTCAAGTTGAGAGTGGGTAATTTAAAGTTGTAGAAATGTTTAGTTTGGCTGGATGATGATCCATTTTGTGCGTTATTATTCTGGTTTGCATCAGCACTTTGTGCTTGTAATCTTGCTGTCTCCAATTTAATACGCGCCAATTCCATTTCTTGTTGTAAAATAATTTCCTCTCGTTTCAATTTATTCTCTTCTTCCTGTCTGGCGATTGCTCTTTGCTCTTCTCTTTCACGTTGAGCAATCTCTCTCAATCTATTTTCCTTGTCAATTTGCTTCATCTCACGTTCTGCTTCCTCTTTCTTTAATGCAGCCTTTTGTTCCTCTTCCTCTTTCTTTAATGCAGCCTTTTGTTCCTCTTCCTCTTTCTTTAATGCAGCTTTTTTCTCTGCTTCTTTTCTTTCATGTTTTTTCCAGTTCTGCCTCAGCAAACTGACGAAGTTCTTGAGATTTATAACCATATTCCCGACCAATTTTAACGAAATGGTCTATAGTAAGCATTTTGACTTTTATCTGTAAGTAATTATTGATAATTACTGATTAAAATAGTCAATAGTAGCTTCAGAGTAATTATTATACTTACTCAACTTAGAAATATTCAATATAAATAATCACAATAGTACTGAACTCTAATGTCTAAGTTCAACTAATAGACAATATTTTGTAAAAATATTGTATCTAAATAATACTATATCATAAATAGTTATGATATCTGTTAACTATTATGTAATTACTTCACACAATTAATCTTAATATCCAATAATGTTGGGTATGATTCCTAGTAATTATATTGTTCAATGTACTAAGTCACTCTCTTAGTACCAGAAAAGTATATTAAATAATATACAATGGGTCTATTACCTCAAAGGTAAACTATAAGATTATTTTATTTGGTCAATATATATATTATATTATTATGCCCTAGGCATCTCTTATAAATTGTAGTGCTACTTTCTTGGACTATCACTGCATAATTATGCAATGTCCCATATTAACCTTAAATATCAGAAAAAATTAATTAAATTAAATTACAAGTGTATTATTGCATATAATATCATATTATTAATGTAGTATTTAACATATATCATGAGGACAAACAAAACAATGATGCAACTAAAGGGTACAAACAATGTTAAGACGCAAACAAGACATTTTCACAATTAAAAATGAATTTATGAACTAAATAAAACAAGCGGAAGTGTTACAAGCCAAATGAAGGGTCAAGGTCTGACCCGAGGTCAACTTAATATTCAAAGTACACAAAAAAAAAAAGACTGCAAAAAATGATGACATCACAGGACTCATAACGGACGACCATTTAACAATCATCAAATAAATGATAGTAAGAGGAGACTGGACGAAATAGTTAACGAACATGGTACAGAACTGAATAAAATTGTTAACTGAGTACGAATAAAATACACCAGTTATCTACGGAACGGTACAGCTAACACAAATCGTCAAACGACAGCAGATTTGGACAGACAGTCCAATGGCAAACCTCAATGGGGCTTCCAAAAGTGCAATCGTTTAACTGCCTTAAGAAACGACCGAAATCAATTCAGGCATCGTGAGAGCCACAGAATCTAATTTCGGTTCATCCTCCCTACCTCCCACGAATTAACAACACATTAAGACAACAAAAAGTACATTAAACATAGGTAAAAACATGCCGATGTAGGCAGAGGGCATGGACTCAGTTAGCACTGTTTGCAATAACAACAGTTAAACACCTAGACTTATCTTTTCCGTTGCTTAGATCAGTGCTAGAGGTCGTCAACAGCTAGGCCTGTGCCTTTGACTGTCTGCTCCTGATGGGCAGGCAACGGTAGTCCATCTTGTGCATCTTGATCAATTTGAAGCGAACTAGAGAGGCGTTGAAAAGATGTCTTCTTCACTACGACAATGCAACAGTGACGTCATGCGGCTATTCATGATCACGTGCGTCACGTCAGCTTCGTAATGGTCATGTGATCGAAACTTGATCGTAAATAATTCATTCGAAAGTCATGAAAAAATTTTTGGTTTTTTGGTTGTTTTTCGTCCCCACATACCGGGCACCACTGTTACAAGGTGGTTTGCTCTGAACAATGTTCCATGTGATATGAATAAAACAATTATAAATTTCTGGCCATTGTTTTTTTCTTTGATATGTTAGTTTTCCATTCAGCGATAGTGCATCGTGCCTTCGATGGAAGATTAAGCGAATGCGGGGGTGGAAGATTCCGAACAATACTTGAACCTTGGAATACGATTGATTTGATAAGTCATTTCATTGAGTCCATACATTTAATTCACAGTTGTACACACAGGATGATCATTTCAAATAAGAGTAGAGCATAAGTCCATATAAGTCATGCATAATTTAATCAATAACGTAGACTGCTGGTTTACGTGTCAATGTCCGTTTAAGGATATAATGCAGTATTGTCGTCAGAACATCACAGCTATATGCACGCGCAGCTATACATGGCTACCTGCCGACAGTGAGACTGCGAGTCTGAATATATTCATACGAATTTGACGATTATTCTTCTCCTTCTGAGAATTCTAGTTAAATACTAACCTCCATAAATTTCCCTCTCATATAGAGTTCTAGGACTGACCCTGGTCCATCAAAAATACACATATATATGGCTATATCATGCCATTGAATTGGAAGGTTAGAAAAACGCAGCTATTCAGCTTGGCGGTCAAGTAACAAAGGGTAGCGTTTCTTAGTTACCGACTGTGACCCAAACAACGCTATACACGTCATAATCGATCGTGTATGGAGCGTTCAACAATTGAAACATCTATCGCAATATATTAAATGCCTTAACCTTTACAATTGCACGTCCGCTAACCTTTAGCAGACGGCGTTAATATCATATACCGTAACACCGGCAATGAAGAGGCTGACAGAATGGCAAAAGAAGGTTCACATCTACCTCAGCCTGATGCAAGCATAACTTTTGAGGAGGCAAAGAGTTTTATCAGAATCAGTTACAGAAACAAATGGAATGTAGAACATCCAGGGCACACACAGAATGATGTTTACTACCAGCTCCACAGAAGAGAACAAGTGGTAATCTTCAGACTCCGCACTGGCCACAACAGATTGAGTACCATCTATTCAACAAGCTAAAGATAGGAACTACCGATCAGTGTAACTGTGGCACTAATAAAATGACTGCTGAACATCTGCTTCAGAGTTGCCCCTTATATGTGGTACAGAGAAAGTGCATATGACCGACGCCAGCTCCTTTCGTGGAAAAGCTTTACGGGGATTTAAATAGCCCCAAACTGACTACTGCTTTCTTTGAGAACATTCAAGTGGACGTCTGAGAGTGTACGAAGAAGAAGAAGAAGAAGAAGATAATCCCAGCTTTTTCAGTCAGTGCGTAATGCTCCCTAAAATAGTAACACTCGCCACAGAAAAGTGCGCAAAGCACGGTGTGCAACGTGAACAGCGTGAGTTTTGTTTGCGCAAAGCACGGTGTGCAACGTGAACGGCGTGAGTTTTGTTTGCGCAAAGCAAGGTGTGCACGTGAACGGCGTGGGTGTTCAGACTTTTAACAACGGATGTAAAACAAATATTTTGGTTTTTTAATACTCTCACGAGAATAGTAGCGCTACACAAAGAAAAGTGCGCAAAGGTTGGATAATGTCTGCTGAGTCATTTTCTGCACCAAGAATAACAAGGCTTTAGATCTGAATGGTTGAGATTAAGTATTGGTGCTTTGAATTTAATTTCCATCATATGACCCCGACCGAGTAAAGTGGAAGCAGTTTGTTGCTGCCCTGCAAGACGCGCCATAAGGCAAGGTGGCCACTGACTGCTGTGACAGTCGGCGGCTAAGGATCAAAGAGGAAGAAGAAAAAGAACTAGTTATGATGGGCTTTTACTCTAGACCTAAAGATCTATTAGAATTCCGATCACATGATATCTGAAGGTCCTAGTTATATTGTGAACTATCTGGCCGATTAAAACAACAGAAACACAAGGTGCTCTTCTGATGGACAATAGGATGTTTACATCTAACATTATTTTTCCCCAATCATTTGAATAAATAAAATTTCCATTAAGTATTGGTGCTTTTTAAATTTAATTCCCGTCATATGACGGGGTTTTACACTAGTCCTACATATAAAATCCCAGCTTTTTCTGCCAGTGCCAAGGGGTGCAACTTTGGTTGAAAGTTAGACATTAATTGTATTGTTTCCCTTACATGTACTCTCCCGAAAATAGCAACACTTATCAAAGAATAATACGCAAATGACGGTGTGCACAAACATATTTATAGAATGTGTGATCCCGTATACACACATTGGGATCCTCACTGCTGCTACGTAGTTCGTGTACTGTCGTAATGCACAGTGGTTTTTAAAAATACTTTTGAATAAGTAAAATTGCCGTTAGGTATTGGTGCTTTTGAATGTAATTACCGTCTTATGACGGGCTTTTACATTAGTATCGTATATATAGAATCCCAGCTTTTTCTGTCAGTGCGCAACACTAAGGGATGCAACTGTGGTTGAAAGTTAGACATTAATTGTATTGTTTCCCTTATATGTACTCTCCCGAAAATAATAGCACTCGACAAAGAAAAGTGCGCAAATGATGGCGTGCATGAGCATTTTGATTATACTGTATTGACAGAAGTCAACAACACAACTGATAAATAGTACATGAACTGGAGACAAGAACATGCGGAGATCCATGATTTAAGTTGTACCAGATTAAAACAACAGAAAATCATGATGCTCTTCTGTCAGGTTCAGACTTTTAACATCAGATGTAAAACAAATATTTTGGGTTAAAAAAAATACTTTTAAATAAGTAAAATTGCCGTTAGGTATTGGTGCTTTTGGATTTAATTCTCATGTTATGACGGGCTTTTACACTAGTATCCAATACAATAATTCCCGCCGTAAGTACGTCGGTCGGTCGGTCATATCATACACACTGTCATTTGCGCACTTTTCTTTTTTTCGAGAGAGTACATTAACTTTCAACCACAGCTAAGGGGTGCAACTGTGGTTGAAAGTTAGACAATAATTGTAATGTTTCTCTTATATGTACTCTCCCGAAAATAAAAAAAAGTACGCAAATGACGGTGTGCACGAACAGTTTGATTATGGAAAGTCAAGATTTTAAAAGATGCACGAACAATTACGAGACATGTTGTCATGAAAGAAATGTTAGTTATTTAGTCAATTTCCGGTCCATTAGATCATTATCACTGCTCCACATGTCATTTAGGAAGGTTACTCCGTGTCTTCATATTTAATACATCCATATAATTTAAATATCTAATGACGGTCGCCTGCAATGAAATGACCACAGACTAATAGTACCGTCTGTAATACACGTAACAAAAGCGCATATGGCCGACGCCAGCTCCTTTCGTGGAAAAGCTTTACGGGGATTCAAAAAGCCTCAAACTGACTACTGCTTTCTTTGAGAACATTCAAGTGGACGTCTGAGAGTGTACGAAGAAGAAGAAGAAGATACATGAAACAGAAACAACACACTATAATTAAAAACCTGTCAATTTTGACGGGTTATTGCTAGTCCTTGTCGTGAAACATTCTAAATCCACATATATAAATTAAAAGGTAAATGTAAAGCCTAACACATAAATTCAATAAAAGGGAAAGAAGAATGGTAAAGAACAGTGCTGTCACAATGACTGTACTCGAGATCCCCCTTTTTCTGCTTCGTCTGCATATTCTCACGCTTTCACGTTTACTAGTAAAGCCTACAGCAGCATACACGCGTTTCAACAAAACAATAAAACGTGTACTGTATTTCTTAGAAAACCTTGAGATAGACACACTGCGTAATGACCTAGATTAATATTCCATTAATTTCATTTTATACACTACGTTAACATAAACGAAAGGACAGATGGACTTAGGATAGAAAGAGAGAGGGCTGAACGGAGGAACTTATGCAACACTAACACGCGTCTCGCGATATAAAATTAATGCCACCCCCAAGCGTAAGGCATGAAGCACTAACTTTTTTTTTTCAAATAGACAGTGATAAAAAACACTACCAATACGAGGGTTAGGTTTAAAAACCTGTTTAATGCTTATTAGTAAACATGACATTATACTGTTTTATGTCTGAAAGCCTGACAGTACCGAGACACCACATCGTATCGAAGTGAACGGGAGGTAGAAGAAAATGCATATTTTGAACGCAGCCCCTTGGCCTCATTAAATTTATATATTTGGGTTCCTTAGGACTTGCTGACAAAGAATATGTTAATTGTTACGCAAATAGTCTAGGAATTAACAAATTATAGCCAAAAGAAAATAGTGAGGATGTCTGACAGCACCAAATCATAATCGCACAGTGGCATGTTTTGAAACCACCATTTTACGGGAAATAGGCCACCATGTTAAATCCGATTTGATTGGCGGGAATGATATGTAAGGCTAAACACGATTAGTCGGACTGCAAATACTAATTTTGGTTGTTAGGGGAAACGTAGGAAGGGTAAATTTTTTCAAAAGCTTTGGTAAACATGGTCCTATTGGCTAGACCAGTTAATATAGTCAATTAGGAGCGTCTGTTCAGTGCCACTGTTACGCACGGATCATTATTATTTTTCGTTTGTATAAACATTTTTCATATGTATGATCATTTTTTTGACTGAAGTGTGTATTATGTTTTCTATGGTCAAAGGGACATAATCCGAGTTATCGAGACTACAATTTTTTAGGAGTTTGCCTTCTCTTGTATAGAGACACGTTCGGTCTATAATTTCTGAACGAAGCGTGACCACATCTCCTTATTTGGTAGTACCAGTCAACTATGGTAGATGTCTGAAACCTTTCTTAACGCTTCTTTTCATGACCATAAAAGGCGCGACTGTGTAAGACTTTTATCTCGAATGTTCTTAGAATCGTCTTATTGTGAACGGCAACTCAGAGATTGTCGTTCTGCGCATGTCAAAAGCTGGGAGTTCGTTCTGTGTGTTCCGCCCAGTTCGGTAGTTGAGAAATGGTTTAAGAAGCGAGCAGACGCAACTGCGTCTTGTGATTTTCTGAGGGAAATACATTGTCTTAGTGAGTTAGTTAGCTAACTAGACTATTTCCCAGTATTATTCACGCCTGCCTGGAGGCATATGTTCATGGTTGATTTTCCGAAATAAGGTAATTCCTCTTGTATCGAACTTTATGCTATCATCTAGAGGTTCGTCATTTTGTCGCCTATTTGCTCGCCTGTGTGATGCAAAATGGAGAGGTACTTTGACTAGGATTAAGTCACCGGTAGCTTTATACCTGAACTAGTTAAATATATATGGGTCGCTCTAGACCAACAAGACTATTGTCTGTGTTCCAGGATTCGTTATATCAGAGATCACGTCCAAGTCAGATGGTTAGACTTAGGAACATTATAAAGGTCGAGCTGACCTGTAGCCCATGTATGCTATTCACGTGCAGACAGTGAACGGACTTATTGTATACAACTGATCTGCTAGCATCAGAATGGGAGCATTTATTATTGTTTATGAACATTGAAGATCTGTAGCTGACACTGTTGCAGAAGTTATAAAAATTATTATTATTTATACAGCTTCACGAACTAGAACTCTATGATTTATGAATTTCTGAATCTATTGAACTGTGATGTCTTATGACGCATATATACAACAGCTGTCATTGCTGACTACAGAAATTGTTTTCAATGTGCCATATCATCTTGCTGAACTCGTTAACTATGTTGATGTCATAAGTATCATGACTGTTTTGTGGCGTGCAATAAATGGAAGAAACTTATACAACGAAGTTACCCTTTCTATGACTCTACACGTCATGTTGCCTGTGTGATAACCCTGTGAACTGTTCCACTACCACATACACAGCAACATCCTAAATCAGAGAAGACACCTACATCTTACACTTTAATACCAGGTGTCGATAAGGGTGGCAAGTTACCACTTCAGCTCAAATCCACCCTTATCATTTTTGGTGGCCAGAGCTGGTTCTATCATCTGATATTTTGGCGCACCATATCATTTTTGGTGGCCATAGGTTGGTTCACTCTGATTCCAGCTATCAAGGGGGTCAGCAAACCCAGACATCATCATCATACTAGATACAACTACAGCATCAACTACCACCTTACAAGAAATTTTATTGAAAGTATCCGGATTTTCTGACAGTTGCTGATTTTGAAACTACCCGGCGCTGCTCGGCAATATTGAAGTTTATGTAAAATTAGAAGGACAAGTACCGAGCGAATGGATTTCCTGATCTGGTGAAAAGAAGGACAAGTGCCGTAACAACTGTTCCGGTCTCAGGGGTACTGTTGCGGGTTCAGAAGGTCAAGTGCCGGTTAAATCAATTTAGAAGATTCAGAAGGTCAAGTGCCGTAACAACTGTTGCAGTATTAGAAGCTCTTTTCCTTCGTCATGGCTGTTTATGGGAGCAGAAGTTAATCAACGTTGGATCATTATCCTCAGAATGCTGATTACATCCTGTTCTGCACCGTGCTGACGCTGGATTTATAGAAGTTAAGTGGCCTGTTTTGTTTGTGAACTGTGCCCTTATGTTCTAACTGAGCCTTCTGTACTTTCACACTTTCTCCTATTGTTTTCATGATACATGTTTATATGTTATATGTTATTTGTTATTTGTATATTTATATGTTTATATTTCAGCGGGTTTTCTCGGTTGGGCGGTGTCTTTCAGTAGAAGATACCACGTCACAGAGGTTCTACTGTTAGCGTTTTCGTTAGGGACTGTGCGAATTTCCTACAGTGAAATTTGCTAGCGACAATCGTTGCTATATCTGTTTAGTTGTGACGAGTTGTGCTTTATTTTTGTTTCTTGTATATATATATATTTTTTTTCTTTTTTCTTTTCTCTCTTTCTTTGTGTTTTTTAGTTTCGATTTCGATTGTTTGTATTTGTAGGTCTCCCCTTTGCTATTATTCAGTTCTTTACGTATATTTTTGTGTATACACTGTAGCGTCATTTGTTAGTCATATCTTCGCATATTTCTTTTTAGTTTTGCTGTTTGTGTATTTGACTTATGCGAATGTTTTCGTATTGACTTTGATCTTTGTTGATTGTTTACATTGACTCTGATCTTTGTTATTGTTTACATTGACTCTGATCTTTGTTGTTGTTTACATTGACTCTGATCTTTGTTGTTGTTTACATTGACTTTGATCTTTGTTATTGTTTACATTGTTGGTGACCTTTGTTATTGTTTACATTGTCTTGTTATTGTTTACATAGTTCTTGCATAGTTAGCTTTCACTATTGTTAATATATGCTCATGCACTATTGGTCTATAGTGCACTTATCATAACAAACTGGTGGTTTTTTGCTTATGCACTATTGTAGTGCAGTTATGATAAATAACTGATGGTTATGCACTGATTTGGGTAGTGCACTGATGATTAAGAAGTGACTTGTGATATTATTATACATTTGATAATACAAGTTGGTGTCAAGTCTTGTTTCCCACAGAGATTGGGTTCAACATAGAGATTATACAAGCACTTTATTAAGTCTTGTTGCTATTTAACATTGAAATAAGATAATTAATTATTTCAGGTTCTGTACTCACATTTTAGACATCATGTCTACATTTGAGTACTTTATTGAGCAGGGTAAAGCCCTTGGGAAGACAGGTGATAAATTAGAAGAATTTGCGACTGTTCAATATGCCAAGGCATTGAAGTCGGAAGAAAAGAAAATGAAAGAACAAACTGAACAAAAGAGAATAGAGGCTGAAATAGAACAAAAGAAACTGCAGATGCAGGTGGAGGAAAAAAGATTTCAAATGGAAATACAAAAAAGAGAAGCAGAATTTCAGGAGAAGAGGCTTCAGGCTGAAGCTGAAAATAAGAGACTTGAAAAAGAAGCTGAAAATAAGAGACTTGAAAAAGAAGCTGAAAATAAGAGACTTGAAAAAGAAGCTGAAAATAAGAGACTTGAAAAAGAAGCTGAAAATAAGAGACTTGAAATAGAGGCTGAAGAAAAAAAAGTTACAGGCCCAGGCTGAAGAAAGAAAGTTACAGGCTGAGGCTGAAGAAAGAAGGTTACAAAGAGAGGCTGATGAGAGAAAAGCAAAAATGGAACATGATGAAAAAGTCTTAGCTTTAGAGTTAGAGAAGTTAAAGTTATTGAACACTGGTAATGCTAATGATGCAAATAAGGTGTCAAATAAGACTAATGCTAAGGATTTCAAGCTTAATCTACCAGCATTTAATCCCTCAATCGATGATATAACATTTTATCTAGATAGATTTGAAAGTGCATGTAATGTGCATAATATAGATAAAACATTATATGTGTATCATCTGTCCAAGATACTTAGAGGTGATGCTTTGACTTTGTTGAGTATGGTAGATGTGCCTGACAAAAACAACTATGAGGTTGTCAGGGCGGCATTGTTAAAGAAGTACCAACTTAACGAGGACGGATATCGTCTTAAATTTAAAACCATGTTACCAGAAACTGGAGTTGAATTCTCTGAATTCATCTCAGGCATCCGTCTTACTTTTTTACGATGGGTTGAGTTGTCTAAGACAGAAAATACATTTGAAGCTCTTATGGATTTACTACTTAGAGATAAGGTTATGTCTTCTGTTAATGAAGCTTTTCTATCTTTTCTTCATGAGCGTAAGCCTAAAAACATAAAAGAAATGGAAGAATACTGTAGCCAGTATGTTACTGCGCATCCGCACATAACCATTAGTAACTCTAAGGTGAAAGAAGGTCTGCCAGTTGCTTCGGCAGCACCTTATGGCCCAAATTTTATGCGTAAATTTCAGGGTAGCCAGAAAAATTTCAATAAAAAGAGTAATCGTAATTATGCCCAGAACCATAGTGATCAATTCCAGGGTGATTCTTCTTCCCAGAACTGGAGACAACCGAATACTACACGTTATTCTACTCCGGTTAACTTTAGAAATTTTCACAAAGGTAATCGGTATAGAGGGAAATATTTTATGCAGAGACCTCAATACCAAGATAATAGAGGTTCTCAACAGTATAGAGATGGTAATAACAGTTATGGAAACTGGAACTCAAACCAGGATAAAAATTACAGTAGAGACTTTAATGATAATTGCAGAGGCAATAATGGTCGCGGTAGATCGCAACATAAGAGAAAAAGATATCAACAGACAAACTCTGTTCAACAAGAATCTCAGGGAGCAGATAAACAGGTTAATAATGATAAAGACCATAATGCTATCGGATGCTCATCTTTTGATTTTGGTAGGGCAAATAAATGTATCCAATGCAGTACTTTATTTGATCCGAAAACCGTTAGTACTCTAAGCTGTGGTCATCCTTTGCCCGCTCTTCCTGCTAATGTTGCTCATGATGGGAGAGGTTCTCTTATATTACATAAGGGGCTAGTAAATAGTAATCCAGTCTCAGTGTTGTTTGATTCTGGATGTACTACTGTCGGCGTTAGGCAATCTCTTGTAGATCCATCCTGTGCTACAGGAAAAGTCATCAAATGTGTCACATTTGGTGGCACGTTAGAAAAGTATCCTACTGCTATAATACACATTGCTACTCCTTTCTTCACGGGAGAGGTCCACGCGTGTCTACTTCCAAACCCTATTGCGGACCTTATTATTGGTCGTATTCACGGAGTTAGGGAATGTACCCCACAGCAGATTGCTGTTTGGGAAGAGCAAAACATTGAAGCTACCAATGCGGTGGTCACAAGAGCACATGCTCTGGATCCACCTCAAACTTCATTAACTAATAATGATGAAGTAAATGACCAAGATAGTCACTTGACTATTACACGTGACTCATTTATCAAATTGCAAGAAGAAGATCCTTCTTTACAAAAATTCTTCATTCTAGCAAAAAAAGGTGATCCTAATCAGAACACTAATAGGAAATCTTGGATTTCTATGAAGAACGGCGTACTTGTACGTATGGTACAAGACTCGACTACGTCCACTCATTCACAAATTCTTGTGCCTAAGAGCATGAGATTGCAAATATTGCAACATGCTCATGACTCGCAATGTGCTGGACATATGGGTTTTTCCCGTACAAAGTCGAGGGTTCTTGCGGCTTTCTTTTGGCCATTTGTGAGCAAGGACATACGAATGTACTGTCGCTCTTGCAAAGTATGTCAGGAGGTCAAATCTAAAGGACCACGACATGCTGCGCCTATCCAGGCTGCTGACATTCCTATTCGCCCTTTTCAAAAAATGGCAATAGATATTATCGGTCCTTTTAGAATTAAGTCGGCTAGAGGACATCAATTTATCCTTACATGTGTCGATATGTGCACACGTTGGCCAGAGGCAATACCTCTCAAGAGCATCTCAACTGCTGATATCGCAGACGCTCTTTGGCTGATATTTTCTCGCTTGGGTTTTCCCGGAGAAATATTGTCAGACCATGGCACTCAACTTATATCAGACACTATGTCACAGGTAATGTCTATGCTACACATTAAAAGGTCTCTCAGCAGTATCTATCACCCAATGTCTAATGGGTTGGTCGAACGTTTAAATAGGACTCTGAAAACTTTACTTGGTAAAATAACTGAGGATCATCCTCAGGATTGGGACAGGGTCTTACCCGCGGCTCTCTTTGCGTATAGAGAGGTCCCCAATGAACATACGGGGTTTTCCCCTTTTGAACTTGTCTTTGGCGCGCAACCGCGCGGCCCTATGTCTTTACTTCACGATCTAATCACTGCCGATAATATTAGCGATGAGACTCAATCTTCTTATGAGTACGTCATTGCTCTTAGGCAAAAGATCATCGAGGCATGCAAACTAGCAACTTCGTCTTCAGAATTTGCTAAAGAAAAGGCAAGGCAGTTTGCAAATAAGAATAGATGTCTACGACAACTTTGTCCAGGTGACAAAGCTCTCGTTCTACTTCCTTCAAGGGAGAACAGACTTCTAATTGCATGGAAAGGTCCATATGCAATAGTCTCCAAAATTTCTGATGTCGACTATGTTGTCGATATTGATGGAAAGCATAAAACTTTCCACATAAATATGCTCACAGAATTTTATGAAAGACCTGACTATTTGCAGCCTATTTTCCAGGCTACGGACAATTCACAAGCAACTCATGGTCAGTACTCATCTCTGTCAGTTATACAGGATGAGGAAACTACTTTTTCTGATGTCAATCTTCCTCTTTCTATGGTCCCACTTTATTCTACGGAATCTTGGAAAAACGTGACCGTTTCTCCAAATCTTTCCGCTGAGGAACATCGACAAGTTTCTTCGATGTTGCAAACATTTCAGGATGTTCTTACAGACATCCCGGGACACACACATGTCATAGAACATGACATTGTGCTAACTGATCACAATCCTATCAGAGTCAGACCATATCCAATACCTATCCATTTCCAGTCTCAAGTCGAAAAAGAGTTGGATGAAATGATACGTTTGGAAATCATTGAACCATCCACTTCAGCATACTCTTCGTCTATGGTTATTGTTCGAAAGAAGGATAATAACATTCGCATTTGCGTAGATTATCGCAAATTGAACCAAGTTACGAAGTTCGATGCTGAACCTATGCCTTCATTAGAAGAGCTACTCAATAAACTTTCTAATTCTAGATTCTTTACCAAACTAGATTTGTCTAAAGGTTATTGGCAAGTCCCGCTAACTGAACGTGCCAAACCTTTTACAGCTTTTTCTACACCTAGGGGTTTATTCCAATGGAATTTCATGCCTTTTGGTCTTATGAACGCCCCTGCTACATTCGTACGCATGATGCGACGAATTCTCGCATATCGTACAGATGTCATAGCATACCTAGATGATATCTGTCTATTCAGTGATTCTTGGGAAGATCATTATTTGGGTTTATACGAATTACTGTCTACTCTTCGCGAGTATAACTTGACTGCAAAACCCTCTAAAGCCTTTATAGGATTTAGCGAGATTTCTTTCCTAGGTCATCGGGTTGGTCATGGTCTTTTAAAGACAGAGGACCACAATGTTTCAAAAATACTTAACATTTCGGTCCCTAAGACGAAGAAACAAGTAAGGAGTCTATTAGGTTTGATTCAATTCTACGGACGATTCATTCCGAATCTGTCCTCCATTATGGCACCGCTTTCTACTTTATTGAAGAAAGGGTCGCCTAATCTGATCCGCTGGTCTAAAGAATGTCAATCCTCATTGGACCAGGTTAAAGCCCTATTTTCATCTCCACCTATTCTTAAGTTACCTACTATTGAGAAGACTTTTGTTCTTCGAAGTGACGCCGTCAACAGGGATTGGGGCAGCACTAATGCAGGAGTATTCTGATACTTTGCATCCGGTGATGTATATCTCTAGGAAATTAAACGCTGCAGAAAAGAATTACTCGGTTTTAGACCGTGAGTTATTGGCTATGGTATGGTCTATTCTGAAGTTACAAAGATTTCTTCTAGGCGCACATTTCATTGTGGAAACCGACCAGAAAGCGCTTACTGCTATTCAGAGCAAAAACTTGAAGAGCTCGAGGTCCACTCGTTATGCCATAGCTCTTCAACCATTTCATTTCTCGGTTCGAGCTATCCGTGGTTCGGATAATGTAATGGCAGACATTCTGTCCAGATGTCCACACGATTCCACATGATTCTTCTGTCATATATATATATTTCCTGATATACAATCCAATATTATAATGACATGTTAGTAGATTTTTTCTCACTTTTTTTTTTGAGGGAAATTTATAACATTGTACCATGTAATTATCTAAGAAGGCTTAGTTAGTGATATACGGGCCAAAAGATCACTCGGCCACATTTAAATAAATTATTTTCAGGATTGTATTAAGAAATTTACCAGTTGTCTTTAAGATTTGTGTTATTGATATTTTCGCAGCACATCATTGAAGTCTGCGAGTTTATGTCCATTGTGGAACTTTGAGGATATCAAGTCCTGTCCTACATTGGGAGCGGATGATGTCCACATCTTCTTCTATTGAATGTTTTATGTCACCGAAGATCAACACATGTATTACTTATTAATTACTGTTACTTTATATAATGTAATAATATAGTGCGGTATATTAGTAAATTACACCGCTATTTGCAACACATTGTATGATAACACATAATATATTTAATTTCATATATTGGTATGAGAATAATTTGATTGTCATTATGTTGTTGCCATCATTGTGGCGTGTGTTGGTGGCACCTTCCTGGAATATATCAGCGTATACTTAGATAAATTTTTTCTCTAAGGATCTGAGATATGATCTCAGTGTCGCTCCATGCGTTGAGCTAATTTGTTAGGTATATATCCACGCATCATACGTGCGTTAGGAGCCTAGATTTTTTCCGGCTCCAGGATTTAAAAAAAAAAATGTTTCATTTTTTTTTTTCCAGGGAGGGTGCGGTAATGTTACGCACGGATCATTATTATTTTTCGTTTGTATAAACATTTTTCATATGTATGATCATTTTTTTGACTGAAGTGTGTATTATGTTTTCTATGGTCAAAGGGACATAATCCGAGTTATCGAGACTACAATTTTTTAGGAGTTTGCCTTCTCTTGTATAGAGACACGTTCGGTCTATAATTTCTTGAACGAAGCGTGACCACATCTCCTTATTTGGTAGTACCAGTCAACTATGGTAGATGTCTGAAACCTTTCTTAACGCTTCTTTTCATGACCATAAAAGGCGCGACTGTGTAAGACTTTTATCTCGAATGTTCTTAGAATCGTCTTATTGTGAACGGCAACTCAGAGATTGTCGTTCTGCGCATGTCAAAAGCTGGGAGTTCGTTCTGTGTGTTCCGCCCAGTTCGGTAGTTGAGAAATGGTTTAAGAAGCGAGCAGACGCAACTGCGTCTTGTGATTTTCTGAGGGAAATACATTGTCTTAGTGAGTTAGTTAGCTAACTAGACTATTTCCCAGTATTATTCACGCCTGCCTGGAGGCATATGTTCATGGTTGATTTTCCGAAATAAGGTAATTCCTCTTGTATCGAACTTTATGCTATCATCTAGAGGTTCGTCATTTTGTCGCCTATTTGCTCGCCTGTGTGATGCAAAATGGAGAGGTACTTTGACTAGGATTAAGTCACCGGTAGCTTTATACCTGAACTAGTTAAATATATATGGGTCGCTCTAGACCAACAAGACTATTGTCTGTGTTCCAGGATTCGTTATATCAGAGATCACGTCCAAGTCAGATGGTTAGACTTAGGAACATTATAAAGGTCGAGCTGACCTGTAGCCCATGTATGCTATTCACGTGCAGACAGTGAACGGACTTATTGTATACAACTGATCTGCTAGCATCAGAATGGGAGCATTTATTATTGTTTATGAACATTGAAGATCTGTAGCTGACACTGTTGCAGAAGTTATAGAAATTATTATTATTTATACAGCTTCACGAACTAGAACTCTATGATTTATGAATTTCTGAATCTATTGAACTGTGATGTCTTATGACGCATATATACAACAGCTGTCATTGCTGACTACAGAAATTGTTTTCAATGTGCCATATCATCTTGCTGAACTCGTTAACTATGTTGATGTCATAAGTATCATGACTGTTTTGTGGCGTGCAATAAATGGAAGAAACTTATACAACGAAGTTACCCTTTCTATGACTCTACACGTCATGTTGCCTGTGTGATAACCCTGTGAACTGTTCCACTACCACATACACAGCAACATCCTAAATCAGAGAAGACACCTACATCTTACACTTTAATACCAGGTGTCGATAAGGGTGGCAAGTTACCACTTCAGCTCAAATCCACCCTTATCAGCCACATTTTAAAATAAACTTACTAAGAAACAGTGCGTTGAGATCCAGCTCATATTTTTCTAAATAAAAGCCTGGGACAGAGGCAGATCGGAATTTGTGCCATTATTCAGTGTTTGTTATGTATTGTGTTCAGTGTGGAAATAGATTATAAATTAGTTCTGAAGTAGGAGGTACAACCTTCTTGTTTGAGGGACCGTGGTCCTAACTTATTGAAGCAGCACCTGGTCTGAGTTTTGCTGAATCCAGAGGCTGATAGCATACCCCTTGGTCCAGATAGCGACCAGTGAGGGGTCTCAAGAACACAGTGAAGCAAGCGAGCAGAGGAGACTGTTTCCTTCCGCCATCACAGAAGATAAGATTCTGTGGCCAGAGCAGCTCAATCCTATGTGCCCCCCTCTAAAATTGACAGTATATTAATTAAAGAGGGACAATAAATTGTTTCAAATGACAGGAACTGTGAACTTTTCCCAATACGATTTCCACCATAAGCAAACACTTGAAGTCATGATGACAAACAACAACCTAGCTTGAAAAAGCCAGTATTACCTCATAGTACTACTTCACAACTTACACACATAGAATAATAATAATAAAATATGTCAATACAAAGATCATATCTATAAATTGTGTACCTACAACTTGTAATTACATTTGATTGTGATTCCTGGTTCACTGTGTAGTTGAATCAGGGTATCTATTATTGAAAGGAATTAATACATATATTTTTAAACTTTAACACTTGACTCATTTGAGATAGTCTTATAGAGTGTTATATGTGTGTGAGTGTCACAGTGTTGTAAAGTGTTGTGGAATAAATTAAATTGTTTGTCTGTCTGTTGTTGTTGTGACTTACACTTCATCATTATCATAACACTAGACATTCAACGTACCGGTAGTCATCACAATAGCCCAGAATAAGTATGGCTGAGGTCTAAATGTGGTAGCAAGTAAGGTCATCTGTAATACACCACACTTATTAGATACAGATACCTTCACAGCTGATCTCAGTCAGTACACTAAGTCCCCTATAAATATTTATATCATCCCACTTTACCACAGCCCTATATATAATATCCCAGCTTTTTCTGTCTGTACGTAACGCTCCCTAAAATAGTAACACGCAACAAAGAAAAATGCGCAAAACACGGTGTGCATGCGCCATGTTAACGGCGTGCGTGTTCAGACTTTTTGTTTTTAAACCTCGGATGTAAAACAAATATTTTGGTTTTTTTAATACTCTCCCGAAAATAGTAACGCTCGACAAAGAAAGGTGCGAAAAGGTTGGTGTGCATGCGTAATATGAACGGCGTGCATGTTCAGACTTTGTACAACATTATTTTACTACTATAATTATAGGACTGCCCGTACAATGATCTAAGTTTCACGCTTTTGTTAGAATAAAATCAACTGGTATTTTCCTAATGATCGGCTACCACGACAACTATGGGGAATTAAGAGACTTCACTATACTAGGTCCAGCATCGAGAGGTGTGGTGACCAGTTACCTTCCTCGCTGCCTTTTCCTTCCCTAACTCAATAGCAAAGTCATGTGCCCATTTACAGCTGGGTAAAGCGACCCGTGATGATACTGTGAATCGAACCCAGCACCTTTGCCGCGAGATACCAGCGCTGTAACCACTCTGCCAATCGGACGCTCCAGAACTAACGTGGCCGACTTTTAACAGCGGGCAAACAGCCGTGTTCTTTATCACTTAGAGTTTAACAATATTTTCTTGTTCGAGCCAGTTTTCTCTCACGGACAGCTGTACGTCGCATTGTCTCGATCAAGAAATCACAACAAAGCAAAATTAGGAATTACAACAACAGAAAATCTGTGTACTCTTCTGGTGAACAATTGGATATTCACACCAAACATTATTTTTCACAAGTATTTGAATAAGTAAAATTGCCGTTAAGTATTGGTGCTTTTGGATTTAATTCCCGTCTTATGACGGGCTTTTACACTAGTATATATATCGTTTTCCAGCTCATGCTGTCATTCTTTCCGTTGGTAACTCTCCGAAATATACTACTTGCCAAAGAAAAGTGCGCAAAGGTAGGTGTGCATGCGCCACGTGAACGGCGTGCATGTTCAGACTTTGTTTAACATCGGATGTAAAACAAATATTTTGTTTTTTAATATGTGAATTAAAAAAATGGAAGACAATGTTGATAACTATTCTAACTGTCACCACCTAAGTGAATTGTATGTGATGAAGAGACAATTGCAGTACAATTATTTTAAAATGTATCTTCGTATGCATGTGTTCAGAGATGTGTAAGTACCCATACATAATGTCTACGAATATAGAACACTTCTTGTTAAACTGTAAGAGTTATGAACAAATGAGAATACCAATATTAGATTATTTGCAAGAATCCAACTTACCTATAAATATAGAAGAGGTGTTAAGAATAGACAGACCTAGGGAACTGCATAATATAGTCAAACAGTATTTAACACGAACAAATGTTAATATATAGTGGCTGGGAATGTGAAGGTCTGATGCTGTTCTTACAATGCATATGACTTTTAACAGATGAAAGTCAATTAAATATCTGTTAAAGTCAGTTATATAACTAGAACCACCAGGCCTTTACACCCCTCCACTTTAATATTATTCTTGTTCAGAGTTTCTTCTTGATTTTGTTTGTTTTTTGTTTGTTTATTTTTTTTTCTATTTGTTTAACGTATAAGCACAATTGTGATTGTCTCTATTTACAATGATTTGACAAATGTGATGCCACTTTCTCATATCAGCAGTTGTTCATATTATTTGGAATTTAAAACAATATATATCTTAATTATTACCCATCAGAGGTTGAGCGGGATATTTTTTTTTCATTAATTAAAAAAAAAAAAATGTCTACGAAC
Organism: Oreohelix idahoensis; assembly: GCA_024509875.1. Taxonomy (NCBI): domain Eukaryota; kingdom Metazoa; phylum Mollusca; class Gastropoda; order Stylommatophora; family Oreohelicidae; genus Oreohelix; species Oreohelix idahoensis. Next base: position 76,718 of record JAMPIV010020621.1, read on the forward strand.
GTTTTATTTCCTTCTACGAGTCATTTTGTACACCAAGAATAAGCAGGCTTTAGATCTGAACAGAGAAATCACAACAAAACTTCCTGGTGAGCTAAAGATCTATTACAGTTCCGATTAAATAGTATCTGAAGGTTTCATTGATGTTATGAACTACCCGGCAGATTACCGAGTAGTTCATAACATCACTGGGAACTTCAGATACTATTTGATTGGAACTATAAAAGATTTTTAGCTCACCCGAAACTTTTGTTATAATTTCTCTAATCAGATCTAAAGTTCTAGTTATATAACTGACTTTAACAGATATTTAATTGACTTTCACCTGTTAAAAGTCATATGCATTGTAAGAACAGCATCAGACCTTCACATTCCCAGCCACTATATATTAACATTTGTTCGTGTTAAATACTGTTTGACTATATTATGCAGTTCCCTAGGTCTGTCTATTCTTGGTGCATCAAATTACTCGTTGGAGGAAAAAAAAAACACACATCCGTAAGCATTAAGTGTGGGTATTTACACATCTCTAAACACCTGTATACGAAAATGCATTTTTAAACGCTAAACTGCACGTGCTGTGTTCATCTTTGTTACCTTCAAAGTTGCGCTTATATTTTAAATAATTAACAGAAAACAGATAGTAATGTGTCAAAAATCTAAGTTATATTTTATTGTTATTGGTTTTTGCCGTTTAATTGTTTTCATTTTTTTCTTCTTCTTCCTCGTTCGTCCTGAAAAGGACGGTGGTTGCGTTGTGTCTGTTTACACCGGAGCTGCGATATCTGCACCTTTCAGCCGACACATCCGACTTCAGCACGGCATTTTTTGGGACCGGGGTTGCCTTCCCTCTTCGATCCCTACTCTCTCAGCCAGGCTGCAGTGATGCAGCCTGTTTCCAGGACCACCACGTGGAGGTGGAGTAGGGTCTTGGTCAGCTCTGGTTCGCTAACCCTGACGCAAGCAGTCAAGCTATGGGTCGCTGACTGCATTCTCTATTGCTGCGTCTTTGGGTCCCGCATAAAGCATATGATTCTTAGGGAGTTGAAAGTTGATGATGGTTATGATGATGATGATGATGACTAAGTAACTAATTTACATTCGATTACGTTGTTCCTTTACAGTAGTGCAAAAAAACAGTTGGAAAATAACAGCTGGGAAAAGGCTATTTCAGAATAGAAGAACCTTACTGTGCAGGATGTCTTCAAGACAATTATATAGAACATTTCTTGTTAAAGTGTAAAAGGTATGACCAAATGAGAATACCAATATTGGATTATTTGCAAGCATCCAACTTACCTATAAATATAGAGGAGGTGTTGAGAATAGACAGACCTACGGAACTGCATAATATAGTCAAACAATATTTAACACGAACACATGTTAATATATAGTGGCTGGGAATGTGAAGGTCTGATGCTGTTCTTACAATGCATGTGACTTTAAACAGATGAAAGTCAATTAAATATCTGGTAAAATCCGTTATATAACTAGAACCACCAGGCCTATACACCCCTCCACTTTAATATTATTCATGTTCATAGTTTCTTCTTGATTTTGTTTGTTTGTTTGTTTTTTATTTTTTTATTTTATTATTTAACGTATAGGCCTAAGCACAATTGTGAGTATCCCTATTTTCAAATGTGATGCCACTTTCTCATGTCGGCAGTTGTTCATATTATTTGGAATTGAAAACAATATATATCCTTATTATAACCCATCAGAGGTTGAACGGGATTTCTGTTTATCTTCATTAATTTAAAAAAAAAGTTGGAAAATAGGAAAGGGAGGGGGGGAGGGGGGTGGGGGGGGGGTGTTAAATATTTGTGACGTCACATTAGAGAGTCTGGGTTTTTGTGACAAAATGTGACAGGTTGGGGGGGGGGGGGGGGAAGAGGAGTAGGGTTAAAAAATTGCGAAAGTTGCGTGACTTTATATGTGGACGACCAGTACACACACACACACACACACATATATATATATATATATATATATATATATATATATATATATATATATATATATATATTATATATATATATATATATATATATATATATATATATATATATATACGTACGTTTGAGTAAAACTATTTAATGGCCTCTTATTATGTGCATATTTTTCCCATAGAAGCGATTAAGCTTCTTGCGAACTTCAATGACTTTCTAAAATCATCCGTTTACAAATAATTTATTTAGTTGGCAACACTGTCCTGCACCCGGAAGCAAAAAATGGCTGCTGCCTTTCCATACCAAACTATTTCACAATAATGTTCTTAATATCAAGTGTATTTAGTCCCTATCTTCTTATTTCCACAGGTCGTTTACGGCTTGGATAATTCAGGAAATTCAACATTGTAAGACATATAAGGTAAGGTGGGCTGCAATACGCTTTCGTCATTTGTTTGTTGTTATTTATAGATATAACACCAACGCTCAAAAGACTTAGCCTAAGTACTTCTGTCTTATCGTCTGCAGCAGCAGTCACAGTTACATTTCCTAGTCTGACAGTAAATTGAAATTTATGAAAATGTTTGCTTTCCGCCATAATTGTTCAAGTTTCTAGTCTCGTTACTTCAGTTACTAACTGAATGACGTTCGATATATGCACTAAAAACGTGTTTTAATTTTTATTGTTATGCAAGTGCAATCTTTTCAGATTTTTAACTGTCTTGACATAAATTATCATCCTTTCATTCTGTTGTGACGAACACGCCATAGTATATCAGTCAGGTTGACATACGTTTTGAAGAGTAAAATTATCAGTTCACATATTACATTTCTAATATACCGGAGCACATTGTGCAGCATAAGAACGTGACTTAAAGCACTTAGAAACTTACGAGAATGTAGTAGACCTGATATAGCAGAGGAGATATTTCTGGCTACTACATACTTATATTCCAGAGGATGTTCAGTCTTAATTGCTTGGATACCTTCACATGTTGGCATAGAAGGAAATGAAAAGGCAGATAAAGAAGCCAAGAAAGGTAGATCTGATAAAAATCTAATAAATGTAGGGACGAGTAAATCAGAGATTAAGAGCTTAATTAAAGATTTAATAACAGATGAATGGAAAGCAGAGTGGGATAAAAATCTGAAAGGAAGACATGTATATAATATGTTCAAGGCTCCAACAAGAAAATGTCAGATATCTAGGGAATTGAAAATTCCCAGTAATAAGAAACTTCTCAGACTACAGCTGGGAAAAGGCTATTTCAGAATAGAAGAACCTTACTGTGCAGGATGTCTTCAAGACAATAATATAGAAGCTATGACTTTTAACAGATGAAAATCAATTAAATATCTGTTAAAGTCAGTTATATAACTGGAACCACCAGGCCTTTACACCCCTCCACTTTAATATTATTCTTGTTCAGAGTTTCTTCTTGATTTTTAAAAAAAAAATGTATTTAAAAAATTTTTAATTTACATAAAAAGCACAATTGTGATTGTCCCTATTTACAATGATTTGACAACTGTGATGCCACTTTCTCATATCGGCAGTTGTTCATATTATTTGGAATTGAAAACAATATATATCCTAATTATAACCCATCAGAGGTTGAACGGGATATTTTTCTTCATTAATTTATTTTATTTTTTAAAAATGACTTTAACTCTTAGTATCCGGCAAGCCCCGTGAAGTGGCGCGGGTTTAGTACCAATTTTACGGCTCGCCAGTTCAAGTGGCGCGCGACGTTAATGATAGCTAAACTAGCGCGTAAAAACGCGGTTTTAGCTCCCGTATAGTAAGAGTTAATTTTGACAGTGAAAAAAATAATAAGGCGGCCACAAATAAGAAATATATGAACAAAAAGAAAAATGGGGGGAAAAAAACAAGTAGCTAAATTGAGTATTATTAACATATTTGTTTTTAAAAATGTGCAAAAAACTTCATCATATATGGTGGAAGTGAGGAGGGGTGGGGAAGCCAATAGGAGTGAAGGAGTGTGAGAATGCCATACAGGAAATAATAAGTTGAAAATAATGGGTGGGTTTGAAAAAAAATCGAAAAAAGGTGATTCGTCTTACGAGGACAAAAGACAAAGAAAATAGTCTACGTTACGTTTTTATGTGTCCTATCTAGACTTCACTTTCTTTCCTTTCCTGACGAAGGCCTTGTGGCCGTAACGTAGACTATTTTCTTTGTCTTTTGTCCTCGTAAGACGAATCACCTTTTTTCGATTTTTTTTCAAACCCTTCCATTGTACTCCACGTCTTACCGCAGTTCCCCTCAACTTCCTCGATTAAGTTGAAAATATGAGCTTAATAAAATTGAGGTAACATCGGTGTTGCTGGGGCCTGAAAAGGAAGAAAAAATAGTACCACTATAACTTACTGAACATGTCATAAAGGGCAACTAAGGAGGTTGGGCTGGCTACCCAATCTTGTAGAAACTTCAAGCCAAATAAACTTCAGCCATTGTGAGGGACAGTAAACTGGGGGCTGCCGTATTTGCCCAACATGGGCCGTGTCCGCTTCAGTTTTGACATTTAAAAAAAACAAACTGCCATTGTTTGTCGGCCATTAGTAATTTTGGCAAAGCTCGAAACAGGGTTGATGTTAGGTTAAGGCTAGCTGCCTGAAACAGGGTTGGGGTTAGGTTAAGGCTAGCTGTAATGTAAATATAGATAGGGAGTCTGGCAACATGGCAGACCTTGTTCTACTGTCGTAAACTTTTACCAAAACTTCAACACATGTGAATAGGTGCTTGCATAGAATAAAGGGATTAAAATAGAATGACGAGATCACCAATATTAATCATGTGACAAGAATCAGATAGTTGCCAGTGGAACAAGAGATGAGAAAAAGATGTTGGCAGTGGATGAGACAACACTTTGAGGAAACCTGTTGATTGTATTACAAGGCATTCCTTGTTCTGTAATCCCCAGGGTAAGAGAGGTGGAAGAAGATTGAAAAACACACGGAGAAGAGAACACAGGATATAAATGAAAGGGATAAAGAATTTATTGAAAGACATTAAGTGGTCTCAGGATAAGAGGCCTTGGTATGAATGAGTTGAAGGCCTATGCTCCTGGGGGAACAGAAGGGCAATGAACGAATGAATGAAGCCTGGGGTAAGATGGAGAACTAACTGAAACTAAAACTACATCCAGTCAAGTGAGATTAGTAGTGATCATAAAGTGTAGCAGGCAAGGGACATGTAAAGAAAACAGCACAATGAATAAAAAAAAATATTGTTATTGTTGGTCAGGATCAACATCATTGCACTCCAGGCAAACCCATAGATGCTAAGTCTCCCTCAGCAAATGTCAAAGTATATGAATACTAACTTTTCCTTTAGTGCACTGGTTGTTGACATGACAGATGCATCCTCTCATATGTCCATCCCTGCTAGTCTTAGATTTGATGCCAAATTCGAGCAATCTTAGTCTTGTTGATTCATCAGTAGCAGTGTCATTCTGTAACAGAAATCACTTATTGTCTTAAATATTGCTTTCTTATCCATGTCCAGTGTCCCCACTAGTTTGTCAGCTCTCTCATTGCCACGCACCCAAATAAGAGTAATAAAGAAAATTACAGGAAGAAAAAGGATTACAGCACGGCTGGCAGATTTTTTTTTTTTTTTTTGCGTACGCCAGCTAATACTCGAGGCGAAATCTCAGGTTATTACTATGTCTAACCTGACATTGATTTTACGTGAGTATCCCTTTTTACTTGTACAGAGACAGGTGTCCCTCGCCATTCAGGCAAATACTCTCCGATTTTGGAGGTAACCATTGCAGCTGGGTCGGCTCAGGAGCCGCCAATCCCTGGTCGACAACACTCCTTCAAATGTACTCGCCAGGTCTCGAGTTAATCCAGTCCAATTCCCGGTCGACGAAAAATCCTCAAATGCCGTCACCCGGGTTTGATCCTGAATCACCCGGTCGCCAGAGCGGTGTTGTAACCACTACGCTAGCGCGGCTCCTGGCAGATATTGTTGTGCTTACTATTTTAGTGTTTGAGTTTTAATAACACTTATGAAGGATGAGAAACTCCGCCTAGGCCGTCCCAAGCCCGGCTGAAAAAGGAGGAGGGAAGCCTACATGGAGGCCTTAAGGAGGCAGCCCCTCCACCATGCAAAGGCACAACAGGCCAATCACCTGTTTGCTTTAAACTTTTGATTATGAGAACTACAAGAGACAAAACCGGACTGATTCTAAAGGCGACGAACTGGAACTGACTACGACTTATGGAACTTGGAACACAAGAAGTATAAATGGGAAGGAAGAGGAGCTGGTGGAAGAGATGAGGAAAGCAAAACTAGAAATCCTGGCTATAACGAAAACAAAGGACAAGGAGTCATGGATCTCGATGGCAACATGCTGCTCTACAGTGGTGTACCCACATCTGAAAGAGCTAAAGGGGGCGTGGGTTGCATTGTGGCCAAATACCAAAAAGATAGTATCAAGGGATGGAACTTTGTCTCGGAGCGCAGTATGGTTGTAAAACTAAAAGAAGGAGAAACCATAGTCAACCTGGTCATAGTGTATGGGCCAAATGAGGATGAGAGAGCAGAGGTCAAGGAGGAATTCTTCGAGCTGCTTCAAAGGACAGTGGATGACTGCCTAGATGAATTTATCATGTTCGTAGATTTCAATGCCAGAGTTGGAAATGACCATGCTAGATGGGGTGGAGTTATCGGAAGATATGGAGAAGATACTCTCAATGACAATGGAAAGTGACTCCTTAGATTCTGCAGTGAGCATAATCTGATCATTACAAACACAAAGTTCCCCCATAAGCGCATATATGCATACACTAGATGTGAACCAACAAAGAATGAGAAGTCAGTGATCGACTATGCCATTGTTAGGAGGAGCTCATTCAAATATGTCCAGGATGCTAAAGATTGGAAGTGAACACTACCTACTTACAATCAAAAGAACAACTGAAAGAGTTGCTCAGCCTAGGAACTGCCCAACATCATGCAAGAAATGAAGTAAATGAATGGGAGAAATGAGCATTAAGACCTACAAGCTGAGAGAGCCAGAAATTAAGACCAGATATCAGGGGCTTATTCCTGCAATGGTGAGCAACACAGAAGAACAACCTGATGACTTGGAAACCCTCTGGCTTAAATTCAAGGACATCATAAAGACAGCTGCTGCAGAAGCATGCGGTGAAGTCCGACTTGGGAACAAGAGAAAGAGGACACCTTAGTGAACAGAGGAAGTCAAAGAGAAAATAAGAGAGATGAAAATGGCATGGAAACAATACTTAGGAGCTAAAAACACAGCAGGACAAATGGAGAAATATAGAAAATATGTGACACTCAAAACAGAAGCAAAGAACAAGGTGCCAGCAGCAAAACAGAAGTCATGGGAAGAATTTGGAGAAAAGCTAGAAAAAGATGCGCAAGAAAACCAGAAATTGTTCTATAAGACCCTAAAGAACATGAGGAAGGAAAAACAATGCCCTCTCAAATTTATAAAGGACAAGCAAGACAAATTGCTTACTGCCCCGAAGGAAGTAATGGAAAGATGGAAAGAATATTTCTCAGAACTGGATGGTGAGGAAGGTCAAGCATCAGAAATGATAACCACTAGCACAGAAGAGAAAACCAATGATGGTGAAGATGACATAAAGATGGAAGAACTGAAGGCAGCACTGGAGAAAATCAAGATGGGCAAAGCAGCAGGGCATGATGGTATAACACCAGAAATGGTTAAGTACATGGGAGCATCAGGCAACCTATTACTCTTAAGAGTCCTACAGGCAGCGTGGTGCAACAAGACCATACCAAAGGATTGGGAAATTGCCATAATATCATCAATTTTCAAAAAGGGTGACAATCGTCAATGTGGAAACCATAGAGGCATATCCCTTCTCAGAGTCCCTGGTAAAATCTACTCTAGAATCCTAGTGCAGAGACTCAGACGCCTGGCTGAGCCACAATTGGATGAGGTTCAGTGCGGATTCCGAGCAAACCAAAGTACTCAAGACCTAATCTTCACATTCAGACAGCTGAGTGAAAAGGCCCTTGAGTATAAGAGTGAGATCCATCTTTGTTTCATAGATCTGGAAAAGGCATTTGACAGGGTCCCCTGGAGCAAACTTTGGGACTGTTTGGCAAGGAAGAACATTCCAGCACTTCTGATTTATGCTATACAGAGCTTCTACAAGTCTTGCAGAAATTATGTGAGGTCAGCAAACCATAAGTCAGAAGAGTTCAGGACCACCACTGGTGTAAGACAAGGTGATATCCTGTCACCTTGTTTTTTCATACTCCTCATGGACGATGTCATCAAGGCATGTAAGGAAAGAACAGAAAGTATTCAGCGGGGTACTGGAAGATGAGACAGGTCTGTATTTCAGAGCTGGCATTTGTTGATGATGTTGCCCTGATTGCTAAATCAGAGGCACATCTCCAATCCAACCTGCAAGTCTGGAAGGAAGAGCTGGAGAAGAGAGGGATGGTCATAAGCAGCTTTAAAACAAAATCCATGGTGATATCACGAGAAGAAAGAAGACATCAGATTAAGCTGGCAGAACAGGTCCTGGAGCAGGTCGGCCACTTTAAATACCTCAGAGCTATTATAGACCAAAAGGGAGGCATCAAAGAAGAGTTAGCCAATCGAAAAGCAGCAGCTGGGAGACTTTTTCAGGCCATAAATCGAGGATTCCTCAGCAAGAGAGAGGTTGTTAAGAAAACGAAGATGGCTGCATACCGCTCCACCTATGTCCCAGTCTTGACATATGGATGCGAGTCATGGGCAATGACTACAATCCACAAAAGCCAGATCCAAACCTCAGAAATGAGGTATCTGAGGAAGGTGGTTGAAGTAACAAGAAGAGACATAGTCCGCAACCAGACAATACGTCAAGGCCTAAAATCCCACCCCCTGCAGACCCAAGTAGAACAGTCCCAACTAAGATGGTTTGGCCATGTCTGCATAATGGGAGAAGATCGGCTACCACGACAAGCATGAGAAACAAAGAGCCCGGGATCCAGACCCCCATGATGACCCAGAGTCCGCTGGGAGGACAACATTAGACAATCTTTGAAGGACCGAGGACTAGAATGGAACCAGGCCAGGAGGAAGACAGCCGATAGGATAGTCTGGCGCTCTCTCTTCCAAACCTCTACACCTCATGGTAGAAGGGGAACGACTAAGTATAAAGGATGAGGTGATTCTGAAGAGTGTAATAGCCTCAGCATTGAAGGAGCAGATCTGACGATAGTGAATCATATGCCCACAACTTCCTGTTTACAGTTTATTGTTGAAGTGAATGATGACAAGTTTCAGTTTATGAAATGTAAAGCCAGTATTTGGCAGCATCCTTTTGGGTGTAATCCTGTACCAGTTGCGTGTAATATCTTAAAACGACATCGTGATTTTCTTATGTAAAACCACATTGTGATGTTCTCATGTAAAACCACATTGTGATTTTCATATGTAAAAAAATATTGTGATTTTCTTATGTAAAACCACATTGTGATTTTCTTACGCAAAATCTCATTGTAATTTTCATATGTAAAACCAGGGGCAAAGTCTTTTACAGACAGGGGGTATGATGTGCTGGTGTTGTGGGTAGTGGGTTTCCCCCCTTGCTTCACCCTAGGCCTAGTGAATTCTTGTTCATGAAAGGAGCGACCATTGCGGTGTTAGTCTCTTGGCCTAGCAAAACCTCTCATACCCCAAGATCGTTGTGCGTGGTGAAGAGCCACACCCTCCTCGAGGTAGTCCTGGTAACTGAGGGTGCGAATCCTCAGGCTAAACACAACGGATCTAGAGGAGCAAACCTCGATAATAAAACCGGTGCACTACACCGTACACGCCCTCTGTGGGTGGGAAGGAGCCGGATGGATACTGAACAAGTCTTGGGAGTGGGAACGAGTGTGGACTGCTCCCTGAAGATCGGAACCCAGCGTACAGGCACAGAGACTCAGGACTTGACGATCCTATTGCCTTCAACTCTTGGTCACATGCTAGAGCCTCGGAGAACTCGGCGTAACCAGCAGGCAATTTGGTGGTGGGGAAAGAGCACTGTGAGCCCTACCTTGGCTACCTATCACAAGGAGACGCAGAAACACCCCCTTTATCTCCCCCAGAGCTGGCACAGTAAACTTCTGGCTTCTACCCGGGGCGGTAGGAAATCCAAATCAAACCTGGCAGAGCAAGTCCTCCATCAGATGCGGCCGATGCTGGGCCCACTGGCGCGTGGACACGTCCCGATCCCCATCAAGACTTGCCCGGGGAGCCCACCCCGGCTCAAAAAAGCAGAGAAGGCCACTCTCCAAACCTCCGATGTCTTGTGGGCAGTGTTAGGATGTGCAAGAACATGGACAGGAAGACACGCCCACGGCGACCGTTGCCTCAATTGGCTGTGTGTGGTGTACCCGGAAACGGGGCCTCCCAGTACTGAGGCACAGTTAAGTCCCCGATGTCACTTATCGGTGCAGAGTTGAGAGAGATGGCTGAGCATCACAATTCCCCCTGTGTTGCAGCATGATGAGAACCCAGCATTGCACACTGAGCTTGGGGGGATCACTTGGGCACCAGACTTAATACTGGCTCTTGACTGGATGGCCGCATGCAGGAGATTTCTACAATGGAGGGTTGGCAGGTGGTGGGTATCTGGAAGTGGCTCTGTGCAGGACGTGAGGATTCCTTGGGAGAGCCCAGAACCAGAGCACAGCATTGTGCAAGCTCTGCATAGTTGGAGAGCCCCCTGGATGACGGGGAATGCACAGTGTGCTACCCCACCTATCCCCAACTGCTAACTTAGAACCAGAAGTGGGGTCCTCTGTATGCATGCCAGGCCAGGATAAAATGCCTGGGAAAGATACTGGAGCTCAGAACTCCCTAACTCAAAGTTGCAGGATGGCAGAAAAGCCATGGGAAAGACAGGGCTATTTTGAAGATAACGCAACCATATTTTCACCATACGAGCTCGGACGCCGCCTCGGTAAACAAGGTCCGCGCAGAGCAGTGACACCCCCAGGCTGCTTGCGAATAGTCTACTACTGGGAACATAAACAGATTAGGGATGAGCCCACTCTCCCATTGAACAGGTGCTAAAGTCATAGATACTGGGCCAGAAGGCGCACCGGAAACCACAGTATCACGCAACTCGCTTTTTTTTTTTCTATGGAGAGTACACCGTCAAATAAATCTCGTACTGGTGCTCGCCCTGTGGAGCTCCACCAGGCAGGTGCAGTGCCGGGCTCTGAGCCTCGACAGAGCCCACCCTCAGCTACTGGAGGACCCTCTAGACCGTCTTGTGGAGTCAGCAGACGGCGGAGGAGAACTACTGACCAAAACAAAACAGAAAAAGAGAAACCCAGAGTGCCACTTGTCATGATGCACTGGAATGCAGAGGGAGTGAACAGCAAGCAGGCTGGATACAGCAAAAAGACAGAGCTGGAAAACATCTTGTATGAGAAGCAAGTCAGTGTTTGCTGTATCCAAGAGACTCACTTGAAAGCAGATCAAACCTTTAAAATAAGGGGATATCAATGCTTCAGATCCGACAGAAAAGATAGACGAAAAGGAGGAGTACTTACTCTTGTAAGGAATAACATTCCTGCACACGAAAGGAAAACCTTCATGGATGGAGCAGAATATCAGCTGTTGCAGATAAAGGTAGACAAGATGGAAATAGAACTCCTGAACTATTACTGTCCGAACAACAAACCCCTGAGTCTCAGCTCTATACAGGTACCAGCCACCAACTTTATAGCAGTTGGAGACTTTAATAGCCACTCCCAGAGCTGGGGCTATAACCATCTGGATCACAGAGGTGAAGAGGTTGAAACTTGGCAAGATGATCACTCCCTAATCCTAGTCAATAATGCCACAGATACTCCTACCTTCTACTCCAGAGGATGGCACACAACTTCAACACCAGATCTTGCCTTCTCCACACCAGATATAGCTGGATCTATTAGTAGAGAAGTAGGAGACCAACTAGGGGGAAGCGACCATCGCCCAATCTTTCTTACTGTCCAGAGTGCAACTCTCAGTACAGGCCCAGCCATTACAAGATGGAACTACAAAAAAGCCAACTGGGGTTTATTCAGGCATCAGGTGAACACGCTGCTGTCTACCCTCAAGGTACAGAACAGAGACATTAATGAAGTGGTAAAAGACTTCAACAGATGCATACTACAAGCTGCAAAAGAAACCATTCCCAAAGGATGCCGGCGTAACTACATACCATACTGGTCCAGCACACTCCAAGAACGTCAGGAAGCTATGGACAGGGCTAGAAAGGAAGCAGAGTCTCAGCCTTCACTTGAAACTCACAACAAATGGAAAAAGGCTGTAGCAGAGTTTCAGAGAACAAAGCTAGAAGAAAAACGAAAAAGCTGGAGAACTAAAACGGCATCGCTGAACCTTGAGAAAGACGGCAGGAAACTTTGGAGATTAGTCAAGTCTCTAAATGAAGAGCGTTCCTCACCTAGGCAGACTATCACATTGGATGAAGGTGGCAAACTTTTCAGAGGAAAACAAGCTGCAGACTTGTTTGCTAGAAGATACAGTTCAGAAAGCAACTTACCCATTAACATAGATCATCAGAGAGAGATAAGAAAAGAAATACTGGCAACCATGGGACAGACAGATACTCCTGCCCCAATGAGGGAACCCATCACACTAGGAGAACTACAGAAGGCTATTTCCAAGCTTAAGTTTCAAAAGTCACCCGGCCCAGACAAAATCAGCAACGAAATGCTAGTAAATCTGAGCTCAGCAGCAAAGACAAAACTGCTTGAGATATTCAACCACAGCTGGTTGAAAGGAATGGTACCCCAAGTATGGAGAGAAGCCATCACAATACCCATACTAAAGAAAGGGAAATGTAAGACCGAGGCTGCAAGTTACCGGCCAATCAGTCTCACAAGCTGTGTTGGGAAGACTATGGAGCGAATAGTCAACCACAGATTGAAATGGTATTTAGAGTCTGAGCAGATCCTGGTGCCGGAACAAGCTGGATTTAGAGAATGCTACAGTATAGAAGACCAAGTTACTTACTTGTCTCAAGCAATAGAAGATGCCTTCCAGGAGAAGAAAAAGGTCCTAACGATCTGGGTCGACTTCAAGCAGGCCTTTGACAAGGTGTGGAAAGATGGCCTCATTGCAAAACTTAGGAGATGTGGAATCCAAGGCAACATGATGAAATGGATCCAGTCATACTTGCATAACAGGAGAACTAGAGTCACTCTTGACGGTCTGCAGAGCAGAAAAGTGTTGCTCCATCAGGGGGTACCTCAAGGAGGAGTAATTTCCCCAACACTCTTCCTTGTTTACATCAATGACCTGGTGAAAGATCTCCCTGCAGGAGTTAAAGCTGCCTTATATGCAGACGACCTAGTACTCTGGTGCGCTGATGAAAATGTCACCACAGCAAATTATAGAATGCAACGGGCAGCAGACATGCTAGTGTCATGGGCAGAGAAATGGCTTATCACACTAAACACAGACAAAACCTCCACAACACTGTTCTCCCTCGCCCCCAAGGACAAACCAGCTAACATACACCTAGGGACAACCGTGATCAAGGAAGAAAGCTACCCCACCTATCTTGGGGTGACATTTGACCAAAGGCTTACTGTTAATATCTTGTTCTGTTTACTATCTCTGTTTTTTTTCTGTAGAGTATTGGTTCCTGTTAATATTTTACTGGTAATACTTTATATGATAATTATATCCTGATAACATTAGGGGTTTCAGCACCCACTGATTATATTGGCTGATACATCAATCATTATATTGGGTCGACTTGCTTGTTGTATTATTATTTCCAGTTACACTCTACTGTTGAAGTAACACATCTCTGTAGAGGTGACATACTCTTAATTACATCCGCCACACAGGCTAATTCTATATATATGTGTGCTGCTGTCCTGTCCCTGTGTCTCAATGCCGACATGGGTGTATGTAGATTCAGTTACACCCCACAGTACGTACGTAAGAGTACATGAAGAAGTCAAAAAAGGTTGTAAACGTCTGGGAACAGTTCGATACTGTTTATTCCGTTACAACACAGACACAACAGCATGGACGAAAATACGGTAACAGCAAAACATGAAATGTCTCAGTGCTAGCAATACTGAACTGCACACTCGGCAGTTATGATCATAAATCTTGGCCTATCATAAATCTTGGCCTATCATAAATCTTGGCCTATCATAAATCTTGGCCTATCATAAATCTTGGCCTACACAAATCTTGGCCTATCATAAATCTTGGCCTATCATAAATCTTGGCCTATCATAAATCTTGGCCTATCATAAATCTTGGCCTACACAAATCTTGGCCTACATAAATCTATACTGCAGTAACACAAGGCCGTACACACAGCAAAACATACGTCGGCATTTCTTCTCTAGCTCTGCGCAGGCATGTCACTTAGAAGAACACAGGGCTTGCCCAGCTCGGACAAACACCCAAACACCAACTCTCTCTCTGGATCACACACCCTAGTCCCGCCAAAAAACCCTAGTCACGGGACTCGGCTATTTTGAACCTATCTCCTACAATACATGCGCTAAGCCGCTGTTAATGTCGAAATTGTGGAGTATACAATGGTGATAAATTATATCTCAGGGTCTGATTGATAAAGTTCTGTTGATGTATATTTGGTAAAGTATCTCTCTGTTGAAGTGATTAGACTGTTGTAGTACATGCGCCCACACAGAGCAGATGATAAATAGGTTAGCTCTGTATTGTCCCTGTGTATAAAGTCTGTAGTGAGTGGTATGAAGGGTACAGTCACTCACCCTGTACTGTCAAGCATAGATCAACGAATCAGACTAGTGTTCATTTCCAATTGACAGCACATCATCTATTTACACAGCAACATCAATCCGATACGATACACTACACAAGTACAACAGGATACACAAAATGAATAATAATCAATTACGCAGAATGTCACAGCTGTTCAGTATGATGTAAACCCTGTTTATATCGCAGTTCTAATGTTACATCAGTAAATTCACCAGAACGACTGCTGACACTGCAGTTACAAAACCGCCACACAGGCTTACATCTATAGGACTCCCTCAACGACTGCATACCCTGCAGTTAACAAAACGCCATACAGGCTTGAATCTATATATACTAGCAGTTCTAATGTTCCACCAGAACGACTGCTGACACTGCAGTTACAAAACCGCCACACAGGCTTACATCTATAGGACTCCCTCAACGACTGCATACCCTGCAGTTACAAAATGCCACCCAGGCTTAAATCTATATATACTAGCAGTTCTAATGTTCCACCAGAACGACTGCTGACACTGCAGTTACAAAACGCCACCCAGGCTTAAATCTATATATACTCAAAAGACTGTCCTCTCTGTAGTCTATAAGTAATCTGGCCTACACAACTCCTGGCCTTATAATCTCCAGAAAACTCTCCCTCCATAAGGAACAATGGCCTTACTATCTCCTAGCGCCGTTCCTGCACAATAGAAATCTATCAGGGAGGTAAATATGATCCAAAACATCGGCCTGTAGACACCAAGCCCTCAGAACATGTCCTTAACATAAAGTACACCTTATCTTCTCTTATCTTCCCTTATCTGCAGATAATCACACCTAAAATAGGCAAATAATGGTACACCTTGAAAAATGGCCAAACATCGTTCCCGTACACTACCCTTGGGAACACACACAAGACACTGGGCTGACTCCAGTCAACCGCCCAAACTTAGACTCCTCTCCGACTGCCACGGGAACACACACATGAATCCTCCCGCCAAACAGTCACCGGACCCGGCTGTTCACGGACACCCCGTGAGCTATTCACAGCCGGCCGAAACCAGTACAGGATCACTAAATGACCAGCGCTCACACGCTTTCTGTACACTCTGTTTTTTTTTTTAACATATAAATGTTTTAAACAACTCACAATTAAACAAGCCGACAAGTGCTACAACCCTGAATTCACACTGTATAATCAGTATAGTACGTATCATTCCCCTTTGACCTTAACAGTTACCACCCGGTCCGGAGAAAAAAAAAATGATTTATCATTTTTTTGAAAAAAACTACATCACCGACAAATGAGGGGTCAGCTAAGCTCTAATATATGCTTACAACAATAGTTTTATGATAAGGTCAAAATAATACATCGCCAAATAATAAAGCAAGTGTACAATAAACAAATTACCCATAATAATCTGCCAAATACACCGAAATAATCATTTACAAACAAAGTTAAGTATTATTACTGTAGACCAAACATGACACAATAAATAGAAAGTAAAGTCAAGATCAAACAAAAGAAGCATGATCAGCACAGAAAATCAACAAAGAAATCGAAATAGGAAGAAAGATCCATAATACCTAATAGTAATACTTAAGCTAATCAATTCCTTGCATGAAATACATAGGACTGTCACCAATAGTTACATATACTAATCCATATTACAATACAAACATTACAAAGGATGGAAGTATAAGAAGTGTAAGAAGTGAACGTATACAACTAGTATCAAGTAACATTCAGATGAAACATGGAAGCATAACCAAAGTATAGACCGCTTCCAAAGAAATGTAGTGAAACGAAGAATCATCCAGAAAGGAAGAAGGAAATACAAAATAATGAATGCATAGAAAAATGACAACAATACATCCCAACAACAATCCAAGTAACTAACGCATAATAAATAATTTCAGCTAAATTACAAAACTTATTCATAACTAAAATGATTTATCACAGACATCACACAAAAAAGTGCGATATATAAAATTATCACAATCTCAAAAAAAATATTACTATTTTAAATGTGGAAATATCAACATATATTATTACACCTTATTAAGCGCCTTGGCGCAGAAAAAATATAACAATGTCAACGAAAAATACATTTCCCTAAAAAATTACAATACAAAAAAGTTTCTTTAAAGCTAAGTTAAATAAAAATAGTATTTTAATTTTTTTCTAGATTAAATCTATAACTAATATACTAAAATGAAATCATCTTTAACCAAATGAATGACGTCTAACAAAAAGAATTCCAATTCTTAAGTAGACTCATAATAAACACATACTAGTTTAAACAGAACTCAGCAGAAAAAAAAAACACATGGCAAAAAAAATACCAGAAATCAATGTTTCAAAATATGTTTTCAAATACAAATACAAAATCATAAATAACATACAAGTTTTGTTTCAAAATTACATTTCACAACACATTAGTTACTGCATATAACCTCTGTATATAGTAATATATTAATTAGACATAGCACCAGAATATAAGAAAAGAAAAAAATAAATTTAATGAATAACAAGACTCTCTGAAACAACTAACGCATATTCGACGCTAATGAGTTTGTGCATAGGGCTGGCAATCTCATCAAATCCAAAATTTTCCTAAGAACCAACGTTGCAAAACATATCAATGTTTGATGAATCAACTATCATTGCTTCAACTTCCCAACGTAGCACCTATGGTCATACATAATATGGTCTAAGTGGAATAGTCTTCCGACTAGCGTATGAAAAAAATCACAAATCCACAATCTCATTACAAAAATTAAAGATAAGTCACTACAAAGTGATATGTCATAATTTCATTGCAATCATAACACATGCAATGTTTATCAACAAAACAATCATGTAAATAATGACAGAGTCACAACAGTGCATACCTATGAACAAACACAATACCTAAGACATTATGTAATGTAAGTTACTATACAATACAGTAATTCATTAACCAACTCCTAAAAAATAATAGGTCACAACTCCGCTGTCCTCGATAGCATTCTGTAAAACCGCACGGGGCAATGTCATACAACACCGGGTCAACAGGCTGGCTGGCTTGCACTTGACTAGACACCTGATCATATGTTGACCCACATTCCTCTTACAGTAAAAAATAACTTCGGTGCGAAGATTCTTAACGCAAAGCCGAATACTGTGGGAAAATACTAATGAAAATGTCTATTTCAATCAACTTGTGAGATTTATTGAAGTAAAACAGAAAGTTAGTCTTACATTTTACCCAAACGTGTGGCAGTGAAAACGTCTGGTTTATATATGATGCCATCATTTCCTCGTCACATAGCCGATAACACAGAAGGATAGGACATCTTGACCGAAATGAAGGTCATCACAACAGTAGGCTGAAATAAAATCCTACTTATACACAACGAGATATTCTCTCGAACTCAAAATGCATAACAAGCAGTAGTATTTGAAACAATACCCTTACTGTTACCTTGTTTACAACCAAGATTGTTCTTTTGTTGTGCAACATTATTATGATTAGTATTTCTACTTCTATAAAAATATCTAACCGATGGATTCTGTTTTGTTCTAGAACCATCATTATAAGGCTGATAACCTTTATTGTAGTTATTTCTTTCACCAAAACTGTTTCTATTCTCCTTTGTGACAATATGCTTACTAAATTGATCAGCACTAGTGATAACAAAATTCTTATGGTTATCAACATGTTGAGTTTTATTTTGGGTACAAGTCTTACTAATAGCTTTGTCCCTTATTATCTGTTTATCAGTATTTCCATCATTAAAATAATGGTTGGTCTTTTGAACTTTGGCTTGAAGTTTCTTACAGTATTTATCGTGGCTTACAGGACTGACTGCCACATTAGAATTACCACTTTTGGTTTGACGCCAAGAGTCATTAATGTTACCAGAAGTAGTACGTGGGAAATTATATTTGCCACGTAGGGATCTCCGTCCATCATGTTCGATTTTCGTCTCAGCAAAAAGTGTAAAGGGCTGACTTTTTGCTTGTTTTACTTGTCGATAAACAACTTTCTGTCTACTACTGTCAACATTGACAGTAGACAACCCCTTAATACCTAAAACAACATCTACCAAACCATAAACTCTATTTCTCAGATCACTAATCTCAGCATTTCTAAGTGAGATGTCTTCAGTTTGTTTCTTAATTAAGTTATTAGATGTTAAAACCTTATTCTTCTCCTCCATGAGTAATTTCTCAATATGAATCATTTTCCTTTTGTGCCCCGTCAACTCTTCTAATCTCTCCTTATCATCATTCTCTCTATTTGTTCTCCTCTGTGGTTCCAATTTCATTAATCTCTTCTTTTGCACGTCTTCTACCTGTGGCTGAAGAAGGGCCACCTGAGCCTGAAGCCCAACTTTAGCAGCTTGTGCTCTCAACTCATTAATCTTCTCGGAAGATACGTTATTCTTTTCCTTCAGTTGGCTACTGAGAATATCATTATCATTCAACACATCATGAAGCATACCTATATAACTCTTCTCACGTACATTGCTCTCGACCCTCACCTTCTCATACATTTCTCCCTTATTTTCAATCTCCTGCTTGAGATTACTAATCTCGCCATTCTTATATCCTATCTGACCTTCTAAGTTTTTAACTTTACTGCATTCAGAGTCTAATGCTGCTTTCACACTAGCAAGCTCCAAGTTTGATTTCTGTAACTCATTTGTGAGCTTAGACACTGTTTCTTGTAATTTATTCTTTTCAGCACTATCCTGCAAAAACTTATCTCTTTCCTGTAAAAACTTAGCCGTCTCTTGTAGAGCACTCTGTTTGTTTACTTTTGTTTGTTTCTCATTCTTCAATTCCCTTTTCTGCAGGTCAGAAACACTGTTGTGGATTATCTTGAATATACTTTGCACAATATGTCCGTGTTCAATCTCAATATATTGTTGCAAAAACACACGAAGGTGCCGTAGCAAATCAACCAAATCCTTAGCCATTACAAAATTACAAACTAACTTAAAGTTATGTTCAGCAAATGACTCTAGGGATGCTGACACATTAATCAAAAAATCATCCATCACCCATGCTCCAAGTCGTGGGCCTCTCAATCCCTTTTTATTTCTTCCTACCACCAATGCATACTCCAACATAGGTTTTATATCTGTAGGATCTACATCACACCACTCAGGATCCATATCAAAATCCATAGTGACTTATTCACTCAGTTCACTATGTATCAACAAATTTTAATTATAATAAGTTTATGTCCCTGGAAATTTAGATAATTAATTTCCACCTCACACAATAAATATTTCTTCAAGAGATTAATGTATTAAATAATGTATCAATTCTCAATTATTATGCACTAAAACCTATACTAAACAGTTAATAGAATATATAATGTGCAATATGAGAAGACTTGATAGCATACATACATAAACACAGTTTCCACAACAACAAAACCACTTATCTTGCAAATAGCAAAGTTCCTTCTTTTCCTGTTACAATCGATGGGCATCAACATCAAAGATGACACAACATAAGCAGAGTCCCATGTCAACTCTCACTCCACCTTGACACAGCATGCTATGTTGTCGTACACAGCACAGGAAACTGGAAACAATATGCTATGTGATCGTACACAGCACAGGAAACTGGAAACTGGAAACAGTATGCCATGCTATCGTACACAGCACTGGAAACTGGAAACAGCGCAAGTTACCCACTTGTTCTCCCTGTCGTCGCGAAGGTACACTGTCTGTCACTCTTGTTGAAAAGAGCTACTTGATATTTCGAACTTGCATATAAAACTGGAACATACTGTTATTTTCATAATGCAGATATCGCTGATGATGACGAATCAGGACAGGTCGCCATAACCATGTCAAAGTTTACTTGAAAATTTCACTCCGAAACGTAGAACTGGACACGTTGCAGAAATGTCATATGGAGGCATGTAAACACAAGACGTATCACCGTGTCACCGATTACAGGTCATGAGTGACACACAACTGTCTGTGTATAGTAGAGGCTTTGCCGATTACAGGTCACGATCGACAACAAAAACTGTAGAAAATTCGTCTTTGTTTCTTAACAATGTAGCAGTAAGAACAGGCGTTCTAAATCCAAGCCACGCCCACATAGGGCTAACTACCATTGCCAATGCGAGAACTTCTTAGTACATTATGCCACACACAGGGCACACTCTTAAACAGGTCAAAGTTCCGTAGAAACAATCTTACAACGCGAAGTCATGGGTCTAACGCCCGTAAGGTTGGCCCACCAAATGTTAAAGTTAAAATGGTGGGGTATACAATGGTGATAAATTATATCTCAGGGTCTGATTGATAAAGTTCTGTTGATGTATATTTGGTAAAGTATCTCTCTGTTGAAGTGATTAGACTGTTGTAGTACATGCGCCCACACAGAGCAGATGATAAATAGGTTAGCTCTGTATTGTCCCTGTGTATAAAGTCTGTAGTGAGTGGTATGAAGGGTACAGTCACTCACCCTGTACTGTCAAGCATAGATCAACGAATCAGACTAGTGTTCATTTCCAATTGACAGCACATCATTTATTTACACAGCAACGTCAATCCGATACGATACACTACACAAGTACAACAGGATACACAAAATGAATAATAATCAATTACGCAGAATGTCACAGCTGTTCAGTATGATGTAAACCCTGTTTACATCGCAGTTCTAATGTTACATCAGTAAATTCACCAGAACGACTGCTGACACTGCAGTTACAAAACCGCCACACAGGCTTACATCTATAGGACTCCCTCAACGACTGCATACCCTGCAGTTAACAAAACGCCATACAGGCTTGAATCTATATATACTAGCAGTTCTAATGTTCCACCGGAACGACTGCTGATACTGCAGTTACAAAACGCCACCCAGGCTTAAATCTATATATACTAGCAGTTCTAATGTTCCACCAGAACGACTGCTGACACTGCAGTTACAAAATGCCACCCAGGCTTAAATCTATATATACTCAAAAGACTGTCCTCTCTGTAGTCTATAAGTAATCTGGCCTACACAACTCCTGGCCTTATAATCTCCAGAAAACTCTCCCTCCATAAGGAACAATGGCCTTACTATCTCCTAGCGCCGTTCCTGCACAATAGAAATCTATCAGGGAGGTAAATATGATCCAAAACATCGGCCTGTAGACACCAAGCCCTCAGAACATGTCCTTAACATAAAGTACACCTTATCTTCTCTTATCTTCCCTTATCTGCAGATAATCACACCTAAAATAGGCAAATAATGGTACACCTTGAAAAATGGCCAAACATCGTTCCCGTACACTACCCTTGGGAACACACACAAGACACTGGGCTGACTCCAGTCAACCGCCCAAACTTAGACTCCTCTCCGACTGCCACGGGAACACACACATGAATCCTCCCGCCAAACAGTCACCGGACCCGGCTGTTCACGGACACCCCGTGAGCTATTCACAGCCGGCCGAAACCAGTACAGGATCACTAAATGACCAGCGCTCACACGCTTTCTGTACACTCTGTTTTTTTTTTTTAACATATAAATGTTTTAAACAACTCACAATTAAACAAGCCGACAAGTGCTACAACCCTGAATTCACACTGTATAATCAGTATAGTACGTATCATTCCCCTTTGACCTTAACAGCCGCCTAATCACAGCTCAACACAACTCAGGGATAAATTTCTCACAGGCGGGGACCCAACGCTGTGAATAGCGGTCACTCGCTATGTTCTCGTTCATACGAGGAAATATTCCTATATAACCTTAACCAAGCATTATGGTCAACCAAGCATTCAAGCAATGTGACTCAGTATCTAACTTGTCTTAAAAAAAAAAACATTCAAAAGATTACTCCACTTTTTGACCTTAACACTTACATGGAATAAGCATATTGAAAATGCAGAAGGAAAGGCCCGAAGACGACTAGGCATACTCAGAAAATTAGCAGGTACCAACTGGGGAGCAAATGAACGAAATCTAAAGAAGATTTATAATGGAGTAATAAGACCACACTTAGAGTTTAGCTCAGCAGCATGGTCATCAGCTGCTAACTCACATCTGCAGTCTTTGGACAAGGTGCAAAATCAAGCTCTCAGGCTCATTACAGGAGCCATGAAAACTACACCAATAACAGAGATGCAGAAGGTTGCTGGATTACAGACATTGTCCCATAGAAGAGACACAAAAACCATGATACAGATGGAAAAGTACAACAGTATGCCAATGCACCCAATGAAGGCAAGACTAGATGATCTGGCATTGGGACGTCTAAAGCGTAGCAGCTTTGTGCATCGGGGGAAAAGACTTATAAGACAGCATCAAGAAGACCTATCCATGAAGACAACACCACTGAAGCCCACCCTATACCCTGTACCATGGGAGCAGGCCAGCAGTGCCCTCCAAATTAATACATCAGTCAGTGGTCTCACAAGTGGATGTGAGTATAATGATCTGCAAAAACGAACTGCTACATTGAGTATGATCCAAGAAAGCTATCCTGATCAATCATGGATACATGCCTATACAGATGGATCAGCAACTAATGCTGTTAGGAATGGAGGTGCCGGTATCTTTATCTCATATCCTGACAACCACTATGAGACTAGGCACATTCCCACTGGTAAATTCTGTTCCAACTATACAGCTGAGGTTCAAGCTCTAGAGCAAGCTGCAAATATGATTTATAACACCAACTCTGACTGCCACCAGGTAGTCATCCTCACAGATGCACTGTCTGTCCTGCAAGCTCTCAAGGGTGGTAAACTCCCGCATCTGAGAAATGAACTAAACAAGGTAGCTGCCAAAAAGAGAACCATACTTCAGTGGGTACCATCTCATTGTGGTGTACCCGGAAATGAAAAGGCAGATAAACTTGCAAAAAAGGGAGGAGAATGTGAACAAGAAGATAATGAAGTCACATACTTTGAGAAAAAGAGAGCTATCAAGACTATCAGAAGAGAACAGAACCAACCCAAAGACGACTATCACACTCTCGACCGGCAGGGACAGATAACTATTTTTCGACTCAGGACAGGGCATAACAAACTGAATAAACACATGCACAGGCTACGATTGTCTGCTTCACCACTGTGCACATGTGGATTAAACGAACAAACTGCTGAGCATGTTCTACAGGACTGTCCTCTGTATGACCAGTTAAGAAAGATATACTGGCCCAATGACTCAACACTAAACTCAAAGCTATATGGAGTTAAAGAGGAACTTCAAACAACAGTCGAATTCATCATGAGAACTCGTCTGACGGTGTAATCATCAAAGATGCGATCGCAAGAAGAAGAAGAAGATATGTAAAACCACATTGTGATTTTCATAATCAAAAACCACATTCTGGTTTTTGTATGTAAAACCACATTGTGATTTTCTTAAGTAAAACCATGTAGTGATTTTCTTATTGTAAAATCACATTGTGACTTTCTTATTGTAAAACCACATTGTGATTTTCTTTTGTAAAACTATGTTGTGATTTTCTTGTGTAAAACCACATTGTGGTTTTCTTATATGCAACCTTGCTCATTTTCTTTAGTTGACTCGTCCTTATTGTTGTGGATATTTTTGTAGGCTAAAGTTTTTCCTTGAAGGGGCAGCTGGCACAATGCCCAATCCTCTTTGGCCATCTTTTATGACATGCCTGACAGGTTACAGCATTACTATTCCTTGCTCCTCTTTCAGACCCCTGTAACACAGGGGGATAGTACCTGTTGATAGCATCACAAGGCAATCCTTGTTCTGGACTCTCAGGGTAAGAGAGATAAAGGGAGGCAAAAAAAAACATATGGAGAAGAGAACTGGATACAAATATAAAAGGGATGAAGGAAACATGGAAAGAACTTGAACAAGAAATGAAGGCTTGGCTTGTATTTCTGAGGAGCTTATTCTCCACAGGGAGCTTAGTATTCACTGATTGATTCTACTTACACTTCACACAGGGAGCTTAGTATTCACTGATTGATTCTACTTACACTTCACACAGGGAGCTTAGTATTCACTGATTGATTCTACTTACACTTCACACAGGGAGCTTAGTATTCACTGATTGATTCTACTTGCACTTCACACAGGGAGCTTAGTATTCACTGATTGATTCTACTTACACTTCACACAGGGAGCTTAGTATTCACTGATTGATTCTACTTACACTTCACACAGGGTGCTTAGTATTCACTGATTGATTCTACTTGCACTTCACACAGGGAGCTTAGTATTCACTGATTGATTCTACTTACACTTCACACAGGGAGCTTAGTATTCACTGATTGATTCTACTTACACTTCACACAGGGTGCTTAGTATTCACTGATTGATTCTACTTACACTTCACACAGGGAGCTTAGTATTCACTGATTGATTCTACTTACACTTCACACAGGGAGCTTAGTATTCACTGATTGATTCTACTTACACTTCACACAGGGAGCTTAGTATTCACTGATAGATTCTACTTACACTTCACACAGGGAGCTTAGTATTCACTGATTGATTCTACTTACACTTCATACAGGGAGCTTAGTATTCACTGATTGATTCTACTTACACTTCATACAGGGAAGTTTTAAAAAAATAAGAATCATCATCTTTTCCTTGTTCACTTCTTATGGAGCATGGAGTGTTTGTATAAAAAGGTAGTCCCATAGCAGATATGATCGTAGGTGAGTTCAGTGTTAGAGACCACTATACTAGGTGCAGCTTCGAGAGGTGGAGTGACCAGTTCCCTTCCTTACTGTCTTTATTTACTTTTCTTCCTCACTGTCTTTATTTACTTTTCTTCCTCACTGTCTTTATTTACTTTTCTTCCTCACTGTCGTTATTTACTTTTCTTCCTCACTGTCTTTATTTACTTTTCTTCCTCACTGTCTTTATTTACTTTTCTTCCTCACTGTCTTTATTTACTTTTCTTCCTCACTGTCGTTATTTACTTTTCTTCCTCACTGTCGTTATTTACTTTTCTTCCTCACTGTCTTTATTTACTTTTCTTCCTCACTGTCTTTATTTACTTTTCTTCCTCACTGTCGTTATTTACTTTTCTTCCTCACTGTCTTTATTTACTTTTCTTCCTCACTGTCTTTATTTACTTTTCTTCCTCACTGTCGTTATTTACTTTTCTTCCTCACTGTCTTTATTTACTTTTCTTCCTCACTGTCTTTATTTACTTTTCTTCCTCACTGTCGTTATTTACTTTTCTTCCTCACTGTCTTTATTTACTTTTCTTCCTCACTGTCATTATTTACTTTTCTTCCTCACTGTCGTTATTTACTTTTCTTCCTCACTGTCTTTATTTACTTTTCTTCCTCACTGTCTTTATTTACTTTTCTTCCTCACTGTCGTTATTTACTTTTCTTCCTCACTGTCTTTATTTACTTTTCTTCCTCACTGTCTTTATTTACTTTTCTTCCTCACTGTCTTTATTTACTTTTCTTCCTCACTGTCTTTATTTACTTTTCTTCCTCACTGTCGTTATTTACTTTTCTTCCTCACTGTCGTTATTTACTTTTCTTCCTCACTGTCTTTATTTACTTTTCTTCCTCACTGTCTTTATTTACTTTTCTTCCTCACTGTCGTTATTTACTTTTCTTCCTCACTGTCATTATTTACTTTTCTTACTCACTGTCTTTATTTACTTTTCTTCCTCACTGTCGTTATTTACTTTTCTTCCTCACTGTCGTTATTTACTTTTCTTCCTCACTGTCTTTATTTACTTTTCTTCCTCACTGTCTTTATTTACTTTTCTTCCTCACTGTCGTTATTTACTTTTCTTCCTCACTGTCGTTATTTACTTTTCTTCCTCACTGTCTTTATTTACTTTTCTTCCTCACTGTCTTTATTTACTTTTCTCCTCACTTTTCTTTATTTACTTTTCTTCCTCACTGTCTTTATTTACTTTTCTTCCTCACTGTCTTTATTTACTTTTCTTCCTCACTGTCTTTATTTACTTTTCTTCCTCACTGTCTTTATTTACTTTTCTTCCTCACTGTCTTTATTTACTTTTCTTCCTCACTGTCGTTATTTACTTTTCTTCCTCACTGTCGTTATTTACTTTTCTTCCTCACTGTCTTTATTTACTTTTCTTCCTCACTGTCTTTATTTACTTTTCTTCCTCACTGTCTTTATTTACTTTTCTTCCTCACTGTCTTTATTTACTTTTCTTCCTCACTGTCTTTTATTTCACTTTATTTACTTTTCTTCCTCACTGTCTTTATTTACTTTTCTTCCTCACTGTCTTTATTTACTTTTCTTCCTCACTGTCTTTATTTACTTTTCTTCCTCACTGTCTTTATTTACTTTTCTTCCTCACTGTCTTTATTTACTTTTCTTCCTCACTGTCTTTATTTACTTTTCTTCCTCACTGTCGTTATTTACTTTTCTTCCTCACTGTCGTTATTTACTTTTCTTCCTCACTGTCTTTATTTACTTTTCTTCCTCACTGTCGTTATTTACTTTTCTTCCTCACTGTCGTTATTTACTTTTCTTCCTCACTGTCGTTATTTACTTTTCTTCCTCACTGTCGTTATTTACTTTTCTTCCTCTTCTTTCTTCTTCTTCTTCCGTCCTTAGCCAAAGACCGACCAAGAAGTCAGAGGCCATCACGCCTTGTGGCGTCTTAAGGGCAACAGCAGATTGATTTTCTCTGTTGTAGTTTCCCATCACGCCTAGCGGCGTCTTTAGGGCAACAACAAATAGATCCATCTGCCGTTGTTTCCGTAATCGGTGTGACAAGCCAACGGGTGATCAGCCCATTGGGCTTTTCTTCCTCACTGTCGTTATTTACTTTTCTTCCTCACTTTCTTTATTTACTTTTCTTCCTCACTGTCGTTATTTACTTTTCTTCCTCACTGTCGTTATTTACTTTTCTTCCTCACTGTCGTTATTTACTTTTCTTCCTCACTGTCGTTATTTACTTTTCTTCCTCACTGTCTTTATTTACTTTTCTTCCTCACTGTCGTTATTTACTTTTCTTCCTCACTGTCTTTATTTACTTTTCTTCCTCACTGTCGTTATTTACTTTTCTTCCTCACTGTCGTTATTTACTTTTCTTCCTCACTGTCTTTATTTACTTTTCTTCCTCACTGTCGTTATTTACTTTTCTTCCTCAGTCTTTATTTACTTTTCTTCCTCACTGTCGTTATTTACTTTTCTTCCTCACTGTCGTTATTTACTTTTCTTCCTCACTGTCGTTATTTACTTTTCTTCCTCACTGTCTTTATTTACTTTTCTTCCTCACTGTCGTTATTTACTTTTCTTCCTCACTGTCTTTATTTACTTTTCTTCCTCACTGTCTTTATTTACTTTTCTTCCTCACTGTCTTTATTTACTTTTCTTCCTCACTGTCTTTATTTACTTTTCTTCCTCACTGTCTTTATTTACTTTTCTTCCTCTCTTTCTTTATTTACTTTTCTTCCTCACTGTCGTTATTTACTTTTCTTCCTCACTGTCTTTATTTACTTTTCTTCCTCACTGTCTTTATTTACTTTTCTTCCTCACTGTCGTTATTTACTTTTCTTCCTCACTGTCGTTATTTACTTTTCTTCCTCACTGTCGTTATTTACTTTTCTTCCTCACTGTCTTTATTTACTTTTCTTCCTCACTGTCTTTATTTACTTTTCTTCCTCACTGTCGTTATTTACTTTTCTTCCTCACTGTCTTTATTTACTTTTCTTCCTCACTGTCTTTATTTACTTTTCTTCCTCACTGTCTTTATTTACTTTTCTTCCTCACTGTCTTTATTTACTTTTCTTCCTCACTGTCTTTATTTACTTTTCTTCCTCACTGTCGTTATTTACTTTTCTTCCTCACTGTCTTTATTTACTTTTCTTCCTCACTGTCGTTATTTACTTTTCTTCCTCACTGTCTTTATTTACTTTTCTTCCTCACTGTCGTTATTTACTTTTCTTCCTCACTGTCTTTATTTACTTTTCTTCCTCTCTGTCTTTATTTACTTTTCTTCCTCACTGTCTTTATTTTCTTTTCTTCCTCACTGTCTTTATTTACTTTTCTTCCTCACTGTCGTTATTTACTTTTCTTCCTCACTGTCGTTATTTTCTTTTCTTCCTCACTGTCTTGATTTTCTTTTTCTTCCTCACTGTCGTTATTTACTTTTCTTCCTCACTGTCGTTATTTACTTTTCTTCCTCACTGTCTTTATTTACTTTTCTTCCTCACTGTCTTTATTTACTTTTCTTCCTCACTGTCGTTATTTACTTTTCTTCCTCACTGTCGTTATTTACTTTTCTTCCTCACTGTCTTTATTTACTTTTCTTCCTCACTGTCGTTATTTACTTTTCTTCCTCACTGTCTTTATTTACTTTTCTTCCTCACTGTCGTTATTTACTTTTCTTCCTCACTGTCGTTATTTACTTTTCTTCCTCACTGTCGTTATTTACTTTTCTTCCTCACTGTCGTTATTTACTTTTCTTCCTCACTGTCGTTATTTACTTTTCTTCCTCACTGTCGTTATTTACTTTTCTTCCTCACTGTCGTTATTTACTTTTCTTCCTCACTGTCGTTATTTACTTTTCTTCCTCACTGTCGTTATTTACTTTTCTTCCTCACTGTCGTTATTTACTTTTCTTCCTCACTGTCTTTATTTACTTTTCTTCCTCACTGTCTTTATTTACTTTTCTTCCTCACTGTCTTTATTTACTTTTCTTCCTCACTGTCTTTGTTTACTTTTCTTCCTCACTGTCGTTATTTACTTTTCTTCCTCACTGTCGTTGTTTACTTTTCTTCCTCACTGTCTTTATTTACTTTTCTTCCTCACTGTCGTTATTTACTTTTCTTCCTCACTGTCTTTATTTACTTTTCTTCCTCACTGTCGTTATTTACTTTTCTTCCTCACTGTCGTTATTTACTTTTCTTCCTCACTGTCGTTATTTACTTTTCTTCCTCACTGTCTTTATTTACTTTTCTTCCTCACTGTCTTTATTTACTTTTCTTCCTCACTGTCGTTATTTACTTTTCTTCCTCACTGTCTTTATTTACTTTTCTTCCTCACTGTCGTTATTTACTTTTCTTCCTCACTGTCTTTATTTACTTTTCTTTCTCACTGTCTTTATTTACTTTTCTTCCTCACTGTCGTTATTTACTTTTCTTCCTCACTGTCGTTATTTACTTTTCTTCCTCACTGTCGTTATTTACTTTTCTTCCTCACTGTCTTTATTTACTTTTCTTCCTCACTGTCGTTATTTACTTTTCTTCCTCACTGTCTTTATTTACTTTTCTTCCTCACTGTCTTTATTTACTTTTCTTCCTCACTGTCGTTATTTACTTTTCTTCCTCACTGTCTTTATTTACTTTTCTTCCTCACTGTCGTTATTTACTTTTCTTCCTCACTGTCGTTATTTACTTTTCTTCCTCACTGTCGTTATTCACTTTTCTTCCTCACTGTCTTTATTTACTTTTCTTCCTCACTGTCTTTATTTACTTTTCTTCCTCACTGTCTTTATTTACTTTTCTTCCTCACTGTCTTTATTTACTTTTCTTCCTCACTGTCTTTATTTACTTTTCTTCCTCACTGTCTTTATTTACTTTTCTTCCTCACTGTCGTTATTTACTTTTCTTCCTCACTGTCTTTATTTACTTTTCTTCCTCACTGTCTTTATTTACTTTTCTTCCTCACTGTCGTTATTTACTTTTCTTCCTCACTGTCGTTATTTACTTTTCTTCCTCACTGTCGTTATTTACTTTTCTTCCTCACTGTCGTTATTTACTTTTCTTCCTCACTGTCGTTATTTACTTTTCTTCCTCACTGTCTTTATTTACTTTTCTTCCTCACTGTCTTTATTTACTTTTCTTCCTCACTGTCTTTATTTACTTTTCTTCCTCACTGTCTTTATTTACTTTTCTTCCTCACTGTCGTTATTTACTTTTCTTCCTCACTGTCGTTATTTACTTTTCTTCCTCACTGTCGTTATTTACTTTTCTTCCTCACTGTCGTTATTTACTTTTCTTCCTCACTGTCTTTATTTACTTTTCTTCCTCACTGTCGTTATTTACTTTTCTTCCTCACTGTCGTTATTTACTTTTCTTCCTCACTGTCGTTATTTACTTTTCTTCCTCACTGTCGTTATTTACTTTTCTTCCTCACTGTCTTTATTTACTTTTTCTTCCTCACTGTCTTTATTTACTTTTCTTCCTCACTGTCTTTATTTACTTTTCTTCCTCACTGTCTTTATTTACTTTTCTTCCTCACTGTCTTTATTTACTTTTCTTCCTCACTGTCTTTATTTACTTTTCTTCCTCACTGTCTTTATTTACTTTTCTTCCTCACTGTCGTTATTTACTTTTCTTCCTCACTGTCTTTATTTACTTTTCTTCCTCACTGTCTTTATTTACTTTTCTTCCTCACTGTCTTTATTTACTTTTCTTCCTCACTGTCGTTATTTACTTTTCTTCCTCACTGTCGTTATTTACTTTCTTCCTCACTGTCGTTATTTACTTTTCTTCCTCACTGTCTTTATTTACTTTTCTTCCTCACTGTCTTTATTTACTTTTCTTCCTCACTGTCTTTATTTACTTTTCTTCCTCACTGTCTTTATTTACTTTTCTTCCTCACTGTCGTTATTTACTTTTCTTCCTCACTGTCGTTATTTACTTTTCTTCCTCACTGTTTCTTCCTCACTGTCTTTATTTACTTTTCTTCCTCACTGTCTTTATTTACTTTTCTTCCTCACTGTCGTTATTTACTTTTCTTCCTCACTGTCTTTATTTACTTTTCTTCCTCACTGTCTTTATTTACTTTTCTTCCTCACTGTCTTTATTTACTTTTCTTCCTCACTGTCTTTATTTACTTTTCTTCCTCACTGTCTTTATTTACTTTTCTTCCTCACTGTCTTTATTTACTTTTCTTCCTCACTGTCTTTATTTACTTTTCTTCCTCACTGTCTTTATTTACTTTTCTTCCTCACTGTCTTTATTTACTTTTCTTCCTCACTGTCTTTATTTACTTTTCTTCCTCACTGTCGTTATTTACTTTTCTTCCTCACTGTCTTTATTTACTTTTCTTCCTCACTGTCGTTATTTACTTTTCTTCCTCACTGTCGTTATTTACTTTTCTTCCTCACTGTCGTTATTTACTTTTCTTCCTCACTGTCGTTATTTACTTTTCTTCCTCACTGTCTTTATTTACTTTTCTTCCTCACTGTCTTTATTTACTTTTCTTCCTCACTGTCTTTATTTACTTTTCTTCCTCACTGTCTTTATTTACTTTTCTTCCTCACTGTCTTTATTTACTTTTCTTCCTCACTGTCTTTATTTACTTTTCTTCCTCATTGTCTTTATTTACTTTTCTTCCTCACTGTCGTTATTTACTTTTCTTCCTCACTGTCGTTATTTACTTTTCTTCCTCACTGTCGTTATTTACTTTTCTTCCTCACTGTCGTTATTTACTTTTCTTCCTCACTGTCTTTATTTACTTTTCTTCCTCACTGTCTTTATTTACTTTTCTTCCTCACTGTCGTTTTTTACTTTTCTTCCTCACTGTCTTTTTTTACTTTTCTTCCTCACTGTCTTTATTTACTTTTTCTTCCTCACTGTCGTTATTTACTTTTCTTCCTCACTGTCGTTATTTACTTTTCTTCCTCACTGTCGTTATTTACTTTTCTTCCTCACTGTCTTTATTTACTTTTCTTCCTCACTGTCTTTATTTACTTTTCTTCCTCACTGTCGTTATTTACTTTTCTTCCTCACTGTCGTTATTTACTTTTCTTCCTCACTGTCTTTATTTACTTTTCTTCCTCACTGTCGTTATTTACTTTTCTTCCTCACTGTCTTTATTTACTTTTCTTCCTCACTGTCTTTATTTACTTTTCTTCCTCACTGTCGTTATTTACTTTTCTTCCTCACTGTCGTTATTTACTTTTCTTCCTCACTGTCGTTATTTACTTTTCTTCCTCACTGTCGTTATTTACTTTTCTTCCTCACTGTCTTTATTTACTTTTCTTCCTCACTGTCTTTATTTACTTTTCTTCCTCACTGTCTTTATTTACTTTTCTTCCTCACTGTCGTTATTTACTTTTCTTCCTCACTGTCTTTATTTACTTTTCTTCCTCACTGTCTTTATTTACTTTTCTTCCTCACTGTCTTTATTTACTTTTCTTCCTCACTGTCGTTATTTACTTTTCTTCCTCACTGTCGTTATTTACTTTTCTTCCTCACTGTCGTTATTTACTTTTCTTCCTCACTGTCGTTATTTACTTTTTCTTCCTCACTGTCGTTATTTACTTTTCTTCCTCACTGTCGTTATTTACTTTTCTTCCTCACTGTCTTTATTTACTTTTCTTCCTCACTGTCTTTATTTACTTTTCTTCCTCACTGTCTTTATTTACTTTTCTTCCTCACTGTCTTTATTTACTTTTCTTCCTCACTGTCTTTATTTACTTTTCTTCCTCACTGTCTTTATTTACTTTTCTTCCTCACTGTCTTTATTTACTTTTCTTCCTCACTGTCTTTATTTACTTTTCTTCCTCACTGTCTTTATTTACTTTTCTTCCTCACTGTCTTTATTTACTTTTCTTCCTCACTGTCTTTATTTACTTTTCTTCCTCACTGTCTTTATTTACTTTTCTTCCTCACTGTCGTTATTTACTTTTCTTCCTCACTGTCTTTATTTACTTTTCTTCCTCACTGTCTTTATTTACTTTTCTTCCTCACTGTCTTTATTTACTTTTCTTCCTCACTGTCTTTATTTACTTTTCTTCCTCACTGTCGTTATTTACTTTTCTTCCTCACTGTCTTTATTTACTTTTCTTCCTCACTGTCTTTATTTACTTTTCTTCCTCACTGTCTTTATTTACTTTTCTTCCTCACTGTCGTTATTTACTTACTTACTTAGTCGTTCCTCTTCTACTGTGAGGTATAGAGGTCTGGAAGAGAGAGCACTATACTATCCTGTCACCTATCTTCCTGCTGGCCTGGTTCCATTCTAGTCCTCAGTCCTTCAGAGATTGTCTAATTTTGTCCTCCCAGCAAACTCTGGGTAATCCTGGAGGTCTGGATCCCTCTGTCTTTGTCTTCCCAAACTCAAGAGCAGAGATAGGTTCCCATTTACAGCTGAGTAGACTGGAGTGTGAACCCAGTACCCCTGCTGCAAGCGGCCAGTGCTCTAACAACTCTGCCAGTTGGACAGTCAGTGTTTGCATGACACAGTTATGTGTAGGGGCAGGTCTTGCACCTGATGTTGCTGTCTGATATACTGGAATTGGAGGTCAGAATCATCTTCTGTCTTCACAGGTGCTGACATATCTGTAAGTTACCCAAAGGACATCAGCACAGCTGCATCCTTATCATGGTGTGTCCAGAGCGTAGGTAAGTAACCCAGAATATTCTCAACTGTTAGACTGTCATGTACTTCCTGTGGGTCTCTGAGAAGACAATCGGACTACTACTGCTACCTCAGGCATATTGTCACAGACAACTTATAACAGCTTGTGCACGAGGCTGGCAGTGTCAATAAGTTAAAAAGATTGCTACAGAAACCACGGCTGTTAGAGCCACATGAATGTGTTCAGGCAGGTTACCTGCATATGGCCCAGCTGCAGGGGTGGCTCCAAGATCCACGGGGAGCAAAAACGGAAAATGATGATACTGTCAGGATAACAGATTATGAGACATTTTACCACTAATTTTTTGTTCTTCATGTTCAGGGCATATCATTCATCCTTCCTCCCCCCCAATTTAGTCTGATGTATTTGAGACAATTTTTAAGGATACATTCTTGATATATTTGTACATTGAAAAAGTTTAGCATTAGTATTACTTTGTTATAAAAGTCTGAATTTTTTTTAAAAATTTTATTTTTTTTATAAAGTTTTGCCTCGTTTTGGCAAGGCGCGTCCCGTTCAACCTAGTCAGTTATATTAGGGCGCATGTCCAAATATAAAAGACCCTTAGGTCAGAGGTTACTTTATTGACCCTTCAGTATATTCATGAGTTAATTAACTAAGACAGGAGAACATGTCATAATCACAAAACACTGTCATATCTATCTGCTGGTGTCATAAAGTTAACTAGTTGGTTACAGCACTACCACACTTTTATTAAAACAGCACCATATGAAGACAACATAATTCATATATGTAGCACACATCAGTCATACACAGTAGCTTTCTAGTAGACCCGCAATAACAGGAGTTACGTCTGTTCATACACGCAGCTGCACACTCCAGTATACAGAAAAATTATCCATGCTGTCACAACACTATACTACTGTATCCGCTTCCATACTAGATACCCAGCCAACATTTATTCTGGAAAGAGTTGAAACTATCCATAATAAAAACCACACTCATGGATAGCACACTAACAAGAGACAGCAACCCAACAATACTTAAGACAGCTACTTTAGAGACAATAGACAGCTACCCTAACTGCAATACATGCATACATAGATGGTCCTGTTTTCAAGGTCACCATAAATGCTGGAGATTACCAAGCAGAAATTACAGCAATAAACACCACCCTCACAGCAGTAGACAGCCAGTTCAAATAAGAAATCTATAAACCTCAGATATCATTATCTTCACTGATTCAAAATCATCATTTCAGGCTTTAGAACAGGGGTCAGCAACCCAGTAGCTTTTTGGGATCTACTTTAGTAACACTGAGCCCTCTAAAGATCTGCCATATATGTGTGTGCGTGCGCGTGCATGCATGATTTTAAAGGGGAAAATGGGAGGGGATGATAACCTTACAAAGAAAAGATTGTGTTCCTCTTTCATGCAGTTTGCGAATATATTTTAGTAGCCAGCTCGAGAGTTTTCATTGGGAATGCAGAAAAAGTACCTTTGATCCGGGGGGACACCACGATTTTATATACTGGTGGGCGAGATCTAGTCCAAAATTTACTTAGTTTTTTTTTTTTCTCCCGCAGTCGCCTAAAGATCTACCAAATCATCCACTGGGAATCACTGATAGATCGAGATAGACTGGTTGCTGACCCCTGCTTTAGAAGAATGCTTCAAAACTGAAAATAAAGAAGTAATACAGCTAGCTGAAACAGTTGACAGCCTTCTAACAAAATATGACATTAGAGTCACTCTCCTTTAGATACCAAGAACAATCGCACAACCACTTCCCTGAATCACTGCTTCTTACGTAAACTCTGCTCTGAGAAAGCACTCTCTGAATTGATATCATAAAACTTCCTCATACCTAAAACATGAGAGGATATTAACTATAAGAAAGTGAAATGCTCCCCAAGGAGTAAAGGCCTTCAGTAAATTCATACCAAGTCCTCCTGTCCATTGCCAACCACTCAAGGTCTTTGCAGTGTCTACTTTATACCTTTTATTTCTGCCTCTGTATGTTTTTTCATCTCCCTCTGACTCTCTTACCCTTCAGGTCACTACAAATCTGCCATTTATACTTGTCATAGTTAATGGTGTGTGACAGTTGTTTCGTGTTGTTGTATGTTTCTTTCATGTGGACTGCATACCCGAGTGGAACAGATGGTAAAACGTTACCATTATGGAGCAGCACAGCTTTTAAGCTCAACTTGGACAAATCAATGAACAGCCTCCAATCGTCATCTTTGTAGTTGATGTGTAGTGCTGCCATCAGACCCACTATATCAATGCAAGCAATGAGGTTATCTGTCATTTTGAAATATGGAAGATCTTTTTGTGAGCACGAAACATAGACACATGCACATTCTCTTCTAGAAGATTCCATTGCTGCAGTCTGGACCCCAACAGCTCTGCTTTATTTTTTGGCAATTCCAGATCTTTCACTTTGGGTAATTTTATGTGGTTGTACAGACTCTTCAAAAGGCACGTAATCAGGATCTCTTGATGTAGATGCTTTCACAGGTGACGGATGTCCACTGGCCTTATTATCTTCTTCATCATCCAGAGTATAAGATTCTGGTGGGTCCGGAACAGGAAGTCCTTCTCCATGAGGCACTGGCAGCATAGCAGAGGGAATATTCAGATAGGTCACAGGCCACTTTTTCTTCTTAGAAATACCATGTCCATTGGAGGAGTCATGCAAAAGTAACAATCATTAAGATGGTTTGTCGGTTCCCTCCACACCATTGGTACTGCAAAACGCATCGATCGTCCTTTTCGGTTCAACCAGCAGCGCAGATTTGTTGCACAGGATTGTGTTACGGGGGCCCGAAAGGGAAGCAAAGAATAGTAACACTGTCCCCTGCCAAGCATGTCATAGAAAGCGACTAAGGAGGGCTGGGCATGGGGCCGGTTACCCCATCCTGTAAAAAATTCAAACCACAAAAAACTTCAACAAATAAGGGCAAGTCAAATAAAGAAAATAAAACACAGCCATCCAAGACAGGGGAAGGTCCACTCGTATGATGCAACACAGAGAAAGCCGAAAGGAGTCGGTGTTGCTGACTAACCTTCTTTCTTCTAGGAGAACTTCCAGATTTGGCACCTGGAATGTTCGGACATTAAACGAACAAGTGAAAGTGGCGCAAGTAGCAGCAGAAATGAGGGAATACAAAATCGAGGTTCTGGGAATGTGTGAAACAAAGTGGAAGGGGGTAGACAGGAAGAAACTCATCACAGGTGAATTGGTGCTGTCCTCAGGAGATGAAGACGAAAGTTCACACCACAGTGAAGGGGTAGCTCTTATGTTATCTAAAGAAGCACAGAAAGCACTCATTGAATGGGAAGCTGTTGGACCCAGAATAATAACAGCTACTTTCAAAACAGCTAACAAGAAAATTCATGTAAATGTCATCCAATGTTATGCACCAACTAATGACAAAGAAGAGTCTGTGAAAGAAGCATTTTATACTAAACTACAGGAAATTATGGATAAAATAAAAAGAGACATCACAATTTTGATGGGTGACATGAATGCAAAGATAGGTACAGTCAACACCGGATTTGAAGAAGTCATGGGAAAACATGGGCTAGGAATAATGAATGAAAATGGGGAACTATTCGCAAACTTCTGTGCTTCAAATCAACTGGCTATAGGAGGAAGCATGTTTCCACATAAGAGAATACACAAGGCAACATGGATATCACCAGACCATAGAACAGAAAATCAGATTGATCATATATGCATAAACAAGAAGTTTAGATCATCATTGCAGGATGTAAAGGTATATAGAGGAGCAGATGTGGCATCAGATCACCATCTTCTGATAGCCAAAGTAAAAATGAAACTCAAGAGATATGCAACAATGCAAAATTATAGACAACAGTTTAATGTAGGACAGCTAAGAAATCAAGAAACAAGAGACAAATTTGCGGTCACAGTATCCAACAAATTCCAAGTGCTGCAACAGCTGGAAGATGTAGAGAATACAGAAGACTATTGGCAGCAGGTCAAAACTGTATGGAAGGAGACATGTGAAGAAATACTGGGGAAAAGGGAAAGACAACAAAAAGCATAGATAACAACAGAAACCATCAATAAGATAAAAGACAGAAAAAACAAGAAAGCAGATTTAAACACAAGCAAAACCAGAAGTTCCAAAGCCAAGGCTCAAGAAGTGTACATAGAAGCAAACAAAGAAGTAAAAAGAAGTATCAAAAGAGACAAGAGGAAGTATATTGAGGAGATGGCAAGAGAGGCAGAAGATGCTGCAGCCAAAGGTAATATGAGAGAACTGGATAGCAGCACAAAGAAGCTAACAGGGAAATAAAACAAGTTGCCTCATAAAAGACAAGAATGGGAAACTGCTCAGCAATATACAAGAGCAAATGAAGAGGTGGACAGAATATTTTGGGGACCTTCTCAATAGACCAGCTCCACAAAACCCGCCGGACATCCAGCCAGCAGAAGAAGAGCTACAAATTAACGGTGAAAGACCAACGAAAGAAGAAATAAAGAAAGCCATAAAGCTTCTAAGAGATGGAAAAGCGTCTGGACCTGATGGCATTCCAGCAGAGGCCATCAAAGCAG
This sequence comes from Oreohelix idahoensis, assembly GCA_024509875.1. Classification (NCBI taxonomy): domain Eukaryota; kingdom Metazoa; phylum Mollusca; class Gastropoda; order Stylommatophora; family Oreohelicidae; genus Oreohelix; species Oreohelix idahoensis. The sequence goes on from JAMPIV010020621.1 coordinate 115,320, forward strand.
ATATCGACACGGCTGCAGAGATGTTATATAAATTACTTGGTAAAGTCTGGGAAAAGGAAGAGATACCAGCAGAATGGAAGGAAGGATATCTGGTTAAGTTGCCTAAGAAGGGAAATTTACAAGAGTGCACAAATTATAGAGGAATAATGTTACTATCAGTTCCAGGAAAAGTACTAAGCAGGATTATCCATGAGAGATTAAAAGAGTCCATAGACAAGAAACTAAGAGATGAACAAGCAGGTTTTCGACAAAACAGATCATGTACAGACCAGATAGCCACTTTGAGAATAATAGTTGAACAAAGTCTGGAATGGAATTCACCACTATACATCGGATTTGTGGACTACGAAAAGGCATTTGACAGTGTAGACAGAGAATCACTTTGGAAATTGATGAGGCATTATGGAGTTCCCCTGAAGATCATTAATTTAATAAAGAAAACATATGAAGACATGACATGCAGAGTTCTTCATGAAGGACAGCTTACAGAACCGTTTAGGATAAGAACAGGAGTGCGACAGGGATGCCTCTTGTCTCCATTTCTTTTCTTGCTGGCAATAGATTGGGTTATGAGATCATCGACAACACACAACAGAAATGGAATCCAGTGGACTCTGACTAAGCAGTTGGATGATCTGGATTTTGCTGATGACTTGGCTCTTCTGATCCCATAACCGTAATCAGATGCAGGACAAATTGAAAATACTCGATGAGAGGTCACAGCAATTGGGTCTGAAAATACACAGGGAAAAGACAAAAATAATGAGAATAAATGCAGGTAATGATAACAGGGTTGAACTTGAAGAAACACCAATACAAGATGTAGAATCATACACATATCTTGGCAGTAATATAGACAAAGTTGGAGGGACAGACAGCGATATCAAAATAGGAATACAAAAGGCAAGAGGAGCTTTCATTGCATTGGGAAATATATGGAGATCAAGAGAAATAGGATCCAACACGAAAACAAGAATCTTCAACTCAAATGTGAAGTCAGTCCTATTGTATAGCTCGGAGACATGGAGAACAAGAAAGACAACAACCAAAAAGCTACAGACTTTCATAAATGGGTGCTTGCATAGAATAGAGGGATTAAAATGGTATGACAAGGTTACCAACGTGGAACTGATGACAAGAACTAGACAAGTGCCAGTGGAACAAGAGATGAGAAGAAGACGATGGCGATGGATAGGACACACACTGAGGAAACCTGTTGATAGCATTACAAGGCAGTCCTTGTTCTGGAACCCCCAGGGAAAGAGAGGCAGAGGTAGACCAAGAAGCACATGGAGAAGAGAGCTGGAAACAGAGGTGAAAATGATGAGGAGAACATGGAAAGAACTTGAGATGATGGCACGTGACAGTAGGACTTGGCATGTGTTTGTTGAAGGCCTATGCTCCTCTGGGAGTGGAGGATTATGATGATGATATATAGCAAAAATAATCCGCACTGTTCCGACATTCACGAGGCATCTTGAACGACACGTCTACACTCATAGAATGCACAACACGAATGATGACAAGGAGGAAATGTGGTTGCAATGACGGCTTCAGAGTGTGACATCCAATTGGCGCTCAAGACTATCCCTCTCGTGGGGAATCACGCACCATGGCTATAGAAAAGAGAAGGACTGCGTCATTCGCATCGGGAAGGTGAAGCCACCAGCCTACTGCCCCCCCCCCCCCCGTAGAGCTAATTCACAATTTTTAAGTTCATATTCATGATCAGCATGTCCAAATTAGTGTGACCATGGGGTGTGTAGATTCTATTATAAGGCATATATGTTCAAGTTTCTTGTGTGTTTGTTTATTATATCACTCAAGTCAAGATACTGGTATACTGCCAGAGATAGTATTTCTTGATGATAATAGTACCCAAGTTGGTTCCAGAATTCCTCTGTGGTGTTTAATATTGTGTGACTTTTATTAGCATACTCTATGTTCACTATTTACTGTAAAACCTTCAACGTGAGGTAGTCAAGAAAAGTCCTCAGGATCCAATAAAACAAGTTTATTTTCTTGTATATACAATCCACAAAACAAAGTCATTTGCATGCATTCATTCACAAATCCTCATAAAAATGTGTCTTTGTGGTTATTTATAGGCTATTTTCTTCCTGTAGCCTATCCAAGTTGGGGTAAGTATTTTGACTTAGTTCCTGTTCGTTTGCTTCTTAGATGTATCCGACTCAGGAGTAAATGATATTAGAGCCTCTACCTCTTCTTTATGATTTGTAGCTAAGTCTGACATTTATGACCTCCGTTTCATTTTCTTTTATAAGTTCAGCTCGTTCTTCCGACATTTAGGCATTTCTGGCCTAACTAGGTTTTATTCTGAAACATTAAAAAGGTCACACGAAGCTGTACTTACAGGTAATTATGAATTTACAACATTATAAAAACTATCTGCTTTACAGAGTTGATATCTTGATAACTTCAACACCAGCAGTAAGATGGACTAGGGCTATATCCGTACAAACTGGCTTCTGTGGATCAACTGATTTCGGATATCGAAATCTGCCTTCGCATCGTGGTGCGTGCTTTTACCACCCTTCTGGTTGGTCAGTCTAATATTTCTTTATTTATTTTATTGGGTCTTATATGCCTACCGATGGAGTGTCACGGCTATTCCGATTTACGTCATCGGTTGCTGAGCAACTCCCGCCAAGAAATAGCGTAGAGTCGCTATTTAACCTAGTTTCGGTTTCAATCTGATACCAGCGTATCTTCAGTCTATTTCAATAAAACCTCGTAACTATTCTTCCTAATCTAACTGATAACTAATAGCACGAATGATGCTATGGTATCAGTAGTAGGCCTTCCAGTGACATAAGTTTAAAATAGGTACTTTTATCTCGGATACATTTTGGCTGGTGTCAAGTGATTCAAGGTCTTTTGCCATTTTAAAAATCCCTTCTCTTATCCCATTTCTGCATGACACTTCTGTGGATTATCCTCCCATATTTGGCTAAATTTGAAAAAAAATGTGTGTGTGGGTTTACAAGCATTTGTCCATGTCGGTGTATATATTATATGTATGTTTGTATGCTTTACCTTGTATTGATTTTAGTGTTTGTCTCAGTTTTGTTATATTTGTTTGGTTTGGTCACTAGCAAAAATGTTCTTTGATATGTTTGGATGGTACGATGTTTTCAGAGCTGAGGTTTAACTTTTATTTATGTGTTTATTAAACATTTAAATTTTTTATTTTCAGCTTGACTGTAGTTAGACATTGAATTTTGTAAAGAACAGAGTTACACTTGGACATCAAATAAACTTCAACTGGTAAGTCATGGGAAAAGTAGGGTTTGTACAGCCATATCCATTTTTGCCCTGTGCTATGGACCACAGAAGGACAGCGAAAGAGAGGCAGACCAAAGACAACCTGGCGGAAAACAGTGGAGGCTGAGATGCAGGGCACGGCATGAAGGATGGCTACTGATACGGGTACAATTCCTTAAATAGCTTGACTTGCTATGGATTGGATCCAGAGTGCAATAGACTCCATGCTTTGACACTCGGTCTCTATTTAGGCATTGAGTCGCCTTCCAGGGTTATGCTAATGGCTTTGCACGTAATATTACTGTGGGTTCAATTTTGGTCAGACATATCCCAACTCCCTGGCCCGTATACAGGCACTCAGGCACAAACACGTCAATAACCATTGACAGTGTACAAATATTTATTACATCACAATATTGTTCAGCATCTCTTCAAAGTGCACAATATAAGGATTCTCTTCTAGTCGTGTCTAGACTACAGTCTCGTCCTCAGAGACATCATGCATTTTAATAAAGTCTGGTACTCACGCATTTAGAAAACTTCACACTCTGCATTTGCCTAAACTGATAATACACTTGCAGTAGAAGCTGTAATACAATTGATGGTAAGATAGCATGCAGGTGGATTAATAACACAAGCTGAAGATATCGTCCATACGGACATATGCCATCTACACAGGCCGGAGACACAAGCCCAAGTGATTTAAAGAACGCTCAACTTGTCCCAATTTAAAGTTGCCGTCTGCTATCAATTTGAGCAGCCGACAAGACGTCACTTCCTGTAACCACGGACTACCGTGTATAAACATTACAATCAGGAAGTGATCGTATACAAAACATGATATGATATTTACTCATATCATTTACTCCCCCCTGGACTAAAATAATGAAAAGGAACTTTTCATTATTTCCATAGTACAATCTACAAGGTCACTGGAGAAACCATATGACAATATCCTGAATCTCAACTGTCATCATTATGATAGCACCTAGAGGCGTGCTCCATAATCGACAATTTGACACACAAGGTGTGGTATTTAGTAATAACATTACCAAACCCATTATCGTTTAGAAGACGCTCTTTTGACACAAATGTGAGGTAACTACATTAATTAGAAGGCAGTGTGGAAAAAGTCAATATGTCAGTCATGGCACTCATACAGCATACCATGTCAACAAACGCCTTAAGTCATGTCGGTATGTAAGTCTACCTATCTATCAAATGAAATGCATAATAAGCAATCAAAGACAGAATAGAACATATGAGGCAGACAAGTCAAAATATAAATGGTGACTGTGACAATATGTCAAAATAGTTATTAATATTTGTATGTATGCAATGTCATGTGGTGAATGACAATGTTAATGAGATGTCATGTGAAGATATATTACTTAATATCTAAACATGCGAAGGTTATAGGTTATACTAAGTGTAAGCACCAATGTAATTCAATTCACATAGTGACACATTAATAAACCAATGTAATATCACTAGGGTTATTAAAACTGGTCACGTTAGACCATACAAAGTTCTTCCTGTAGAAGTATTTAAAAGAATTAAAGTTTCAGTAAGTCACTAGTTCGCACTTATTCACACATCATTGTTATTGATTTCCAGTTAAGTACATATGCCGGAACGAAAATAGTTCATTGAAAAAATCCATTTTTCATCTATGTCGGTTGTCGATGTTTGTCTTCCATGCAATAGCATATACAGCATAGATACCATTCTTCATCCTGTACTTGAGAATTTTATAAGTATATGTTGAAATATAATTTCTTTGTTATGTCCCTTTTTTGAACTTTGGAGTAAGTAATTTTAGTTACTTCCCTTTTTTCAAACGTTACAGTCATATAATTTGTGCAAATCATTTTGGAAATTGCAGCAAAGTATCTGATATGTACAGAATTGGATAGTCATACCGCCAAGAGTCATTCTACAACGTGTATATAGTAGCGCAGTATTGTCCTTGATCACGTGCACTAGAAATGCTACGCCGAACGATTGAATATATCGGTTGACTTCGGATGAACAGAAATTCATCATCATCATGTTGCTTGGCATACTGTCTCCTGTTTTGCAACTGGTTTAAGTGCATGACGAAGCAATGTGGCTGTAATCCCTGAAATATGGGGTATATCTGTTAACGGAAGGCATGTGCCTTAGTTCATGATGCTTCATATTTGTGAAATAATTCCTGACTTGTCAGAAAGGAAGTTCTGTACTTATTGAGTATCAAAGTTGGATCGCAGTAGCATTTGTGGCGACAACTGGAGATAGCGGATGCTTCACGCATCTCGACAACACGTCAGCCATAACATTCACTCTTCCTTCGATGGGCTTTATCTGGTATTGATAGGGCTGAAGGGCCAATGAGGCACGGGCAGCCTTTGCATTCTTAAATCTCGCTGTTTTCAGGTAAGAGAGTGCTCTTTGGTCCGTCTCGAGTGTGAAACTTGCACCAAGCAGGTAGCGCTGCAGTTTAGAGAAGCAGAACACAAGAGCCAGCAGCTCTCTTTCAATGACCGGGTAACGCTGCTCAGTAGGCGTTAGCTTCCTGCTAACATAAAGTGTCGGATGTAAACAGCCATTCCATTCTTGCAACAGCGAACCTCCAATGGACGTTTTTGAAGCGTCGACTCTAAGAGTAAAAAGTTTAGAAGGATCAGGCAATCTCAATATAGGCAACTTGGAAAACAGACATTTTAATCTATCTAAAGTTACATTACATTCTCGACTACAAACAAACCTATTTGGTGACTCTTTCTTCACCAGTGATGACAATACGGACGTATACTCTGCAAAATTGGGGATAAACTTACGATAAAAGTTTAGGAGCCCCAGAATACTTCTAACCTGTTTTTTTGTCCTGGGTAAATCAAGGTTTAGAATTCTAGAGATGGTAGTATCCTCTGTTTTCAAAAAACCTCCTCCTACTTTATAACCTAAAAATGAAATCTCCTGAAATCCAATCTTAGTCTTAGATGGACATGCAGATAAATTATGAAGACGTAGAGTGCTAAGTAAGGATTGAATACCCTCCAAATGTTCATCCCAAGAATGATGAAACAGACAAATGTCGTCAATGTAAGTAATGAGGTCTTCTCTGTCAGAGAAGAGTCGTCTCATCATGCGAACGAAGGTCGCAGGTGCGTTAACTAACCCAAAGGACATATAATTGAATTGAAATAGACCCAAAGGAGTTGCGAACGCAGTATAAGGCTTGGATCGTTCCGTTAATGGCACTTGGAAATAGCCTTTAGACAGATCAAATTTAGAGAAAAATGTAGCCATAGCTAGTCTATCCAATAAAGACTCCAACACAGGAAGTGGTTCCGCGTCGTGAATGGTGACCGAATTTAGACGTCTAAAATCTATGCATATACGTATAGATTTGTCTTTTTTTCGGATCAAAACCATCGGAAAACTAAGGAGAATGAGATGGAGCAATGACATTTAATTTCACCATCTGTTCTAGTTCCTCCTTAACTTGACATTGTAAATGTATCGGTATAGGGTATGGTTTCAACTTAATCGGTTGAAAGTCTGTCAGAATAATATCATGTTCGATGATATCAGTGTGTCCTGGAACATCAGTAAGGACATCAGCAAAAGAATGTAAGATTGAAGTAACCTGTTCTTTCTGGAAAGAAGATAGAGTTGGCGATATATCAACATCTTTCCAACTTTCAGTAGCCAAGTAGTGAAGACTAGGTAATACTAATAGTGAGTCATTACCATCAGTCAAATCAGAATTTTCCTCCTGTATGACAGCCAAAGAAGAATGACGACAGACAGATTGATCAAGAGCTTCAAAGACTGGTCTTAGATATGCTGTAACATATTGATATGAAAAGTTTTTTCTTTTCCCTCTACTGAGACAATATAATCAACATCAGACAGTTTCTCCACAATCCTGTAAGGTCCTCTCCATGACACTAATAATTTGTTATCTCTCCTGGGTAATAGTACGTAAGCTTCATCACCAGGCCAAAGTTGGCGTAATTTGCGGTTTTGGTTAATAATTAACCTCGCCCGAAGCTTTGCCTTTTCAGATGAACCTACTGCTATTTGGCATGCGTCTATTATTTTTTTCCTCAAATTGACCACATATTGATATGAGGTCTGAACCTCTTTATTCATCTCAGCACCAATTAAAAGTTGTTTTAATATAGACATTGGGCCTCGTGGTCTGGCGCCAAAAAACCAATTCGAATGGACTAAAGCCTGTATGTTCATTTTTTATCTCTCGATACGCAAATAAAATAGCTGGGAGAACTCTGTCCCAATTTTGAGGATATTTAATTGTAACTTTATGTAGCATTTGTTTTAAGGATCTGTTGAGGACTTCTATTTTTCCGTTAGACTGAGGATGGTATATTGAACTAAGGGATCTTTGAATCCCAAACATATCCATAACCTGTTTCATAGCATCTGAGACTAACTGAGTTCCTCTATCAGATAGGATGTTTTCAGGAAAACCTATTCTACTAAAAATCAAGAATAATGCATCAGCAATATCTACCGTGGTGATGGTTTTTAAAGGAATAGCTTCTGGCCAGCGTGTGCACATATCTATGCAGGTCAACACATATTGATGACCTCTGGCTGATGTTACCTTTAAAGGGCCAATAATGTCAATGGCCATCTTTGCGAAGGGACGCAAAGAAATATCAGATGCTTGAATGGGCGCATCATGTTTTGGTTTTCTGGTTGCTACACTTTGGCAGATGGTACATGTACGACAAAATAATTTGACGTCTTTCGTAATTCCGGGCCAAAAAAAATATGACAAAACTCTTTGTTTTGTTCTAGCAACACCTAAATGTCCTGCACATTCAATGTCATGTGCATGTCGTAAAATGAATGGTCGAAAACAAGCTGGTACCATAATCTGTTTCTTTAAGGAATTAGCAAATTGATAGTTTCTTACTAAAATCCCATTTTTGATAGTATACCAGTGTTTTGCACAGTCATCTACCATTACATCATTCAAATGAGCAATATGAAAATATTTTTTTAAGGAAGTATCATCTTTCTGTCTTTGTATAAAGGTTTCCTTATCAATGAGCTCCATCTGAAATAAATTGTCATCATCAGTATTCACATCATTCATTGCCTTAATATCATCATTATTTTCCTGTTGATAATGAATTATATCATCATTATTATTTTCCTTTTCTTCTTCATCTTCTGAAGTGGTATCTTCAGTTATATCTTCAGGTAATACATCAATGACTGGTTTGTGATGATCATTGTCCATGCGAGACTGAGCTCTGGTAGTCACAGCATTTGAACATAATAAATGTTGTCTTTCCCATATTTCAATATCTTCCTGTGTACATTCATGCAATTTAGGTATGTTTCCCATAATAATTCCAGCAATTGGATTGTCCAAGAGGCATACCAGTGTTCTTCCTGTAAAATATGGTGTATCCAAAAACACCTCGGCTGTGGGGTAATATTCCACAGTTCCTCCAAAAGTTATGCATTTCACTTGTTTTCCTGTATATTCCACCTTATCAACCAAGGCCTTGCGCACACCAATGGTGGTTGCACCAGTATCTCTCAGTAAAGATACTAACTTATTATTGACAAAACCTCTGTTCAAGATCAATGAACCAGTACTTTCAAAAGATGACATGACTGGGAGGGGGTGTCCGCATAATAATCTTGGCACTCCTTGAGGCTGAAATAAAGAATTGCAATTAGTGCAGTTATCACTATTTGCTAAGTCTACACTGCATGAATTTGCATGTGCTACAATATCATTATGGTTCTGATTATTATCATGAACAATGGCATTGGTATGTTCAGTGTTTCTTGATTGTCTGGAAGTATTGTTATGATAAGATATTTTATTTGCATTTTGATCATTTCCTCTATAAAATGATTTCTGCCCTCTATTTGATTTTGAGTTATATTCTCCTCTATTTTGCCAGTTATTGGACTTAAATGAGGTTTGTGGATAATAGTTATCCTCCTGATATGAATTCCAATTTCTTTGAGGTTGGTGTTTATTGAAATTGTATCTACCTCTATTTTGACTGTAATTATGTGATGGTTTAAATCTTTGATTCCTATCCATACTGTTTGATCTATACCTAGGTGCATTGTCTTGGAATGACCTAGCAGATGCAGCTGGTAATGAATCCTTAACATTGTTTTTGCTCAATACTCTATTAGGATGTGCAACTTGATATTGACGTCCTAGGGTTTGTAATTTAGTTAGGTTCTCTGGTTTTCTTTCCTGCAGGAACGCAAGAAAATCAGAACTAATAGATGACAAAACCTAGTCTCTTAGAATTAAATCTGACAATCCCTCAAAAGTTTTTTCAGTCTTGGATAGTTCAATCCATCTAGAAAAATTTAATTTAACAGCTGAAATAAATTCAGTGAAATCTTTTCCAGAATCAGGGTACAAAGACCGAAATTTCTGACGATAACCCTCATCATCTAATTGATACCTCTGCAATAAAATCACCTTAACAGCTTCATAATCCTTTCTAGTCTGGTCATCCAAAGTGGAGACTACAGTTAATTGTTCACCAACCAATAAATTCATAAGTCTACATGTCCATGTAGATTTGTCAATCTTATATTCTTCACAATAAGTTTGGAACCTATTTAGGAAGCATGAAATGTCATCTATGGAAGCATTAAATTTTGGCAAATTAATCCTTATGGCAGTAGTATGATCTTTATTTTTATCTTCACCTACCCCAGGATGCAACAGTGGTTGTTGTAATTTTAATTTTTCAAGTTCAATCTCAGCTAATCTTATAGCTTGTTGAGATAATATCTCTTCTTGAGCTTTACCCTCTTGAGATCTGGCATAGGCTAATTTTTCCCTTTCAAGAGCCAATTCTTCTGATCTCCTTTTTTCAGCTAATTCTTCTTTACGGAGCTCTTCTTGTCTCCTTAATTCTTCTTTATGGAGTTCTTCTTGTCTCCTTTTTTCAGCCAATTCAATTTCTCTTTCTTGTTTGTGGAGCTCTTCTTGTCTTCTTTTTTCAGCCAATTCTTCTTTGCGAAGTTCTTCTTGTCTGTTTATTTCTTTATCCACATAAGCTTGCAAGGCTGGACCTTCCAAATTAAGTTCTTTTCCAATTTTCATTAAATCCTTTAATGAAGTCATGGCTGCTTATTATTGTGTTTCTTAGTAATACACAATATTTTAACTTTTATGTATATGAATATGTCAGCTAAATATTCAATACTTCATCCACCAATCTCAGATCAATTTATAATTGCAATAATATAGGTGCAGTGAAATATGAGATATGAACAACAAAGAAAATAGCACGTACAACGAGTAATGACAAGATAGACAGGGTTAGAGCAACTGAAGGAAATACAAATGGAAAACAAAGGAATAACTATAAAATATATATGAATTAATTTAAACTAATGCTCTGATACAACTAGACAAGACAAGACGCATATCACAACAATTATAACATCTATGAAATAAATGATAGTAAGGGGAGAATGTACAATATTACAAACAATAATGTAACAAACTGAGTAAAATATTACAATAACAAGACTTATGATAACATACAATAATGAAACATGACTATACAGCTGACAAAAATGGATCTGTTAAATTCAATAGAGGCAAACTTTTATACAACCAGCAGAATATGCTGGGTCCTCTATCTGAATCACACAGATACTGCCTTATAGAACGCTTGATTTGTTCATTCGACCTAGCTTTCGCGGTATTAAATGAACAACTCAAGTCCCACCATCCTTACCCACTAGTTACAAACAAATACACGTAACGAAAACCCGCATATGGTGAAGTCAGAAATCATGCAAACAGATTATATTTACAGTCAAGCTGTATGTAACAATACATAGACTTATCTGTTGCAAAAAAAAACAATCCTCCTTGAGACTTCGACAAGCAAGGACCAATGTGCTGGATCGTTCTCCAGGCTGAGGTTAGGCCTAGAATAGGTGGATCGTTCTCCAGGCTGAGGTTAGGCCTAGAATCGTAAGGCTGACACTTGAAAACAACAGCTCTGGTCTATCGCTGACATCTAATGTTAATAGGAAGTAAACTCTTCATATAATACTTCGAGCTGATCTAGAAAATGTCACTTCTTCATGTTACTGACAATTTGAGGCACTTTGAGATGCATTTGAATGTTGGAAAGTCTCTTCCACACTTTAAAATCTCCGGCAGACGATGAATGCTGCCATTTTGAATACTATTATTTGCTTCTTCCAGATTGTCTGATAAGCTTGGCCCCCAAAAGGTCTGATTCGGGTACAATTCCTTAAATAGCTTGACTTGCTATGGATTGCATCCAGAGTGCAATAGACTCCATGCTTTGACACTCGGTCTCTATTTAGGCCTTGAGTCGCCTTCCAGGGTTATGCTAATGGCTTTGCACGTAATATTACTGTGGGTTCAATTTTGGTCAGACATATCCCAACTCCCTGGCCCGTATACAGGCACTCAGGCACAAACACGTCAATAACCATTGACAGTGTACAAATATTTATTACATCACAATATTGTTCAGCATCTCTTCAAAGTGCACAATATAAGGATTCTCTTCTAGTCGTGTCTAGACTACAGTCTCGTCCTCGGAGACATCATGCATTTTAATAAAGTCTGGTACTCACGCATTCAGAAAACTTCACACTCTGCATTTGCCTAAACTGATAATACACTTGCAGTAGAAGCTGTAATACAATTGATGGTAAGATAGCATGCAGGTGGATTAATAACACAAGCTGAAGATATCGTCCATACGGACATATGCCATCTACACAGGCCGGAGACACAAGCCCAAGTGATTTAAAGAACGCTCAACTTGTCCCAATTTAAAGTTGCCGTCTGCTATCAATTTGAGCAGCCGACAAGACGTCACTTCCTGTAACCACGGACTACCGTGTATAAACATTACAATCAGGAAGTGATCGTATACAAAACATGATATGATATTTACTCATATCAGCTACCAAACGAGCAAAATGGGGACAGTTTGTTGCTGCCCTATAAGCTGCTACTAGGCGTGATGGCCACTGACTGCTTTGTCAGTCAGGGGTTAACGATCCAAGAAGAAGAAGAAAAAGTTACCGGGGGGTCTCTGATGAGGCAAAGAAAGAATAACACTACTGATCCCTCAAGCATGTCATACACGGCAATATGAAGTAGTGCACGGGGCTGGGTATCCCATCATGTCATACAAGGAAATATGAAATAGTGCACGGGGCTGGGTATCCCATCATGTCATACAAGGCAATATGAAATAGTTCATGGGGCTGGGTATCCCATCATGTCATACAAGGAAATATGAAATAGTGCACGGGGCTGGGTATCCCATCATGTCATACAAGGAAATATGAAATAGTGCACGGGGCTGGGTATCCCATCATGTCATACAAGGAAATATGAAATAGTGCACGGGGCTGGGTATCCCATCATGTCATACAAGGAAATATGAAATAGTGCACAGGGCTGGGTATCCCACCATGTCATACAAGGAAATATGAAATAGTGCACGGGGCTGGGTATCCCATCATGTCATACAAGGAAATATGAAATAGTGCACGGGGCTGGGTATCCCATCATGTCATACAAGGAAATATGAAATAGTGCACGGGGCTGGGTATCCCATCATGTCATACAAGGCAATATGAAATAGTTCATAGGGCTGGGTATCCCATCATGTCATGCAAGGCAATATGAAGTATTGCATGGGGCTGGGTATCCCATCATGTCATACAAGGCAATATGAAATAGTTCATGGGGCTGGGTATCTCACCATGTTATACAAGGAAATATGAAATAGTTCATAGGGCTGGGTATCCCATCATGTCATACAAGGCAATATGAAGTATTGCATGGGGCTGGGTATCCCATCATGTCATACAAGGCAATATGAAATAGTTCATGGGGTTGGGTATCCCATCATGTCATACAAGGCAATATGAAATAGTTCATGGGACTGGGTATCCCACCATGTGATACAAGACAATATTAAATAGTTCATAGGGCTGGGTATCCCATCATGTCATACAAGGCAATATGAAGTATTGCATGGGGCTGGGTATCCCATCATGTCATACAAGGCAATATGAAATAGTTCATGGGGTTGGGTATCCCATCATGTCATACAAGGCAATATGAAATAGTTCATGGGACTGGGTATCCCACCATGTGATACAAGACAATATTAAATAGTTCATAGGGCTGGGTATCCCACCATGTCATACAAGGCAATATGAAGTATTGCATGGGGCTGGGTATCCCATCATGTCATACAAGGCAATATGAAATAGTTCATGGGGTTGGGTATCCCACCATGTCATACAAGGAAATATGAAATAGTTCATGGGGTTGGGTATCCCATCATGTCATACAAGGCAATATGAAATAGTTCATGGGGGCTGGGTATCCCACCATGTTATACAAGGAAATATGAAATAGTTCATAGGGCTGGGTATCCCACCATGTCATACAAGGCAATATGAAGTATTGCATGGGGCTGGGTATCCCATCATTCATACAAGGCAATATGAAATAGTTCATGGGGTTGGGTATCCCACCATGTCATACAAGGAAATATGAAATAGTTCATAGGGTTTGGTATCCCATCATGTCATACAAGGCAATATGAAATAGTTCATGGGGCTGGGTATCCCACCATGTTATACAAGGAAATATGAAATAGTTCATAGGGCTGGGTATCCCATCATGTCATACAAGGCAATATGAAGTATTGCATGGGGCTGGGTATCCCATCATGTCATACAAGGCAATATGAAATAGTTCATGGGGTTGGGTATCCCACCATGTCATACAAGGAAATATGAAATAGTTCATGGGGTTGGGCATCCCATCATGTCATACAAGTCAATATGAAGTAGTGCAGGATGTTGGGTATCCCATCATGTCATACAAGGCAATATGAAGTAGTGCAGGATGTTGGGTATCCCATCATGTCATACAAGGCAATATGAAGTAGTGCAGGATGTTGGGTATCCCATCATGTCATACAAGGCAATATGAAGTAGTGCAGGATGTTGGGTATCCCATCATGTCATACAAGGCAATATGAAGTAGTGCAGGATGTTGGGTATCTGTTGCGTGCATATTTTGACGCACATATTACAAAAATACGATATGGCTATTTAATATGGAAAATATATATATTTGCATTCATTTGTGTATGAAAATGCTTCCTCTGGTAAAGCTAGATAATTCATGATTGATTCACACTTTTGATGATATGAGTGATCGTTCTTGATATTGATACGGCGCATGGATATTGTATTCATGTCCGTTCTTATTTGTTCGGGCCAGAAAATAGATTAATTTTGCTTGTTATGTTTATGGCCTGAATTCATGTGTACTACTTGTCTTGTGAAAGAAGATTCAGTCGTATATTGTATACCTTTATATGTTCAGGTCGGACTATATTCTTTCTGCCAGAAGCTAGCGCAGGTTTTTGTAGTCCTTCTGGGTTGTGAAGAGTTCCGATAATGTCGCTAAGAAATGGCTGAGTGCTTTTTCCAGGGCTGGCACTGTTTAAGGTTTAACAGTGATTCATAGATGTTTTTCTAGGAGAAGTTTATGTCTCTGCAAGAGTCTATTTGTCAGAGATCCTCCTCATATGTGTGATTCGGACTCCAGTTATGCCAGACCCTATTTTTGATGATCTCGAGTCGATTAGACCTAGATGGAACATTGTGCTTCGTATCGCTAGGGTTGTGTTTTGTATCGACGAAGATGACAGGCTTTCCTACAGCAGTTATGTCTACGTGAATTAACTTGATTACTGTAGAGCTGTATGGAAAACTTTATGAACTTATTTATATGCACATTATAAATTAACTTTGGCTTATATCTACCTTCCTACGAGTGAGTGAGCGACAACTCAGGAAGGCGGCCATGTTATATTCCTGTCATCATATTTTTTGATCACTGTCAAGAGAACAGATTATGTATCCTACTATCGGGCAGTGGTATCGAGATCTTGGTATGAGGTGAAAACCCACTATCGTGGTTTATGAGTGTTATACAAACATTGGACATATTTCAGCTTAAGAACTTAGCTATGAAATGAAGGTTCGGCCAATGACTTTTGTATGTTTACCGATCCTCATTGACGCGTTCAGTCAGTAGAGGATACGGCGATTAGTTACCAGAACAGTGAATACCACCTTGGGTTGAATGATATTTCACTACTACATGAATGTATCATCCACGATTCAAATAACCAATGAATGTATGTCAACATGTGTCCATGACTATCCGTGCTGTCCAGTTTGCGTGCCTTCATTAAACTATTGAAATGTCAGAGGCAGTTCAAGTCGTCATTGCATTACATGAGAGTGTGTGAGAGTTATTACCAAGAGGTCTGTTACACCGAACTACTACACCATTCGCGTTACTTGACACTCCCACTCAAGGTCTACATGACAGGCACATATAACATCCCTGATACTCTACAGTATCCCATCATGTCAAATAAACTGGCACATAAATTACTGCTGAAAGAGCACACGGATGGTCTGGTGCAGGCTTCCTACATAGAGGTCATAAGCATTTCTCACTGCAATATTTTTTGTGATAAAGGTAGTCCCATAGCAGATACTGCCCTAGGGGAGTGAAGTGTTAGAGACTTGACCATACTAGGTCCAGCATCGAGAGGTGGGATGACCAATTCCCTTCTCCGATGCCTTTTTCTTCCCTGACTCAAAAGTCGGGTACCCATTTACTGCTAGGGAGACTGGAGCGTGTCAGTACCATGATTCAAACCCAGCACCTTCAATCGGATGCTTGTGATTCTTGCGTTATTTTTACACTTTCTGCGATACTTTATTTACACTCCTCACCGCCACGTATTTGATGATACCTTTCCATCCACTCCTCACTGTCACATATTTGATGATACCTTTCCATCCACTCCTTACAGCCACATATTCTGTGATGCCTTCCTGCCCACTTTTCACTGCCACATTTACTGTGATACCTTCCTAACCATTTCTCACCATCACATGTTTTGTGATACTTTCACATTTACAAGGCAGTGTAAGATGTATTTGTTATATGGTGTCCGCTTCTTACAGCCAGTGTTTTTTGTGCCATCTTTCTGCTCGCTTCTTGCTGACCCATTTTCTATTATTACTTCCAGTACCTTGTACTGTCCATTTTCATCCTTGTCATCATCATTATCATTATCATCACCATCATTATCATCATCATTATCTTCATCATTATAATCATCATCACCACTATCATCATTATCATTACCATAATCATCATTGTCATCATTATCACCATTACCATCATCATTTTCATCATCATCATCATTGTTATCATTGTCATCATCATTATCATTACCATCATCATTATCATCATCATAATTATTATCATTGTCATCATTATTATCATTGTCATCATTATTATCATCATCATCATTATCATCATCATTTTCCTTCTTGCTCCCCACGGAGCAATGCCACAGCTGGCCCTCCTTAGCAAGAAGGCCCACACCATTCACATGCTCTTGCAGTGTTGGTTTCTGCAACAATGATGAGATTACCAGCCTCCATATTCATCCTTGCATCTTCCATTCATATCCATGCTTCACTTCTACATTTTCTTATTTCTTAGAAAATGTTGCTGATCACCGCCTTACATAATGTATTTAGTTTTTTAGAGTTTGCCATGCACGTATGCATAATTTGTTGATTTTAATAACCATTATATATACAAAACAATTTTTTAAACAAAGACAACTTATGCTATTTTATTATGATTTATTCTAATGATAATTTCCAGCCTGTAAGATACTAAACCTTGGCTGCGTCATGGCTTCAGCAGTTATGGTTAATGGTGGGCCTCCAACTCCTGATATTGTCGAGGTAATGAGGCTGCTAGAGATGGGTCTGGTCACAACAATATTCTTCTATAGGAAACGACCAGAGCGACGTACACTCAAGGTTAAGCTGGAGAGTCGTCAGTTGATGTGGATCAAAAATCAGACCAGTCGGCCAGAAGGGATTGGTGAGTAAACTAGTTATATAATGAAGCTGTAAGTATGTTTTGTTTCCACTGCTTGTGGCAGTACGGAAATATCTCTAGTTTATTAACCCATATAAGATTTTTAGTTTATTTATCCCTTCATTTACCCTTCAGCTCCCACAGGAGCATAGGGTAAGGTAAAGGATCCCATTACACGCCCATTGAGGCATATTGGGAATATGGTGTTAGGGGTGATGTGGTCAGCATCACGTCGGCCACCTTAACCTTCCCAGATTTGCTCTGGTACCCAATTCATGAGGCTGGGTCGACCCCGGAGCTGTTTGCGGTCTAAAAAATCCCACCTCAACTAGGGATCGAACCATGGACCACCGAGATAGGTAGCCAGTGCACTAACCACTGTGCTACCATGGCACAAGGAGCATAGGCCTTCAACACATGTGTGCCAGGTCCTCCTGTCTTGTGCCATTCACTCAAGATCTTTCTTAGTCTACTTTATTCCTTTCAATTCTGTCTCTAGTTCTCATCATGTGTATTTTTGGTCTTCCTCTATCTCTGTTACCGTGGGGGTTCCATAACAAAAACTGCCTTGTAATGCTATCATCAGATTTTCTCAGTGTGTGACCTTTAAAGCTAATTACGTCAGATAATTGTTGTGTATGTTAACCTTGTCATTAACGAAAAAAGTAAAACTATTTGAATATTTATGATGCGCTTATTTAAATCCAGACAATAATGTTTTGAGTAGAATATGCTTGGAATCGCTTGTGGCATCGATCTAACCACTTTTAAAACTCTTCTAGCTAACCTCAGAGATGTTAAAGAGTTTCGTTGTGGCAAAAACTCAAGAGATTTTGAAAAGTGGCCTGATGAAGCCAAGAAGGTGGACGCTCGTTTGAGTTTCACTGTTTATTATGGCAATGACTTCAAGCTGAAATCATTATCTGTTGTGGGTAAGTATACATCTTGTATTTCTTTCATCATCTTGTTATTTATTTTTACCAAACACCATTAAATGTAAAATGATTTTGTGTTATCAGTTTGTACCTCTACACCTCACAGTAGAAGGGGAACGACTAAGTAAGTAAGTGCGCAACAGTAAGTTATCAGTTTGTGATAAAATATTGTTCTGAAACTCATTCATTTATCTGATTTGGGATAAGCAGAAAGTAGATCTCAAACATTCAACTTTTTTTGTTTTTGTTTTGTCCCTTGTAAGAAGTTTTGCAGCTACGATCTTAGGGGAGTTCAGTGTTAGAGACCACTATACTGTAAGAAGTTTACATCAAATCACATGCTCCTTCCACAGAGGTTTCTGTAGCAGTTTCTTTGACATGATGAGGTTGCAGGCACAATCCCCCACATTGTCATATGCCTCAAGTGGCAGCAGTCATGTTCTTCTCCTCAGAGACTCCCTGGCAAGTAGAGGGAGTAAAACATTTAGTTACACCCATCTTCTTCTTCAGGTGCCTGGTCTAAAACAGACATTGGCAATCATGACCCTCCAATCTTCTATGTCTTTTGATAATCTAATGAGGTTTGTTGTTGCCCATGCTGTTGTTTGTTGCCCAGTTGTTTAAGCTCTCCACATACATCTTTATCTGCCTTCCTCTTCCTCTCCTGCCTAGTATTTTCCCACATAAGACTAATTCCTCCACTCCTCCTCTTCTGTTAATATGTCCCATAAATTTCATTTGTCTTTTCCTGATGGTTTTGATGAGCGATCTATTAACCCCGGCAGCTGTCAATACCTCAGCATTTGTTTTCTTCTCTGTCCATGATATTCTCAATATCCTTCTCAAAAACCATATTTCCGCTGCCTCCAGTTTTTTAACCATTTGATTACTCATTGTCCAGCATTCGCATCCATGTAAAAGAACGGACCACACGTAGCTCCTTAGTAAGCGAATTTTTGTGCTTATGGTTACACCCATAACATTGAGAAAATAGACCGTAAACATATTCATATAACTACATTTTTAATACTGGTATTTATACTATCACTGTTATTAATGAGATGTCACTGTCTTCTTCTCTTTCCTTTTTTGCTCCTTATGGAGCATGGAGCCACTATTGTAGCTGGTCTCCTTGTAGGCAGCCTACATCATAGCAGTGATGTGTTGTCGTAGTGATGGTTTTTGTAGCAAGTTGTTTTTGACATGATGAGGTTTGCCAGCCGCGTGCATAACCTCTTTTTAGTTGCCTGTTACAACACACCTGTGGTATCAGTAGTCCTCTTCTTTCTTGTCTCATATATATATATATAATTTTGTTGTTGTTGTAGAGTGTTTGTTAGAATGATTCATTAATGGCGTGTGCTAAACATAACCCAGATTAACATTGTGATTCATTAATGGGCTATTTTGTAACAGTGAACAATATTTGACTCTTGATACAGCAAATGATTATGACGAGTTCAACCACTGGAGGAAGGGCTTGGACTATCTGGTGAGGGAAACTAAGGAGGCTTGTTACCAACTACAGTTAGAAAGGTGATTTTACAGTTTTACAGATCTTCATAAAGTGTTAAAGATCTTGATAAAGTGTTGAAGATCTTGATAAGTGTTACAGATTTTGATAACATGTTACAGATCTTGATAATGTCTTAAAGATCTTTATAAAGTGTTACAGATCTTGATAACATGTTACAGATCTTGATAAAGTGTTACAGATCTTGATAACATGTTACAGATCTTGATAAAGTATTACAGATCTTGATAATGTATTACAGATCTTGATAACATGTTACAGATCTTGATAATGTGTTAAAGATCTTTATAAAGTGTTACAGATCTTGATAACATGTTACAGATCTTGATAAAGTAATGTTGCTTAACTAGGGCTGCTGAGCTTCTCACTTTTTAGCAGCCAATACCAAGTTGAAGACTCCTTGGTATTATCTACACTGTAGATCTAGGCTTTTCCTGTGGCTTTTCTGCCATTCCTAAACATGTTGAGTTGAAGCCATGAGCTCCAGTTTCTCCATCTTGGCTTGCTTTTAAAAGATCATCATCTCTGAACCCAAGCTAGGAGTAAGAAATGCATGGCATACTGTGCTTTCCCTGCCATCCAAGGAGGCTCTCCAACTATGCAGAGCTAAAATACTGTGCTCTGGTTCTGGGCTCTCCCAAGGAATTGTCACGTCCTGCACAGAGCCACGTCTCAGCTCCCCCTGCCTAACAGTAGGTCCACAGTTAGATCTTTCTGCATGCAGTCAACCAAATCAAAGCCAATGAATTACGCCTGGGGCTCAAGTGACTTCTCCAAGTTTAGTGTGCAATGCTGGGTTCTCAATAAGTTTCACCACAGGGGGAATCCCTGGAAATGTGTGGATGAAGTCAATGAAGGTGTAATTAGCCTCACAGACATAGGTTCATTTCCACATTTGTATATTGTAGCGCTGATAAAATGGTCTGGCGCTCTCTCTTCCAAACCTCTACACCTCACGGTAGAAGGGGAACGACTAAGTAAGTAAGTCTATTGTAGCATTGTGCATAGCTGATGGTCATATAAGGATGTTTCCAGATATGCCTCCATGCATTGATAAAGTGTTACTGATCTTGATAAAGTGTTACTGATCTTGATAAAGTGTTACTGATCTTGATAAAGTGTTACTGATCTTGATAAAGTGTTACTGATCTTGATAATGTATTACAGATCGATGTTTTACAGTATTCAGAACCCTGGAGATACAGGAGTTTGTGGCTGGTGTAAACATGTTATAAAGTTTGCTGGCTCTTTATTCATTCATTCATCCCCCTTCAGCTCCCAAGGATCGCTCGCTTTCATTAAACTCATGCCAAGTCCTCCTGTCCTGTGCCATCTGCTCAAGGTCTTTCTATGACTTTCTCCTCCCTTTAATTTCTGTGTCCAGTTCTCTTTTCATTGTGTTTTTCAGTCTCCATCGACTCACTTACCCTGGAGATTCCAATTTACCTTGATAGAAAACGCTATACAGAACGATAGAACAGGAGGCAATTTGATCATCAGAAGTGGTCCCCCTGTCGAACAAGTGTTTCGGCTCTGTATACTCCTTTACACTGGGGGGGGGGGGGGGCACCTGGGTCATGACTCCCAAGTGTCTCCGTCTCCTGTTGTCTTATGTAGAAAATGAACCCACTCCACCTTGCTTGCAGCTTTAAAATCCACAATTCTGCCAGCCAGAGGCAATTGTGAAAGTAACCCTTATGTTGAAAACAAATTATTGTGCCACAGCACACCACGACTAGGGACAGACACTGACTCACCTGCGCAAAGCCAACGAGGCTTGAAGCCACTGCATGCTAGCAACTGAAATCTACTTGCGCCCGACACCTCGTATAATATATGCCGTGTGTTGCCTGTAAGCCACCATCCCTTCACCAATACAACGAAAAACTCAATGTATTGCGGACTTAGAAAAATTCCACTTTCTGGATGTTTCCTGTAACACAGGTGGGGATATAGTTTACTGTCCCGAGTTCCATAGCCCATTGCGGCTGTTCCACAGCCAGCAGGATGCCTTTTCCGCAGTTTCACTAAGCCTCTTCAGTGCCCTTGTTCTCGACTGTCCCCTCAGCCCCAACAGTTTCAATAAATCATACACTGATGCAGCAACGAGCCCTCTAGCACCCACCTCAATAGCCATGACCTTTGCAGTGAACCCATTGGGTCTCAGATCCGCGGCCAGATCACTATACTTGGCCGCTTTGAACAAATGTTGCTCTTCCAATCTGGATTCAAATGGCATGGTCAGTTCAATCAATATAACCTGGTGCAATGATTAAGAATGCAGCACTATATACACTTAACAACAAACAAACTGCTCATTGATAGCCAGTCAGGTTTCAGACCCAAACATTCCTGTCACACAGCGCTCACCAAAATGGCAGACAACTGGCTGTCGAACATAAATGATGGAAAATTATGTGGTGCTGTTTTTGTCGACTTCAAGAAAGCATTTGACATGATTGACCTGTTTCAAATCAGTAGAAGGGAGGGACAACGATTACATCAGTTACGTCTGCCCAAACCTAGGATTGACCTGTTCAAAAAGAGTCTAGCCTACTCTGGTGCCTACTTATGGAACAGCCTTCCACACCACCTAAAAAGCCTACCTACACAATATTCTTTTAACAAAGCACTTTTCAAACACTTCCTCAACACTGATTATCTACCCCCATAGAAACAGTATTTGCCTGTCAACATCTCATCCATAGGTCAACATTTCTTTTCCTCTTCCGCTAATTTTTGTGTGTGAATATTTTGTTTTATATCCATGTAATATCATTATTATATTCACTTTAAAATATTATTATATAATGTAATGTATGTATGAATGTACCCACATAATACTGTACTTTAGAAATGTGAGTCGTGAGAATGTACCCGCATACCAAAAATACAGATTAATTGTAGATGGATTGACCGCATGAGTGAGTGTCGGTATACAGTTTCAAAAAAAAAAAAAACCCTACTCATTTTTTAAAATTATGATTGCATACTGTAAATGAATGCTGTTAATTTATTTATGTTTTTATTAGTTTTATTTATTTCAAGATGTCCTGATACTCTCTGGGTATGCCCTTCATCCAGGTAGGTCTACCGCCATCTCCCAGTCATTTGCACAGTCAAGGAGAGATGGTACACTGCTACCTGATTTACTCGGTTTTGGGTGTGCTGACTTTCCTGCTCTCAGAAAGTATGTGTTTGCGGTGTTCGGCCTGACATTGTTATTCGCCTTCATCCTTGCCAGATCTATTGTCGCAGCCAGCTCATTTAGCTCTTTGTTGTGGCGCCATGTGTATCGCCCTCGCCCTAATGACACCTTGCAAGCTGAGAGCACGTGTTCAAGTGTCTGCCTCTCATGGCACAGGGGGCACTGCTCATCATCCGACTTTCCCCATCTCACAAGGTTTGTGGCCGATGGCAGGAGGTCATACATTGATCTAACAACGAAGCTGAGCCTGGATCAATAATGCTGTAATACTATCAACAGGTTTCATCATCATGTGTCCTATCTGTTGCGAGTCTTACCCTAGGGATTCTAGAACAAAGACTGCCTTAGAATGCTGTCAGCAGGTTACATCAGTATGTACCCTATTCACTGTCAGCATCTTCTTGTCGTCTCTTCTTCCACTAGCACTCTTCTGGTTCTTGTCATGAGTTTCACATTGGTCACTTCTTCTATTCTATGCAAGCACACATTTATAAATGTCTAACTTCTTAGTTGTGGTTTTTATTGTTCTCCATGTTTCAGAGCCATAGGACTGACTTGACACAACAACACCATTCAAACTCTTTACTTGCATTCCACTTCCATAACATGATGCAGCAACTTGGACAAAATAATTACAATGGTGATAAGAAAATGAGGAAGATTTCAGTAAGGCTGTTATGATGAATTGACTGAAAGGTGGTAAAAGGCAATGTCTTACTGAGATGAAGGAAAAAATAGCACATGTTACAACCACTAGGTCTGTATTTCGGATAAGGTGCATACAAACAGTACAAACAGTACAGCTGAGTTAACTGTTAACTAATTTAATTGTATAAAATAAAGAATATGAGTTACTGTAGTAAGTTGTTAGCATATAGCAGTGCCAAGCTAAAAATGTTGAGCTTGTTTTAAAAAAGTAAGAAAACATGCAAATATTAAAAGCAGCAGCTGTACTCAAGGAAATAAAGAAAACAAAAAAACATGTGAATTATTTACACCTGGTGAGTTGTGGAATAGGGTTACCATATTCCACGCAGAAAGGAGGACACTATTTAATTTTTTGTCATGAAAAGGAGGACTAGGGAGGGCACTATAATGAAAAAGCAGGACATATTTATTTTAATTAGTAAATGACAGAGAAACTTATTTTTTTTTAACATATTAAACAAGAAATTCATCAGATCAACTTGATTTTGTGTTTATTGATATATTAAGATGATACAAAATTTTCTTTAACAAAGCTGGATGACTTTTTAAATACACATAATAACACATTGTTGCCGTCTGCATTATGCCCAGTTCCACATAACATTTATTTTGTTCTCATTATCCCAAGTAAATGCTGCACATTTCTCTGAGGACGTCATATTTTACAAGTGTTTCAGTTAAATATTTTTACATTGTTTCTGGTGCCTTATTTAGTATATTCTGCAACTTAATTAATTTGTATGGTAAACCACAAATTTTCCAATCTTAATACTGAATGATTATTCCAAACATTGTACCAGAGCTGTGTTTATTCACATAATTGGGAACACTGTAATAAACAAAGCTGTTTTCTTCCAGTCTTTCAAAAAGTTTATCATTCGATTGCTTTGCAGTCACGGAAATGACGATAGCGGTTTTTTGGTCCTGGCGCAAGCAAATTTGTTGGCGATTTCTGAATCATTGAAAGTGGTTAGAAGGACAACCCACTGATTTCTTATGTCTTATATTAAGGTCTGCAAGAGTAGAATGGAAAGGTCAACCAGTAAATTGCCTTCCATTATCCGAAAGAATAGTCTTAGGATAGCCGTGATGAGGCACAAAAGCATTAAGGAAGATTTCAGTTACCTCTTCAGAGGAAGAGCCACGGAGTGGAAAACATCCGGGCCAGACAGAGTACTGGTCTACAAAATGCAAGACATGGGTATTACCGGACTGAGAAAGAGGGTAGGGACCAGAGAGATCAACGCTGATGCATTCCATAGGAAAATGTGTCAGAGACATCAGTTGGGTAGGGATACGCAGAGGACGCATGTTGCGCTGCTTGCAGGTTCTACAAGAGTCAACATACTCAGCAACGTCCTTATAGAGAGAAGACCAGTAATATCATTTAGAAATAATGTCTCGTGTTTTATCTCGCCCCATGTGGCCATTAGAATCATGGAAGTCATGGATAACACGAGGGACAAGATGCTTAGGAAGACAGATGAGGAGTTTATCTGGACATTTAGGGTTAATCCAGTAAAGAACGTTATCAGAGGACTGAATAGTGTAATTGGAAATGGATTTGGGGTCACGCTGAAACTGAGAGCGAATCTGCAGGAGTGCAAGATCTCAAAGTTGTTCCTTCGCAGTGAAAGGAGGAAAAAGGAGCCCATCAAGAGAGCTAGAAAGATTGTCATGAGTAGAAATGACAGGAGGAGGACAGTCAGCATTAATGACAAGTATTTCTTTGGCGTTATTATCAAGGTCTGATGACGCCTTAGGATCTGGTCTAGAAGAATAGGAGGGGTCCGTACAAGTGTCATATGGAATCCGAGACAGAAGATCAGCTACAGTGTTATGTTCTCCCGGGATATGCTCAATGGTAGCATCATAACTCTGTAAAGCAGAGCCCAGATTTGTAGCTTACGGGGTTGCTCAGACATCTTGGATAGCCAAGTGAGCAAAGGCTTGTGATCGGTACGGATTAAAACCTTTGTACCACGCAGATAGAAGTCTAACTTTTGCAATGCATAGTGTATGGCAAAAGCTTCCTTCTCAGTAACGGTCCATCTTTGTTGAGACCTACTAAGTGCGTGAGAGAGGAACGCAATAGGCATCTCGTTTGGGACTTTGGCAATAATCGGAGGAGAGTCTGAAACGTTGGCCTGGACAAGGCAAGCACCATCGACCTGAAGAGAAGGGTCCGTATACAAAATTTTAGGACGTCTAATGTCTGGATATGCCAAACAAGGAATCTTAGTAAGGGAAGACTTAAGATAATTGAAAGCATCTTGGCATGCGTCAGTCCATCAGAAACGAGCATACTTTTTCGTTAGAGCAATAAGAGGCTCAGCGGCTCGAGAGAAATTGACTATGTGCTTTCTATAGTATGAACAACTGCCCAAGAAACCACGAACGTGGCAAACAGAAGTAGGAGGGGGCATATCACGGATGGCCTGCACTTTAGCATCATCCGGACGGACACCATCTTGGTTGATTATGAAGCCAAGATATCTGGCTTCGGTCTGTAAAAAGGCACATTTGCTTAACTTGAGCATAACATTATGTGCTCTTAATCGGTTAAAAACTTTCTCCACATGGAATAAATGATCCTCAAGGGTACCTGGAGTGTGAATCAAGATGTCGTCAATATAAGCCAAGGCTTAAGATTGCATGCCCTTCAATACTTCGTCCATGAGGGACATATAGGTAGCAGGGCTGCCCTTTAGGCCAAAAGGCATGACATTCCACTGATAACTCCCAATATGTGTACAAAAAGAGGACTTCACTTTGGCTTCCGGTGACATCGGAATGCACCAGAATCCAGAACGGGCATCTAAGGTAGTAAACCACTTAGATTTGCCAACGGTTGCCAAGATATCATCAAACCGAGGAAGGGGGTTTGAGATAACTTTGGTGATGGCATTTAAGGCCCGATAATTGCAACAGAAGCGATTAGTACCATCCTTCTTAGTGGCTATCACAATGGGGGAAGACCAGGAAGATCGGGATCTCTCAATGATACCTGCTGCCAACATATCCGTAATTGATTTCTCCACGATCTCCTTATTCTTAAGTGGAGTGTGGTACAGCTTAAGTGAGACAGGCACTTCAGTGGTGGTATGGATATCCATTGTTACAGTATTTGTTCTCTTCAGTTCCATGTCTGAGAGAGCAAAAATATCCTGATTATCCTTGAGAACTGACGAATGCGACTAGCATGTGGGGAGTCAGTTGTCACTTGCTCCATCAATTGAGCAAGGCGTGTAGGTGGCATATTCGAGGAAGAGGAGGGAGAAGGAGAAAGTTGTGGGAAAAGAGGCTGAGGAGGAGAAGTACGATAACCGGAAGTACAGGGGAGGGTTGGGAATGTAGGAGAGGAAAGTGAACGGCGTTGAGGATGGTAGGTACTAAACGATACATGCGTATTAGCAACAGCACCAATGGTGGTGGGGTATGAGGAGGAAGGGTGAGTAATTAAATGGGAAGGAGTAGTGGAGGGGTGGGTATCACACACTGTGGAGGGAGGAACAGAGGCACGATGAGGCAGGGAATGTGATGCTAAGTGAGCAATCACTGTACCACGTTGGATAGTCACAGGCTTCCCAGAAGTATTTAATAGCATGACGGGAAAATCACGCTTAGTGGAAATCTGAACAATGCCATCAACAACATTGATGCAGGGGTCATCAATGATGTCAATATCAGGCAATGGTTCCACCATGACAGAAGAGACATAGTCGGATCGTTTGACCCGATCAGTAGCAATAGTCAAAGAGTGAGGCTTTAAGGTAACAGGAGCAGTGAGGCGGACAAGGGATGCAATGTGAATATCATCCTGAAGAGGGATGTATTCACCATTGACGCGAATCTGTCGCAAGTCAAAATAGATTCGGGCGGGATGACAAAGGAGAAAGTCACGACCAAGAATAAAGTTACGGGACATGCCACTTGTGATGATAAATGGATGGACAACAGATTGAGAACCAATCTTGAAGCTTATCATGGCAGTTCCAATGGAACGTAAAGGTTGGCCAGTAACGGAGGCTAAAGGAGTAGATGAAGGAAAAAATTTTACGTGCCGACGAATCTGACGAAACAACTGTTCACGGATGAGGCTAACAGTTGCTCCAGTATCAACAAGAGCACGGTAGCTTTTCATGTTGATGGAGATAAGGCATGATGAAGGATCCAGAGTGACAGAAGGAGGAGAGACATAAGAAAGAGAGGAGGAAGACACCGTAGGTGGGGAGAAAAGAAAACAGTTATTACGGAAGGACCGATGTGAGGATGGTTTCAGGTTACCCGGTATGGTCCTAGCTACTGGGCAACCCAAGAGTTTCCCTGATTCATTAGGGGTGTAGGACGGGACTGTCTACGTGAAAAGGAACACGGAGGACCTTGGGGGGAGGGCACAGGAGCGGTAGGAAGCCATGAAGGTTGCTGCCTGTTCTGATAATGTTGTGGCTGTGGCACGGGATTACTTTGAGTGTGTGGACTGTATTGTGGCCGCTGAAAACAGCTGTGCGAGACGTGTCCCAGTTGCCCACAAGTGTAACATATAACAGAAGCTACTTGATGGACCTGTGGCGCTGGTGGATGGTGAAAGCGTCGAGGTTGGTACTGATGGTGGTAATCATTAGAGCAGGGCTGTGGTGATCTCGAAGGTTGCTGCCAAGAGTGGCGGCAAGGCTAACGTCCATCGGTTCTTCATCATATCGGTGATCAAGACGAGGCTCACGACCGAGACAGTTGGTAAAGCGTTTCTTCACATTGTCCTCTGTGATGGCCTGTTGTATTGCATCTGTGACTGTCTGAGGATCCTTGCTGATCAAATGCAATTTAAGTGGGTTGGATGACAACCCATCAGTGAAAATATCAACAAGCTGCCGATCAATATCCGCAGATGTGGAAGAAGAATCAATGAAGGCATCTTCAGCTAAGTTCAACAATCTGTCCGCATAAAATTGGACAGGTTCCTGTCTATCCTGGTGTACTCTACGAAGAAGAGTCCACGCGTGCTGACAGTCAGTTATGGATGAAAAACGGCTGACCAGTGCCCTCTTCAGTGAAGCAAAAGTTTCGATAGGAAAAAGTTGTGCACGACGGCACAAAAAAATCAGTAACCAAGGACTGTGAAGAGAGGAATGCAACACGCTTTCGGTCATCATTGGTTGCCGAGGGGATCAAAGACACAAACTTGTCAATATCAATAAGCTATTGACGAAATTGAGAAGCATCACCGTGAAACGGCATGACAATGTTATGAATATTTTGAAAGTTGGCACTCTGTGTTATTGAGCTGAGAGTATTAACAATCGACTGTAACGTGCTAGAAGAATTTTCAGGAGAATCAGGCAGAGTTTGACTCGCTGTTTGTTGCTGTGACAATTGTTGATGAAGCAGTTGGTTTTGCTGTTGCAACAAAAATACTTGATGTTCAAGCTGTTGAGTAGCTGAATCCATCGTAAAAAAACAGTTACGAGCTGGTTACCGGCACCAAATAATAGTATATACTGTGACGGTGCCTTTGTATTATTACTTCCCTTGTGTTAAGGGAAATAATCACAAGACTTTCTTTACTGCAAGTCTTCTGTGGAAGACTGGTTATACACTAGAGATGTTGCTTCCAGAAGTAAGGAATAACCCAGGTAATCAGGAATGCTCATAAGTGCCTTTTGTTGTTTAAAACCGTACTTGAAGTTTTGTTTGAATACAGCAAATTCAAGTCAACGAAAATTCTGATAGTGCAGTGTATTTGATAAGTCCAAATAGTTATAAGAAATGTTCTTTATTCATTTGATTCCATATAAAAAAATTGGCAGCTCCAACCTTATTTCTGGTGGGGCAAAACGTTCTCAATAGGGGATGCGCCAGGTTGCTCCACACCTCAAGAGAGAACGCCTTATGTTGGTTTGACTCTTGCTCTGAGATAACTGTCTCAGGCTCTGACTGGTTACTATGATGCATCAGTCTTTATACTAGTCCGGTACTATGGCTTGCCGGATGAAATTATTTCTAATTGGAGTTAAGACCGGAAACCATCTTATGATTGGTCTTGGGGCCTAGCTGACTGTTGAAATAATCTTTAACCTAACTAACTACGAAACCTCTAGACTAAAATTATTGTTACTAAGTGAGGATGACCAACCATTGTTCAAGGTTCTCTCTAATCTAAATGTTTTCCGGTCTGACTTGTATGGAGGCCACACAAGGTTTGATGACATCATGATTCATGTGTGCCATGACTGATGATGTCATTGATTCTTGACTAGTGTTTTTTATTACTAACTAGTCATTCATAAGTACTTTACTATAAGTCTAACAGTTGTAGCGACGTAGTAGGCCACACTGTTACAAAGAGCACATACATTGATAGGACTTCTATTAGAATTATACAAATGTGCACATATTTTTTTTAAAATGGCAAAAATGGTATTCCTGTTGAATGTAATTGTAGTTTCCTTCTCATTCTACTACAGATGGCTAAGAAAAGAGTTTTACCTGATGGAGAAGATTGGCTCATATGTGTAAGTTTGTGTTATTCTGTATTCACATCAGTGTCATTTAGCCTGTAACTACTGAGTGGTTTTATGTCAAGACTACCTATGTGTGTAAAATTCATACGTGTGTCTCTCTGTTGTCATGCCCATATTTTTTATTTTGTTTCATAGAAAAGAAGGAGGGCCTTTTTTAAAAATGTACAGAGAAACAGTTTGTTAAGTTTAGAATAGCTTTAAGGTGCGCTAAGATGTAGAAAATAATATTTCATACATGCCACATGCTATGGTTTACCCATAATCTGTACAAGGTGTTTGCGTTTTCAGATGTGTACACCCTGTACATAATTTCTGTACAGGTTTTCTAACCCATTCCCCTTATTACTGTGTCTCCGAGTTCTTTTATAAGGTCCTATTGAACACAGGATTTCCCAGTCTGTTAGGGTAATTAAACACAGAAATAGACTAAATGATGACACCATCACATTATTTTTACAGTGTTTGGGTTTTAAAAAAAAGTGAAGACCTGCTTTTAAAGGCAAAGTCCCTGTGCCTCATTTATAATGCAGCCCACTGTAATTGAACATATTTTTACATGAATTAACTCTTTTGATATGTTTTTTCAGTCTTTATACAGGTTTTGCGGGTCCTTGTACAGGGTTTTGGATTATTTGTACAGGTTTTTCATCTCCGAGGTGTGGCATGTATGATATTTTGTGCACTTAGGATAACTCTGAGTTATCAGAAAAGAGTCTTTATGGTAAGGTACCCCATGAGCGTCCAATTGACAGAGTGGTTAGAGCGCTGGTCTCGTACGGCAAAGATGCCAGGTTTGATTCATGGTATAGACCACGCTTCAGTCTTCTTCTTCTTCTTCCGTCCTTAGCCACCGACCGTCAAAGCAGTCAGTGGCCATTACGCCTAGTGGCGTCTTAGGGCAACAGCAGATAGGTTTTCTTTGCCATTGTTTCCCATCACGCCTATTGGCGTCTTTAGGGCAATGGCAAATCAATCCATTTGCTGTTGTTTCCGTAATCGAAGTGACAGGCAAACGGGTGATCAGCCCGTTGGTACGCTTCAGTCTACCCAGCTGTAAATGGGTACCTAAATTTGCACTTGAGTTAGAGAAGGAACAGGCAGTGAGGAAGGGAACTGGTCACCCCACCTATCGATGCTAATCTGGACCTAGTATGGTGAAGTCTCTAACACTTCACTCACCTGTGGCAGTATCTGCAGAGGGCCTACCTTTTACCCCATGTAGTTCCCGTGGGCCACAAGGAATCAAAGAAAGAATAGGACATGTTATAAGAGGTGGCCAATATGAGTGTGCACTTCATCATGTAAAACAAACTACAGGGTGCCCATAAAAGATTGTACCCTTTTCAAAAAATTTATTCTCGGCCCCAAGACGTGGTACGAGGATGCTTTCTATCACAACAGTAAGATAATCTCTGCAAGTTTTTAAGCATACCTTACAAAGACTCAAAAAGAATGTACCTATTTCTTTTTTTTTCACCTACTTGACCAGTGTGTTGAGAGACATGTAACAATTACCGGTTGCAACTTCAACTGCGAAAGTTTCACTTGAAATACCTGCTGCGTGCATGCACACTTTTTTGAGTCTTTGTAAGATTTTTGAAAAGGGTACAATCTTTTATGGACACCCTGTATTAATGAAACTACTGCTACAAGAGGACATCAATGCTTTGGTGCTAGCTTCCTGCAATGGGACCAGCTGCATTGGTGACTCCATGCTCTATAAGGAGCTGATAAAGGAAATAAATGACATAGAAGAGATAAGCAAATCTGTCCAGAAGTATGTTGTATAGTTCTTGATATCAACATATGATGTGCTTCACTACTGACTGAAGATCACACAGTCAGAATTTGAAGAAGAACACAGATGCACTAGACAGATTCGCATTTCAAAATTTCTATTTGTTCAAGTGCACTTTACCATCAAGATCCGTTTCTGATTACTTCTGGAATCAAACATAAGATATTAGAGATAGACGTATGAGAGGTTGCATCTGGCATGTATACAATCAGTGGGCTATAGGGAGAAGTCAGTATTCATACCCTTTGACATTCGCTGAGGTAGACTTAGCACCTATGGGTTTGCCCAGAGAGTAATGATGTCAGCACTGAACAATAATGATTTCTGATTACATAGAATTATCCTTCTTGTTTACAGTGTTATTTGACTGTACTATAAAGCTAAATCTCAATTTTAAAATGTGAAATTGACACTGACATTTTTTTGTAATTTTTTTTTTTTTTTTAAATGAAGACTGAAAAACAATGATGGCCTGTAGTAATGGAAGGAAATTTCCTATTCTCATTGACACTTTCACTGACACATTTTTATTTTGAGATTGTATTCCCAGACATTTGCATAATTTCACACATGTTGATTTGCATCAAAACCCCAGTTTCAAAAGATTGCTTTAACATTAAAAGAAATAACAAACTGTGTTAAATCTGCTGATCTATGTATAATAATACCCATTTATGTAGTTTAAAAAATATTTGGAGTAATAAGGTTGGGTATTTCATTGGTTGTGCAAGTCTTCTTCCATACTTTATTGGGTTTTTGGACTTCACTAACACTTATTCATGTCTGCCTCTGTTGTGCAGAGGTTAACACGTCTTAGTCATTAATTTTTACAACTCACCTTTGAGGGCATAATTGTCGCCGTTTTTGCTGCCTAGTAATGCCCCAGGCATCCACATGAATGATGGATGCTACAAGTTTTCAGAAAATTTTAAGACACAATAAAGTATCTGGGATGTAAGAGTGAAGTGGATTGGTTAAACAAATTTATTTTTTCGTGAATGCACGGGGGTCGGCTTTCTTCTTGTCTTTGAGATAACTCAAAGCAGTCATGTATTTTACTATGTTTTTTTTTTTTTTTTTTTTATTCTATTTTTTGTTTTTTTTTTTTTTTTTTTTTTTTTTCGTACGCCCGCTAATACTCGAGACGAAATCTCAGGTTATTATTTATGTCTAACCTGACATTGATTTTACGTGAGTATCCCTTTATTTCTTGTACAGAGACAGGTGTCCCTCGCCATTCAGGCAAATACTCGCCGATTTCGGAGGTACCCATTGCAGCTGGGTCGGCTCAGGAGCCGCCAGTCCCTGGTCGACGACACTCCTTCAAATGTCCTCGCCAGGTCTCGAGTTAATCCAGTCCAAATCCCGGTCGACGAAAAGTCCTCAAATGCCGTCGCCCGGGTTTGATCCTGTATCACCCGGTCGCCAGAGCGGTGTTGTAACCACTACGCTAGCGCGGCTCCCAACTACTATGTTGATGACAATTATAATTTTATGGTAATATGAAGTTATATTATCGCATAACCACATTGCCTGATACACAGATAAGAACATACAAATAATTTGTTGACATACTATGGACCGTCCAGTGTTTATTCAACATTATTTAAAAGCTTGGATCTGTCTACAATGTTGTTCTGGCAAAATAAAAATAATTTTTAGATGTCCAATAAGTAATTTGGACACACTGACTCTCGCTGTGTAGATCCAATATGTTATATATACATACTTCGCGGGGTTCATAAAAATAGGTGGTTATGCATCTTTTCAGTTTCTCTCACACATGTCCTATTCTCTTTTCGTTCTGTATTAGTCACCTGCCCACTGTTTCGCTACAAACCTCTAGAAATCATCCCCGCGTCATATCCTTCATTTACTCCGTTCATTCTTCAACACATTCAGTGCATCAGTAATAATTTGACACAGACAGTCTGCATTCTTACTAACACGCAAGCCTGCATAAAAATAACAAATAGATTGATACCCAGTCTGCATGACAATATCATAAATAAGTTCATACAGCTAAACTGTCAGTCAAATATACACACACATATCATCCCATAACAATATGTAAAATTAGTTGTGTACTTTTTTATTCTGTTTTGTCAAATCCAGTGTCACACTAAAGAACTTGAAGGCGTGGCTACCAAGGATCAACTTTAAAATGTCAACCAACAAACTCAGGGAGCGATTTCAGGTCAGTAACTTGTATCCAGTGCCAAACATAAAGATTTCATCATTATCAGACATGATTACCTGTCAGTTGTCCTATGCTATTAAGTTCACCCCAGACACAGATGTGTAGTAATGTCCATTCTTGGGGCCTTCACTGCATTTAACCTCATTGGAGGAAACTTACCGTATATACTTGAATATTAGTTGATCCGATTATAAGTTGACCCTTAGGACTTAAAAACCATCCAAAATGAAAGTCCTGATTATAAGTCGAATGAGATTTTTTGTTGATTCTGAATTTCCACATTGGATTGGAATTTCCTTGACCTGCAAGTTTTTTGTCACTTTCAGCTTAACCCTTTCCAGTTTAAAATGCTTGAAATCGCCCCATTAAATGCGTCAAATATATGTGAGAATAAATGGTTTCAGTATAAAAGATGAGAGCAAGGAAAGAAAGAATGTCAGTAGGGCCTGAGTGCCAAATTCTCAACCCTTTGAAAATAAACTTCATTTGTTTGCTCGGCCAGAAAGTCTGATTACTGTTGTCGGTTGTTGCTAAGCAGCAACAAGATCTTGGTAATTAGCAAGACCTGAGTTATAAATAGATTTCCGTTACATTAAAATGCTTCAGTTTTTCAGAATATATTTTTAGTGGCGATTGATATCATGATTTTTCATGATTTTTTTTTTAAAAACCATGACTTTCTGGGCAGTTGAGTATTTGCTATGGGATCTGAGAAGTGACTTGTTATTTGATCAGAATGCTAACCCTGCGGCCGAATCAGATATGAACATTGAATAAGGGCACGATTTAGACTGACAATGACACTGATGAAATTGAATCTAGTGAAAGAAGTAATGGTATTGCTGATAGATCAAACGAAGGAGGCTGGTCAACAAAGCGCATTCCAGTTGAAATTTGTGACGTAATAGGAGTTCAAATGTGTAAGATGTTTAGATAAAAACATTTAATAAAGCAGCAAGTTTATAGCTGGTTTTGCTTGTGTTTAAATCTGCTTTCTTGTTTTTTCTGTCTTTTATCTTATTGATGGTTTCTGTTGTTATCCATGCTTTTTGTTGTCGTTCCCTTTTCCCCAGTAGCCAAAGTAAAAATGAACCTCAAGAGATATGCAACAATGCAAAATTATAGACAACAATTTAATGTAGGACATCTAAGAAATCAAGAAACAAGAGACAAATTTGCGGTCACAATATCCAACAAATTCCAAGTGCTCCAACAGCTGGAAGATGTAAAGAATACAGAAGACTATTGGCAGCAAATCAAAACTGTATGGAATGAGACACGTGAAGAAATAC
Source organism: Oreohelix idahoensis (assembly GCA_024509875.1). Classification (NCBI taxonomy): domain Eukaryota; kingdom Metazoa; phylum Mollusca; class Gastropoda; order Stylommatophora; family Oreohelicidae; genus Oreohelix; species Oreohelix idahoensis. The sequence goes on from JAMPIV010020621.1 coordinate 150,833, forward strand.
TGGGGAAAAGGGAACAACAACAAAAAGCATGGATAACAACAGAAACCATCAATAAGATAAAAGACAGAAAAAACAAGAAAGCAGATTTAAACACAAGCAAAACCAGAAGTTCCAAAGCCAAGGCTCAAGAAGTGTACACAGAAGCAAACGAAGTAAAAAGAAGTATCAAAAGAGACAAGAGGAAGTATATTGAGGAGTTGGCAAGAGAGGCAGAAGATGCTGCAGCCAAAGGAAATATGAGAAAAACTGTATAACAGCACAAAGAAGCTGACAGGGAAATACAAGCAAACAAGTTGCCTCATAAAAGACAAGAATGGAAAACTGCTCAGCAATATACAAGAGCAAATGAAGAGGTGGACAGAATATTTTGAGGACCTTCTCAATAGACCAGCTCCACAAAACCCCCCGGACATCCAGCCAGCAGAAGAAGAGCTACAAATTAATGGTGAAAGACCAACGAAGGAAGAAATAAAGAAAGCCATAAAGCTTCTAAGAGATGGAAAAGCGTCTGGACCTGATGGCATTCCAGCAGAGGCCATCAAAGCAGATATTGACATGGCTACAGAGATGTTATATAAATTACTTGATAAAGTCTGGGAAAAGGAAGAGATACCAGCAGAATGGAAGGAAGGATATCTGGTTAAGTTGCCTAAGAAAGGAAATTTACAAGAGTGCACAAATTATAGAGGAATAATGTTACTATCAGTGCCAGGAAAAGTATTAAATAGGATTATCCTTGAGAGATTAAAAGAGTCCATAGACAAGAAACTGAGAGATGAACAAGCAGGTTTTCGACAAAACAGATCCTGTACAGACCAGATAGCCACTTTGAGAATAATAGTTGAACAAAGTCTAGAATGGAATTCACCATTATACATTATACATCACCATTAAACATCGGATTTGTGGACTACGAAAAGGCATTTGACAGTGTAGACAGAGAATCACTTTGGAAATTGATGAGGCATTATGGAGTTCCTCTGAAGATCATTAATTTAATAAAGAAAACATATGAAGACATGACATGCAGAGTTCTTCATGAAGGACAGCTTACAGAACCATTTGGGATAAGAACAGGAGTACAACAGGGATGCCTCTTGTCTCCATTTCTTTTCTTATTAGTAATAGACTGGGTTATGAGAACATCGACAACACACAACAGAAATGGAATCCATTGGACTCTGACTAAGCAGTTGGATGATCTGGATTTTGCTGATGACTTGGCTCTTCTGTCCCATAACCGTAATCAGATGCAGGACAAATTGAAAACACTCGATGAGAGGTCACAGCAATTGGGTCTGAAAATACACAGGGAAAAGACAAAGATAATGAGAATAAATGCAGGTAATGAAAACAGGGTTGAACTTGAAGAAGCACCAATACAAGATGTAGAATCGTACACATATCTTGGCAGCAATATAGACAAAGTGGGAGGGACAGACAGTGATATCAAAATAAGAATACAAAAAGCAAGAGGAGCTTTCATAGCATTGGGAAATATATGGAGATCAAACGAAAGTACTGAGATTCTGTCTTTCAAATGGCCCATGTCTTTTTCTCCTTGCATTTTGTTCACTATATTTTAGGAGGGATTACAGGTAATCCTTCTCCATGTTTCTTCTCCTTCTATTATTTACGTTTTTTTTTCAAGATGAGATCACGAGGGAGTTTGATCTCATCTGCTTTATGGTTCTTCTTTATGTGTTTAGAATGGGGGTGTAGGGAATTAGAAAGTATTATTCTAGATTAAGATTATAGATGCTAGATCAGGATTGGCACCAGATTGTCTTTTTTTAAAGATATTGCGTGGCCATATACGCATTTTTCGGGAGTTAAATTATTTGCGGCCATTTTTGCTTCATTTCCGCAGTATAGGGCTAGGACCAATTCCTGGTTCTTTGTCTAGCGGGGACTGGTTGCATCAGAAAGATCTAAGGTTCTGATTGGCGGAGAGCTAACTGCAGTTGAAATGCAGAGCGCCCATTGGCTTTAAGAACCACGCCGCGCATATGACGTCATGAAGTCGGCGCGTGGGGGTCTTGATTATAAAAGGCCTATATTTCATAAGCTTCTTTCTCTTTTAATGAAAAAAATTTGCCAAAGCCGGGTGCCAGAAGCAAATTGTCGATTGCCTTCAGTTGGACATTCGAGATTTGGTAAGCATGAATTTTTGCGTGAGGACTTTATTTAATTTTTCTAGTCCTAGCCGATCATTTAAGTTTCTTTGGGCAGTTTAGTTTAATTTAATTCTTAACTCCAGAGCCATCAATTCGATCTGAGTGATAGACATGAGAAACTAGGTCCATTTAATTCCTTGTTGAAAGAATAGCGGCATGGTTTAAAAGTTGAGATATCACCGCTTTGTATTATTGCAAAGTCGGTCGGGAGAGAAACTCGCATCTGCGAATTTTATTTATTTACAGAATAGTCGGGAGCGCGTAATGTGTATTTTTATTTGTGATTTTAGTGAGAGTATTGATGCTCGCTATTTATATAGTTACGCATATATCTGTGGACGGGAGTGAAAGAGGCATAATTTGGAAGCGCGTGGGCGCGTTGGTTACGGAATTGTTATTGATACGACGTTCAGAGGGACGAGGGGGAGATAAGCACGTGGTCATAAAATTACAAACACGTGGTTGAACTACGGGTTTTCAATTTGATAACCAGGGGTTATGTATAACTTTTGACGGCATGTAGATGCTAGCGTAAACAGGGTTATAGGTTATTGATTGTGCTTTGTTATTCTGTGTATTCAGAAGATGGAGATGACATTTATTTATGTTAAGGGAATTATTTTGTATTTCATTTTGAATGTGATTACTATTATTGACGGGAATTTTAGGAATTCCTTGAGAAGGCTAGTTTTAGTTGTGTTAAACATTACGGCATTAGTGTCAGCGTAAGAAGTAGGCCACAGTACGTCTGCCCAGACGGGCCATTGAAAATATGGTTGTTGCTCGGAGTTAGTCAGGCAGAACAGGCGATCTGGGTTAGCCAATGTTTACCTTGTGGGCTCAGGTAGAGAAGGGAGCTCAGTGGGGGGAGCGGACTTTGTTTGCATGATTTTGTATGGTGGTGCATAACGGGAGAGAGTAGGGGAGCTGTATTGATTATAGACGGGGGAGACTTAAGTGTTAAAGACTTAAGGGTTTGTCAGGAAGTTAATTGTTATTTGTAATAGAGTATTAACGTTTTGTTTAGCTGTTGTTTTTGCTTTTGTCTAAACAGCAGGTGCCGGCTTTTTTTGTGGGAATGAGAGCGGAATTTTGAGACCACAAAATTTCTCCCACGGCAAAGTTGGGGCATTCGCAGAACCGCAAGGGTTTTACGTTAGTTGCCAGTAGTAGTGGACGGAGAGGAAGAAAATACGTTTTCCCAACCAGGGGAAGACATTTTCCAGCGAATAGGATTTGTTGTGTATAAATCCTGAGCTCTGACGCTCGTGACACACGCAGATTTCGCAGGCGGCCAGCGGTGGGATAAATTTGTGTTCGTTTCTTCACGGCCATAATAAAGCCGACAGCCCAGTTATAGGTACTCGGGCAGGTAATTTCCGAGTGGTAGAAGTCCGCTACAGTTCCAGTCCAGAATCCAGTGGGGTTCTGTTAACCCTCAGTCATCAAGTCCAGAGTTAGTGGAGAGAGATAGGGTAAACATTCTCTCTACTGAAGTCAGCACAGATAGGCAGAACTGTTAGTTTTGGTGAATCATAGCAGAGGACAGCTGCTGAAGTTTAGAGGTGCAGTTAGTTGTGTTCAGGAGATTCCAGGATAGGCTGTGTAGAACCGAAGTCTGTGCAGAGATTGTGTAGTCACTTCGCCGTCGTTCCAGCTATCAGTGGACTTAGAGTTAGAGTTAGAATTTAGAACAGCTAGTTTGGAGTGTAGGCGACATCAAGTGCAGTGTAGTTCATTTCAGTTAACCTTACCTTCTTTCTCCATACAGGTTGCAATTGTGGGAGAAGGGTTGGGGTTGATGCATTTTTAACTGTGCTTGCTTTTGTTTCAGGAGTGCATCCTCGCACTTGATGTAAGGGACATGCATATGTTTGTTGTTTATAGGTGTATAATAAACTTGTATAAATTGTAGCTGGCATCAGTCATTTCCTTTAGTACAGTAGCTATATGTTGTCTGTACCTTGGTGTTTGTGAATCTTAATTGAACCTTATCCCCATAGGGTAGTTAGAGGTGGTTCGAGGCCATAGCAATTTAAACGTCCGAAGTGGCGAGGAAAGAATCAACCTCGGTTCTCAACCTCGGAGCCAATGGTCTCAACTTTCACAGTTTGCACTATATTTCTATCTGAATCTATCATTTCAGTCTTTCTTCTTACTATTGTCTTGTCACTATATGTAGACAGTCTCTAGTCCTAAATCCATTTCGTGACAAAGTGGGTGCTATCGTCCGGGGAATCATCTTTGTTACGTTCAATTCTGTGATCTTGACAAAGTGGTGGCGTCGTCCTTGGGATCATCTTTGTTGGGATCAATTCTAGATTCATAGATTGTCTCTGTAGAAAGTTCTGGAAATAGATTTCAAAAAAAATCCCCTAGACTTGAGCTATATTAAGACTGATCCAGCTATAAGTTTTTTTCCACAGGTTCCAGTTAGTATAGAGGATAGTGGTTGTAAGGTTGTTTATGACTTAGAAGTAATTGATGGCTAATGGAATTTTTTTCTTGACAGGAAAGTAAATTCGGGTTTTGGGTAGCTGGATAACTTGAATTTTTTTCAGGTAGTTATTAGTCAGACTTGGTGCTAGTCTGAGTGCGGGTTTTTGCGACAGCATATTCATAGTAGGTAACAGTAAATTTTTCTTGTTCCTTTTTTGTCATTTCCCCTCGTTGTGAGTACTGCTGATTTGTCAGGTAAGATGGCTGAATTGGTCAAGCTACTTACTGCATGGAAGGACGCAGCTAAAAGCATGGGGATGAATGAGGCCGAGACTAGGGCTTACATTATGAGGGAACAGGACCGGCAGACGGAGAGAGAAAGAAGAGAAGACCCGTAAATTGGAAACAGATAGCAGAGAGGGAAGACGAGGAGAAGAAAGCAGAGAGGGAAGCCCAGGAGAAGATAGCAGAGAGGGAAGCCCAGGAGAAGATAGCACAGAGGGAAGCCCAGGAGAAGATAGCACAGAGGGAAGCCCAGGAGAAGTTAGCACAGAGGGAAGCCCAAGAGAGGGAGAAGGCAGCAGAGAGACAGCATGAACTTGCCCTGCGTTCACTGGAACTGCAGTACCGATCTTCGGAAGGCAGTTCGGCTAACGGAGATTCTCCCGGAGCAGGGGCAACAGACACCTCAGGAAACGGAGGGCCCCGGATGGCAGCCATGAATTTTCCGATGGACTCTTTTCCTAACGGGAATGAGAAAATTGAGGTATTTTTAGAAAAATTTGAACGGATGGCAAAGGCATACGGGCTGGATGATAGTCTTTGGTGTCTCAAATTATCTCAATCTCTAAGAGGACATGCGTATGAGGTCTATAGCAAGATGCTGGTAGATGACCAAGGTAACTTTGAGGCTCTGCGGAACGCCCTGTTACAGCGATTCCAATGGACTCCCCGGAAGTGCCAAACGATGTTTAGGGAAAGTCGACTGGAGAAAGGAGAAAGTTTTCCCCAGTTCGCAGAGAGGCTGAGGAATTACCTCACTCGCTGGAGAGAGTTGTCGGGGTTGGCTAAATCGTTTGAAGGACTCGAAGAGCTCATCATGTGCGAACAGATAAAGGCCAACATGTCTCCGGACTTAAGGAAGTACCTGGCGGAGCAGGGCGCCCAGCAACTGGACCAGATTATTCTATTTGCTGAAAGGTTCCAGTCGGCACAGGCTGAAGTCCTGGGCCAGAAACGGAAAAACCCTGACCCGCCAACCAGGAGGACATAACACCTCTCCCGACAAGCCAACTAACGGGCCTAACACCCGAGAGCCCCCTCCACCTGCTTTGAGCTCCGCGAGGGGCCCCAACCCGCCGGATAAACGAGAGGAGCCAAGGAGGGACCCGGCCCGGAAACACACCCCTGGCCGGCAGTGGGGCAGCAGAAATAATTATAACTCGCAGTGGAGAGCAGGGGGAAGCCGGGAAAACCCCCCGAAGAGAGTAGCCTGTTTACAAACTTCTATACCAGACTTGGAGAAGGAGCAGGATTCTCGACCTACCAGTGACCGACCTTCCACGAGGGGAAGGGTAACTGTGAATGGGGTTGAAACCGAGTGTTTGTATGATACCGGCTTAAGTTTCGAATGTCTGGTGGGTCATCATCTAGTAAAGCCCGAACAGATGACAGGAGAATTTGTGGAGATATGTGGGGTGTTGAAGGGAGATGCTCCAATGCGCCTCCCAGTAGCGCAGATCGAGATAGTGTCGAAATTTGTCAGGGGCACGATCAAGGCGGCCGTAATGGAGGGGCCCCTTTTCGAGGTCATTTTGGGATGTAGGTATGTGTACCTAGGGGACCCAAAGGAACCGGAAGTAGTAGCCGCAGTGATTACTAGGGAACAAGCCAAGAAGGAGCGGGAAAAGGAAGCCCCCATTAATCCGTTACCCCAGGAATTGCAGGAGGCCCAACAACAGGATCCGACCCTGACGGCCTGTTTTCGGAAATTGCCCACATCGAAGGACCCCAAACAAAAAGGGAATTTCTTCAAGAAGGACGGGCTGATTTATCGCAGAGAAGGAGGTGAAGAGCAGGGGCATAACCAATTGGTAGTGCCAGCCAAGTATAGGCTGCAGATTTTAGAAATGGGGCATGCGCTTCCATTTAGTGGACATATGGGCCAGGGGGCCACCATACACAGAATATCGGCCCATTATTTCTGGCCGGGAATGACGCCGGACATCATAAGATTTGTGAAATCTTGTGCTCAATGTCAGAGAGTGGCACCCAAACACTGGACACCCCCAGTCCCGTTAGGAGAGATGCCCATCGTCGGTACCCCCTTCGAACGAGTGGCGGTTGACATTGTAGGCCCATTAGAAAGAACTAAGCGGCGGAACAGGTTTATTCTGACACTAGTCGATGTGTGCACCATGTGGGCAGAGGCCATACCCCTGGCGGTCACTGACTCGAAGCATGTTGCAGAAGCCTTGCTGCAAATCTTTACAAGACTGGGATTTCCTCAGCAAGTGTTGACAGATAATGGCTCCCAATTTCGCAGCTTGTTGATGGAGGAGATCTTCAACATTCTCCGGACCCAACACATACTTACCAGTCCGTATAACCCGGCAGGAAATGGTCTCGTGGAGAGGTTCAACGGCAGCTTGATGACGATGTTGCGCAAGTTAGGGCAGGAGCGGCCAGAGGACTGGGATCTTTTTATTCCCGCCGCCCTGTTTGCGTATCGCGAAGTCCCCCAAGCTTCTACAGGCTACCCGCCAGCCACCCTATTGTTCGGGCGGCCGATCAAGGGCCCATTGGAGGCTCTGTTCAGGTCTATGACAGATCGGAAGGCAGATGAGACAACGGTGTCGGCCTCCAAATATGTTGAAGAGCTGAAGGAGCGACTACAGTTAGGTTGGAAAGTGGCCTCAGATAACCTCCGTAAGGCTCGCGCAAAACAGGCGCAGAGATACAACAAGACGGCCAAGGAAAGAGAGCTCCAGGTAGGGGAGAAGGTCTTGTTGTTACTTCCCACCGGAGAAAACAAACTGCGCATTGGATGGCAGGGGCCTTTCGAGGTGTTAGAGAAAATCTCTAACACTAACTACCGCATCGCTATCAGGGGAAAAAGGAAGATATACCACGTAAATCTCCTTAAGAAATTTTTAGAACGAACCCCACCATCTCAAGACCACCTGTTAGCATTGGCGGTAGCTATTGAGGAAGAGGACGACCCAGAGAATTACGGAGAGTACCCCCTACACCAAACAGAGTCGTACCGAGACGTGAAATTTGGGGACAATCTTTCAGTAGGAGCGGCGCGAGAACTCAGGACTGTATTACAGCAATACACCGACGTTTTAACGGATAAGCCTGGACTCACCCACCTCTCAGAATTTGAGATGAAACTGAAAGACGACACCCCGGTACGGACTAAAATATATCCGGTTCCATACGCCAAAGCCGCTGCGTTACGGGAGGAAATTGAAAAAACTACTGGCGGCCAACATCATTTCTGAAACCACATCCCCATACAGTTCAAGCGTGGTCCTCTTACAAAAACCTAACGGTGAGACCAGGCTGTGCATCGATTATCGATTGCTCAACACCGTAACGGAATTTCAACCGGAAGCCCTCCCCAGCCCTGCGGAACTGTTTTCCAAATTAAGCCAGGCAAAAATCTTCTCGAAAATAGACCTAAGTAAAGGCTATTATCAAATTCCGGTGAAAGAGGACGTCAGGCCGATGTTGGCCTTTAGCACTAGTGAAGGGCACTATACGTTTAATGTCATGCCGTTTGGGTTACATAATGCCCCGGGTGCTTTCACCCGAATGATGAGGAAGCTATTAGGGCCGTTGCAAAACCCCCACATTCACAATTTTATGGATGATATCCTCATCGCAACGGAAACGGAGGAGGAACACATAGCCACTGTCGCTTCGCTCCTCGGGAGATTGAAGGAGGCGGGGCTTACCGCCCGCCCGAGCAAATGTTTACTCGGGTTTGACACCCTAGACTTCCTAGGCCACACTATCGCCCACGGATGCATGTGGCCGCTGGACAAAAACGTGGAGAAAATAAGGAGAGCAGCCCGCCCCATCACAAAAAAAGACACGAGATCTTTTATCTCCTTGTGCGCCTATTATCAAAAATTCATTCCGAATTTTAATAGCTTAACAGGGCCGTTGACCGACCTCACTCGGAAAGGTCAGCCGGAAAAAATTCGTTGGACAGCAGAATGTGAAGGAGCATACACCACTCTTAAGGAGCTGCTGACCAGTTCGCCAATACTTCGGCTCCCGGATCTAACAAAACCCTTTGTGTTAAGAGTGGATGCAAGCGCCATAGGAATTGGATCCACTCTTTTACAGGCCGACGAAGCACAACAAGGGCTGTTGTTCCCAGTCTCCTATGCCAGTAGGAAACTTAATGCGGCTGAAAGAAACTACTCAACAGTATAACGAGAGTGCCTTGCATTAGTTTCCGGAATTCGCAAACACCACGAATACCTATACGGGGTCACATTCATAGTACAAAGTGACCACGCTCCTTTGGCATTTTTGGGAGCCAACAAGCACAATAACGCTAAAATAATGAGATGGGCTTTATTGTTGGGCATGTACTCGTTTTCGGTACAATATATCCCGGGAAAAGATAATGTGGGAGCGGATTTCTTAAGCCGGCACTTAGCTCCGGAAGAGAACACGGAAAAGGAGGAAGTGCTCATAGACAGCTGGGTAGACAGGAATAAGGGCCAGTGTGAAACACAGAGATTTCAGTAATGAGATCGATGCTCAATCTTCGAAGGTGGGAGTGATGTGACGAAAGTACTGAGATTCTGTCTTTCAAATGGCCCATGTCTTTTTCTCCTTGCATTTTGTTCACTATATTTTAGGAGGGATTACAGGTAATCCTTCTCCATGTTTCTTCTCCTTCTATTATTTACGTTTTTTTCAAGATGAGATCACGAGGGAGTTTGATCTCATCTGCTTTATGGTTCTTCTTTATGTGTTTAGAATGGGGGTGTAGGGAATTAGAAAGTATTATTCTAGATTAAGATTATAGATGCTAGATCAGGATTGGCACCAGATTGTCTTTTTTTAAAGATATTGCGTGGCCATATACGCATTTTTCGGGAGTTAAATTATTTGCGGCCATTTTTGCTTCATTTCCGCAGTATAGGGCTAGGACCAATTCCTGGTTCTTTGTCTAGCGGGGACTGGTTGCATCAGAAAGATCTAAGGTTCTGATTGGCGGAGAGCTAACTGCAGTTGAAATGCAGAGCGCCCATTGGCTTTAAGAACCACGCCGCGCATATGACGTCATGAAGTCGGCGCGTGGGGGTCTTGATTATAAAAGGCCTATATTTCATAAGCTTCTTTCTCTTTTAATGAAAATTTGCCAAAGCCGGGTGCCAGAAGCAAATTGTCGATTGCCTTCAGTTGGACATTCGAGATTTGGTAAGCATGAATTTTTGCGTGAGGACTTTATTTAATTTTTCTAGTCCTAGCCGATCATTTAAGTTTCTTTGGGCAGTTTAGTTTAATTTAATTCTTAACTCCAGAGCCATCAATTCGATCTGAGTGATAGACATGAGAAACTAGGTCCATTTAATTCCTTGTTGAAAGAATAGCGGCATGGTTTAAAAGTTGAGATATCACCGCTTTGTATTATTGCAAAGTCGGTCGGGAGAGAAACTCGCATCTGCGAATTTTATTTATTTACAGAATAGTCGGGAGCGCGTAATGTGTATTTTTATTTGTGATTTTAGTGAGAGTATTGATGCTCGCTATTTATATAGTTACGCATATATCTGTGGACGGGAGTGAAAGAGGCATAATTTGGAAGCGCGTGGGCGCGTTGGTTACGGAATTGTTATTGATACGACGTTCAGAGGGACGAGGGGGAGATAAGCACGTGGTCATAAAATTACAAACACGTGGTTGAACTACGGGGTTTTCAATTTGATAACCAGGGGTTATGTATAACTTTTGACGGCATGTAGATGCTAGCGTAAACAGGGTTATAGGTTATTGATTGTGCTTTGTTATTCTGTGTATTCAGAAGATGGAGATGACATTTATTTATGTTAAGGGAATTATTTTGTATTTCATTTTGAATGTGATTACTATTATTGACGGGAATTTTAGGAATTCCTTGAGAAGGCTAGTTTTAGTTGTGTTAAACATTACGGCATTAGTGTCAGCGTAAGAAGTAGGCCACAGTACGTCTGCCCAGACGGGCCATTGAAAATATGGTTGTTGCTCGGAGTTAGTCAGGCAGAACAGGCGATCTGGGTTAGCCAATGTTTACCTTGTGGGCTCAGGTAGAGAAGGGAGCTCAGTGGGGGGAGCGGACTTTGTTTGCATGATTTTGTATGGTGGTGCATAACGGGAGAGAGTAGGGGAGCTGTATTGATTATAGACGGGGGAGACTTAAGTGTTAAAGACTTAAGGGTTTGTCAGGAAGTTAATTGTTATTTGTAATAGAGTATTAACGTTTTGTTTAGCTGTTGTTTTTGCTTTTGTCTAAACAGCAGGTGCCGGCTTTTTGTGGGAATGAGAGCGGAATTTTGAGACCACAAAATTTCTCCCACGGCAAAGTTGGGGCATTCGCAGAACCGCAAGGGTTTTACGTTAGTTGCCAGAGTTAGTGGACAGAGAGGAAGAAAATACGTTTTCCCAACCAGGGGAAGACATTTTCCAGCGAATAGGATTTTTTGTGGATAAATCCTGAGCTCTGACGCTCGTTACACACGCAGATTTGGCAGGCTGCCAGCGGTGTGATAAGTTTGTGTTCGTTTCTTCACGGCCATAATAAAGCCAACAGCCCAGTTATAGGTACTCGGGCAGGTAATTTCCGAGTGGTAGAAGTCCGCTACAGTTCCAGTCCAGAATCCAGTGGGGTTTTGTTAACCCTCAGTCATCAAGTCCAGAGTTAGTGGAGAGAGATAGGGTAAACATTCTCTCTACTGAAGTCAGCACAGATAGGCAGAACTGTTAGTTTTGGTGAATCATAGCAGAGGACAGCTGCTGAAGTTTAGAGGTGCAGTTAGTTGTGTTCAGGAGATTCCAGGATAGGCTGTGTAGAACCGAAGTCTGTGCAGAGATTGTGTAGTCACTTCGCTGTCGTTCCAGCTATCAGTGGACTTAGAGTTAGAGTTAGAATTTAGAACAGCTAGTTTGGAGTGTAGGCGACATCAAGTGCAGTGTAGTTCATTTCAGTTAACCTTACCTTCTTTCTCCATACAGGTTGCAATTGTGGGAGAAGGGTTGGGGTGGATGCATTTTTTTAACTGTGCTTGATTTTGTTTCAGGAGTGCATCCTCGCACTTGATGTATGGGACATGCATATGTTTGTTGTTTATAGGTGTATAATAAACTTGTATAAATTGTAGCTGGCATCAGTCATTTCCTTTAGTACAGTAGCTATATGTTGTCTGTACCTTGGTGTTTGTGAATCTTAATTGAACCTTATCCCCGTAGGGTAGTTAGAGGTGGTTCGAGGCCATAGCAATTTAAACGTCCGAAGTGGTGAGGAAAGAATCAACCTCGGTTCTCAACCTCGGAGCCAATGGTCTCAACTTTCACAGTTTGCACTATATTTCTATCTGAATCTATCATTTCAGTCTTTCTTCTTACTATTGTCTTGTCACTATATGTAGACAGTCTCTAGTCCTAAATCCATTTCGTGACAATGGAGAACAGCAAAGACAACAACCAAAAAGCTACAGACTTTCATAAATGGGTGCTTGTGTAGAATAGAGGGATTAAAATGGTATGACAAGGTTACCAATGTGGAACTGATGACAAGAACTAGACAAGTGCCAGTGGAACAAGAGATGAGAAGAAGACGATGGCGATGGATAGGACACACACTGAGGAAACCTGTTGATAGCATTACTAGGCAATCCTTGTTCTGGAACCCCCAGAGCAAGAGAGGCAGAGGTAGACCAAGAAGCACATGGAGAAGAGAGCTGGAAACAGAGATGAAAATGATAAGGAGAACGTGGAAAGAACTTGAGATGATGGCACGTGACAGGAGGACTTGGCATGTGTTTGTTGAAGGCCTATGCTCCTTTGGGAGTGGAGGGTTATGAATGAATGAATGAAGTTTATAGCTGAAGGATACCAGTGTGCGGCAGTAAGGGCAGGGGGCAACACTGACCGGTTTCATAAATCTTTGTTTTTTCGACTTGAATGAAAGTCGGGGGGTTATGTTTTTTAAGGGAAAAAATTTCTTGCCTTGTACTCGAGGAAATACGGTACATTAAATCATGTGATGCTCTGCTACTGTGGTTGCTTATATAGCAGTTAAAAAAAAAAAAAAATGAGGCTGCTAGACCCACTTTCAACCGTCCATACTCGTCTTTTGCCCCATGCTTTATGGACTGCACTGATTGTGTTCTTTGCTCCTGAATATCAAGCATCTAGATTAAAACAGGCACTAAAAAATGTTAGCAGCTAAGTTTTGCTAAATTTTATTATCCTTCACAATTTTACTGTAGTCTTTGTTAAATTTTTTTCGGAGCAAAGAGTGAAAAATAAGTAACGTGTGTATTTGCTTTCAGGAGTTTGATGTGGAAGGAAAGGGAGAGATAAACTACGAGCAGTTTGCAGCTTTATATCACAAGTTGGTCCATGTACAGCCTGTAAGTCAGTCGTAGAAAATGTACATAATCAATCATAGAAAATATACACAATCAGTCATAGAAAATGTACACAATCAGTCATAGAAAATGTACACAATCAGTCAGAAAATGTACACAATCAGTCATAGAAAATATACATAATCAGTCATAGAAAATGAACACAATCTGTCTTATAGTTTCTTGGAGTGTATATTAATGAGTGGTAATATGTTAGCTTCCTGCATGTCATTGAATGTTTTTGTTACCTTGTATGTGCCTTGATGGTGGCTTTCTAGGAAGTTTGGTCATTTGTTCTGAGTAGGAAGGTGGTGTTAATATTAGAATAATTTCTACTGTGTGTTTTGAGAGAGTTTATTGACTTTCATATTATCTTTATTTGTTTCATTGTTACCAGTCAGTTTAGTGATGTCAAATTCTATGTTTTTTAAATATTTCATAATTTTATTTATGTGCCTAGGAATTCCATTTGTTATTTCTGTATGGCCTCACTGATTGTCCATTTTATTTTCATTCATTGACATTTATCAACTTTCACCCATTTTTATTCCCCTTAGAGCAGAGATGCGTTTATTGTTTTCCTGTGATTTCAATTTTGGGCTGTCTCTTCTTTAACTCTACCTATGAGAGTCTCATTACTTTGGTTGGTATTTGGATTTCATTACGCTGTGTCAAGAGCCTCTCTTGTGAAACTTTTCCTGACTTGGGCTGTTGATTTGTGCTCTGGTTCAAATGTCCGTAACAACTTTTTCTGGTGATCGGTTACCCTAACCTGGAGGACCGGTGACTTTCTGGCCTCTCCCCCTGTAATTTGTTCACTCAAGGCTCTCCCTGACATTCATTCATTTCAGTCATCACCTTTCATCTCCCCATTCATTTCAATCATCACCTTTCATCTCCCCATTCATTTCAATCATCACCTTTCATCTCCCCATTCATTTCAGTCATCACCTTTCATCTCCCCATTCATTTCAATCATCACCTTTCATCTCCCCATTCATTTCAATCATCACCTTTCATCTCCCCATTCATTTAAATCATCACCTTTCATCTCCCCATTCATTTCAATCATCACCTTTCATCTCCCCATTCATTTCAATCATCACCTTTCATCTCCCCATTCATTTCAATCATCACCTTTCATCTCCCCAAGAAGCACAGGCCTTCAACAAACTTATGCTAAGTCTTTCTGTCTTGTGCCATCTGCTCAAGGTCTTTCTGTGTCTTCTTCATCCCTTTGAAGTCTGTCTCCAGTTCTCTTCTCCATGTGTCTTTTGATCTTCCTCTATCTCTCTTACCCTGTGGATGCCAGAACAAGGACTGCCTAGTAATACTATCAACAGGTTTCCTCAATGTGTGTCCTATCTATCTCCAGCGTGTGCTTCTCATTTCTTGTTCCACTGATTCTTGTCTGGTTCTTGTCATCAGTTCCACATTAGTGATATTGTCATGGCAGTTCAATCCTTCTTTTCTACCCACTTATGGAAGTCTATACCTTTTTGGTTGTAGCTTTTGTTGTTTCTCATTTTTCAGAGCCTTGCAATAGGACTGGCTTTACATTTCTTTTGATCTCCATTTATTTCTCAATACATCTCACTGACATTGTTCACAAGATTAATAAGGCATGCATCCCATCCTGCAGCTTCAAGGTGGAGCATGTGGGATGGCTTTAAAATACAGATTTATGCTCTTTCACTGTTCATGGAGTACTAAGCATTCTTTAGGGGTTGCACATTCCATTCACTTTCGGAAACTTTCTATTGTCCGGCATTTAGAGTTGTATAGTAAAATAAACCATATATTATACCCCAAGAGACATTTTATAATCATCATTCAGGTTATTTCTAACTTTCTTTTTATTCTGAAAACAATAAAAGTACAATTTGGGCTGCATTCTTGTGAATGACAGGTTTGAATATGTTTACATGTAGTCAAACAAATGTTCTTTGTTGTGATGTGTATCATGATTATGACCCTGTTGATTGTGATAATGATTGGAAATGATTGAGTTCATTATATCACACATTGTTTGGGAAAGTGGGGATTTACTGTATTACTTTTGTGGTTCTGTGGGAAAAATGGAGAATAAAATATTGCCAAATGGAAGTGAATCATGGACAATCAATAAACAAGCGAGGGAGCAAGTTTCCTGAAGGCAGCAGGTCATAGGTTGAATTTGGGGTGACATTTTTTTTATATCTTTGTTTCTTTTGGGAGCGTCTGATTGACAGAGTGGTTAGAGCGCTGGTCTCTTGCAGCTAAGGTGCCAGGTTCAATTCACTGTATCATCACGCTCCAGTCTACCCAGCTGTAAATGGGTACCTGACTGCTCTTGAGTTATGGAAGGAAAAGGCAACGAGGGACGGGAACCGGTCACCCCACCTCTTGATGCTGGACCTAGTATAGTTAAGTCTCTAACACTTCACTCCCTTATGGCAGTTTCTGCTATGGGACTACCTTGACCTTTCTTTTACTTTTTCCTTCCACTCTTGCCATGAAGTGGAGCAAAAGTTTGTGTTCTTGAGCCAAGTGTGCTTGCCTTGGCTGCTGTGAGCCTGGGTTGTTGTAGGATGTCTGTGATGTTGTCTATCCATCTGTCTGTTGATCTTCCGCATGCCCTGAACCCTGATCTTCTGTTGTTGTAGTCGGGTAGTGGTAATTTACCAGGCTCCCTTCGTCATGAGATGGACAAACCACTTATCTGTCTCTCTATATACTTGATGCAGGATGTAGTTCCCACCATTTTTCTGATGTCATCATTTCTCGTTGTGTCTCCTAATGAACATTAATGGCTTGTCTTAAACATCTCATCTCACAGGATGTGACTTTCCTCCCCTGTGCTTTGGTCATGGACTATGTTTGACGGTGACATTTTTTATCAAGAACTATACAAATAATGATTAATTCTGTCATGTTGTACTGCGATGGTGATCTCTCTGGCAAACCTCTACATCTCAGCAGAATATTTGACTGCTAGACACATGAAGACGAGAGCTGGAGACAGAAGTGAGAAATACCTCAGGCTGATGGCAGGCTCCAGGAAGACTTGGCATGAACACCAATGCTCATTAGGGAGCTGAATGGTCATGATGATGATATACTATTTGCAGCTTTAGGTGTAGATTGTGTTGATGCCTTCTTGTTATACTTTGTGATATTGAGTGGAAACAAAAAATGATACAGGAGAACCACTCTTGACTAACTGCTTTCACTCTTTGTTTGTTTTCTACAGATCATTGATGAAAACTTTGACAAGTATTTTGAGGTGATTGGTGAGGAAAAGTAAGGAAAAGCTAACAATTTCTCAATACTTTAATCAGTCTTAGTGCTCATATCATGCCTGACGTTACAGCAGATTGAAGTGCTCTGTACAGAAGTCTCTTATTTTCTCTTTTCCGCTGTAAAAGTTTCTTGTATTTTCTTTTAGATTGGTGCATCTAGAACATTCTTGAATGTTATATTTTGCCAGCTGTTGAAAGTTACGTTATATGTTGTTCATTTTCATCAACTATAGAAGGTTCTTGCCACATATAGTTCTTGTTGGTATAGTTCTTGTTGGTATAGTTCTTGTTGGTATAGAGAGAAAGAAAGAATAGAATCACAGCTACCTCAGACATGTCATGTGACTAATATAAGGTTGTGCAACCTCAATATGTAAAGACATGCCGCTATAGAAACCACCTTTGTAAGAGTACATGAATGTTTTTATGCAGGCTTCCTGTAAGGAGGAGGCGCAGTGGTTAGTGCACTGGCTTCCTGACTTGGTAGTCCATGGTTGGATCCCCAGTTGAGGTTGGATTTTTTAGACCGCAAACCGCTCAGGGGTCGACCCAGCCTCATGACTTGGGTACCAGAGCAACTCTGGGAAGGTTACGGCGGCCGGCGTGATGCTGACCACATCACCCCTAGTGTGCCGATGGTCAAGAAAATATGGGCCTAACACCATATTCCCAGTATGCCTCAATGGGCGTATCGGGGATCCTTTTCCTGTAAGGGGAGCAGCTGCAGTGACTCATGTTAGTTGCGTCTGCCTGAGGTGGCAGAAGTCCTGTTCATTCTTTGCCTCATGAGAGGCTCCCAGCAGCTACACAGGGCAATATAAGCATATTATTTGGTCCCCTTGTTATCATAATTCTAAATTTTTGTTCATTTTTTTTAATTGCTCATATTTTAATCCTTATCTTCTTTAGTTGTTTTATATGCACTCCTTTGCTGTCTTCTTGTTTGGATATTCCTTCTTTAGTTGTGGAAGCTCCTCTATTCTTGTTTATACATTCTTTAATTCTGTTATTGTGGACTCCTCTCATATTGAAGAAAAAAAATGTCATTGTTAACTCTGCTAAGCTTTGTTCTGTTAACAGTTGTAATATTTTGTAAAACATTGTTGTTATTGAAATTGTGTATTTTTTTTAATGTTAAAGGAATGAATCAAAAGTTAGGATCTCAGGATAAGATAGATCCACGTTTTAAAAAAAAAAACCAGATGTTAAGATTGGCTGTGTGAATGAAGAAATTAAGGAGGAGAAAAAATCTCGCCATGTGGATGGCAACCTTATTATGTAAAACAAATCGATCCAGAAACCGTCATTTCAAGAGCATATGCATGCTTTGGTGGTGGCTTCCTGCATGGGGACCAGCTGAAGTGAGGCATAAAGAGCAAAGAGGGAAAGAAATAATCACATATAACACAAGTTTAAACTAATGTACACCTCATATCACAAGTTTAAACTAATGTACACCTCATATCACAAGTTTAAACTAATGTACACCTCATATCACAAGTTTAAACTTATGTACACCTCATATCACAAGGTTAAACTTATGTACACCTCATATCACAAGTTTAAACTTATGTACACCTCATATCACAAGGTTACACTTATATACACCTCATATCACAAGTTTAAACTTGTATACACCTCATATTACAAGGTTACACTTATGTACACCTCATATCACAAGTTTAAACTTATATACACCTCATATCACAAGGTTAAACTTATGTACACCTCATATCACAAGTTTACACTTATGTACACCTCATATCACAAGTTTAGACTTATATACACCTCATATCACAAGGTTAAACTTATGTACACTTCATATCACAAGGTTAAACATGTACACCTCATATTACAAGTTTAAACTTATGTACTCCTCATATCACAAGTTTAAACTTATGTACACCTACTTGAAAAGATAGTTGCGAGACAAGTAATGAGCCACCTCGAAAATGCACACGTCCTTACTGATACCCTGGGTAGCTATAGGCCAATGAAAGCAACATGGGAAAATGCCGGAACATTAGCGTATGATGTGTATGAGGGATTCCAAGGTAAATGAGAAATTGTTGCTGGAGCAATTGACCTAGAGGATGCTTATAACAGTGTGAACTTTGAAACGTTAATAAACTGTGTAATGACTTGCGGTGTTAACCCTTGGCTAACTAGATGGATAGCAGCTACTTTAATTGAGAGATCAGTTGCATTTCGATTGGGAAGATGGACATCAGAACCAATGCGCATTTGTCTGGGATTACCCCAGCGATCTCCACTATCACCGGTTCTGTTTAACATCTACACAACACAAGTAGCCACCATTCAGCCAAATCGGCTGGGACGAACATTGACATTTGCTGATGACATACTCATTTACAGGACTAGTTCTGACCGACAAGAAATGGTCAGTAACTTACACGGGACACTACATGAGATAGGTAAATGTTGTGAAGACACCGGCTCCATGATCAATCCCAACAAAGCCTGTGTGCTATGGTGCTCCTTGAACAACTCCATATTGAAAGCAGATCTTCCAGATATTACTTTCAGTGGGCAGAAAATTGAAAGGCAAGACAAGCTGAAATATCTCAGATTAACATTCAATCGCGGGTTATCATACAAGGACCATGTTGATCCAATCATACAAAAGTGCAACAGAGGTCTGTCAGCCCTAAAAACAATGGCCGCAGCACACCTGGAACAGAGACTACTGTTTCTTATGTATAATCAGTTAGTCATGTCTGTCATAGAGTATGGTCTGGGAATACGCTGTCAGTATCACAATGTGAAGGATTGGAAAGCATTCAAAATGAAGGAATGCGTGTAGTCTTGGGCTGTACACGAGATACCCCCATCACAACGGTGCAATACATGCTTGGATTACTGTCAATTAGATCCAGATATGCGATGGCTCAGTAACCACAGACAAAAGTCACCCCCTACATCTAAACATAGCTGATATTAAGGGAGCGAGAATAAAGTGTGGGATGTCATGGATGGCACAGGCACAGGCAATGATTAAGCAGGTGACCACAGTTGAAAATATATTCAAAGGGGCAGAGTGGAGTAAATCAGATGAGATCTGGACTAATTACCAACAAGTCATCATCAGCTTTGGTAGAGAGTGCAGAACTTGGGCCAATGGGATGGCACAGCTGGAAATTGATCAACCGGTAAATGGCCATGCTGGGGATGATGATGCCAATGTGTACACTGATGGGTCTGTAATCCGTGGTGAGAAATCAGGTTGGGGCTTCTCTGCTAGGGTAAAGGGCAGAATCGTCGCTGAGCATAGCCGGGCTTACATGACAACAACCTCCAGCATGAGAATGGAGGTAGAGGCAGCTACTGCAGCCTTAAGGTGGTTGTCTGAGACTTCATTAACAAGGGTGGTTATTGTGCCAGACTCACAATCCATGCTTTGAAAGGTCCAAAGTAGATGGCTCCGACATGAATGGAAAACCTCCATAGAAGCCTCGAATTCTCTGGAACTGGTGTGGATCTACTGTCCTGGTCATGCAGGGGTACTCAGTAATGAAAGAGCTGATTGAATAGCTTCAAGAGCGCCCATAGAAGGTGCACTGAATTTGGATAAGGGAGAGATACTGAGGGCAATTAATGATCGCCTGTTAGAGAATGACACTGCAATCGATGAATCATCAAGGCTAAGATTGCTGGAATTTGGCATCAAACGTAAGACCAGCAGGGATGGACGAATGAGAGGATGCATCCGACGTGTAAGCAACCAACACGCAGCAGGAACAATTAGCATTCATACCCTTCAACATTTACTGAGGGAGACTGGGCACCTATGGGTTTGCCCAGAGTGCAATGACGTCGATTCTGATCAACAATAAACACATCATATCACATGGTTAAACTTATGTACACCTCAAATCACAAGTTTAAACTTATGTACACCTCATATCACATGGTTAAACATGTACTTTATATTGTAAACTTAAACCTTTACCAGGGACCGAAGACGCATCAAAAGTGAGGAATGCAGTAAGCGACCCATAGCTTGACTGCTTGCTTCAGGATCAGCGAACCAGAGCTGACCAAGACCCTACTCCACCTCCAAGTGGTGGTCCTGGAAACAATCTGCAAAGTTGCAGTCTGGCTGAGAGAGTAGGGATCGAAGAGGGAAGGCTAACCCGGTCCCAAAAATGCCATACCGAAAATGGATGTGTTGGGCCGAAAGGCGCAGATATCGCAGCTTTGCGGTAAACGGTGACACAACGTAACAAACCTCCTTTTTAGGACAAACGCAGAAGAAGAAAGAAAGAAACCTTTACCATATATCATAGCATGAAATTTACTGTCTTTTTTTTTCTTAAGTTACTAATAATATTATTATTATTATTATTATTACTAATAATAGATTTTATTTATTCACAGAAGAATGAGACTTGAGAACTTTCAGCTGTTTCTGGTTGAGGAACAAAAGGTGAGATATAACCGCATGACTTAGATATGTGTCTGATCATCAGCATCATGTTTCTAGTTGAGGAACAAAAGGTGAGATATAACCGCATGACTTAGATATGTGTCTGATCATCAGCATCATGTTTCTAGTTGAGGAACAAAAGATGAGATATAACCGCATGACTTAGATATGTGTCTGATCATCAGCATCATGTTTCTAGTTGAGGAACAAAAGGTGAGATATAACCGCATGACTTAGATATGTGTCTGATCATCAGCATCATGTTTCTAGTTGAGGAACAAAAGGTGAGATATAACCGCATGACTTAGATATGTGTCTGATCATCAGCATCATGTTTCTAGTTGAGGAACAAAAGGTGAGAGATATAACCGCATGACTGATATATGTGTCTGATCATCAGCATCATGTTTCTAGTTGAGGAACAAAAGGTGAGATATAACCGCATGACTTAGATATGTGTCTGATCATCAGCATCATGTTTCTAGTTGAGGAACAAAAGGTGAGATATAACCGCATGACTTAGATATGTGTCTGATCATCAGCATCATGTTTCTAGTTGAGGAACAAAAGGTGAGATATAACCGCATGACTTAGATATGTGTCTGATCATCAGCATCATGTTTCTAGTTGAGGAACAAAAGGTGAGAGATATAACCGCATGACTTAGATATGTGTCTGATCATCAGCATCATGTTTCTAGTTGAGGAACAAAAGGTGAGAGATATAACCGCATGACTTAGATATGTGTCTGATCATCAGCATCATGTTTCTAGTTGAGGAACAAAAGGTGAGATATAACCGCATGACTTAGATATGTGTCTGATCATCAGCATCATGTTTCTAGTTGAGGAACAAAAGGTGAGATATAACCGCATGACTTAGATATGTGTCTGATCATCAGCATCATGTTTCTAGTTGAGGAACAAAAGGTGAGATATAACCGCATGACTTAGATATGTGTCTGATCATCAGCATCATGTTTCTAGTTGAGGAACAAAAGGTGAGATATAACCGCATGACTTAGATATGTGTCTGATCATCAGCATCATGTTTCTTGTCATATGACATTAAGTATAGAATATCCCCTTCTGTGTCTTTTGAGTACATATTAATGATACTAAATCTCCACAATGTTTTTTGAGTATCCTGTGCTCAGAATGTTCCAACTAGAACAAACAAATACATTTACATATTTAGGAAGCATAGTAACACCAGACGACAGAACAAGCAAAGACATCAGTAACAGAATGAACAAATCCAGAACAGCCTTTGCAAATCTAAACAACATTTGGAAATCTCAGTACAGCACAATTACCAAATTAAGATTTTACAAGAATTGCGTACTTTCTGTACTTTTGTATGGCGCAGAGTGCTGGAGAGTAACAAAAAAGAAAATGTCGAAATGTTCCTCTTTCCACACACCCTGCATAAGGAAAATTCTTCCGAGTTTTTTTGTAGAAACTATCTCTAACCGGGAACTGCTTATTTTGGTGCAGTCAAAAAGGCATGCACACTTTCATTGCAGGCAGACGTTGGAACTGGGTTTGGGCATGTCCTCAGAAGGGACCCTGACACTATCACCAGAACTGCTGTGCTATGGAACCTAGAAGGACGGCAAAAGAGAGGCAGACCAAAGACAACTTGCCGGAGAACAGTGGAGGATGAGATGTAAAGCATGAACCAGAGTTGGGGCACTGCACAAAGGGTGGCCACTGACCGAGCAAAATGGGAACAGTTTGTTGCTGCCCTACAAGATGCCACTTGATGATTTGTATCATCAGTTCCACATTTGTCATCTTGTCTTACCATTTCAGTCCTTCTGTTGACTTTTCAGAAATAGTCTGTTTTTTCAGTTTTGTGTTTTGTCATGGATGGCCACTGACTGCTTAGTCAGGGGCAAAGGATCAAACAAGAATAAGTGATCAGTATACTCCCTGATTTGGAATGCAAAGGAATTCCTGCTTCATTCACCACCTGCACATAGTGCATCCTGGGAGAAAGGCAAGCTTTGAGTTGCCTGGCTAGTGCTTCAGACATTGAGTAGCCACACCAGAGTGGCCCAACATCACAATTAACACTGTGCTGAAACATGTTGAGAACCAAGCATTAAACACTAAGCTTGGGGAAAGTCTTTTAAACCCCAGACTTAACTCCAGCTGTAACCTGGTTGACTTCATGCTGGAGGATCTTACAGTGACTAGATGACAAGCATTGGGGGCTGGGAAGTGGCTGTGTGCAGGACATGATGATTCTTTGAGAGTCCAGAATCAGAGCACATTAATTTAGCCCTGAAGATTTGGAGAACCCCATAGATGGTGAGGAGTGCACAGTATGCCACCCCTTCCCTCCTTCTAGCTTGAAATCAGATGTGAGGACCCTTTAAATGCATGTCAGACCAGGATAAAATACCCAGGAAAGAAACATGCGCTCATGACTCCAACTCAACAAGTCTCAGAATGGCAGAAAAACCTAGATCTGCAAGTGTAGATAATGCCAAGGTTCTTCATCTTGACTTTGGCTGTGAAATAGTGACAAGCTCAACAGTCCTAGTTAAACAACAACAAAAACTCCCTGATTTCTCAGCCATCTTGTCATGCCCTATGACATTTATGATACAATATCTCCACAAAGACTTTTTAGTATTTCTGTTCTTCATATAATCTCTGATTTCTCGGCCATCTTGTCATGCCCCATGACGTTAATGATAACAATAGATTCTTTTCCCCCTTTTTTTAATAAAAAAATGTACATTCTTTTGCAGGGATGAAGAAAACAGTAATCTTGAGGTTTTTCTTATTGTATTCTTCTAACCAATTTTTGAAGGAAACCAGAGTAAGTGACATTGGCTATGTTAAAAACTTGATGCTGGAGTTTCTGGATGACCAAGTTCGAGCTGCCGGAGGACTTTTCTTCACCCAACAGGAGGTATGTACAGCTGTGTTTTCATCTTATTTTCTTGGTTGTGGAGTGAAGCTTAGAGGTCAGATGTGGACTGTGTGGGGGCGGTATATGCTGGCCAAGGCACTCCATGCTTTTTGTAACCTCAGAGCCCCATTCGTTGACATCAATTTCATTCACCACCACCATCATTATTCCTCAAGGAGCATGGGCCTTCAACATACTTATGCTAAGTCCTCCTGTTCCATGCCGTCTGCTTGAGGTCTTTCCATGTCTTCACCACCCTTGTCATTTCTATCTTCAGTTCTCTTCCCCATGTGTTTTTCCATCTCACACTCTGCCATTAGACGAGCTCTGTTATAGGCGAGTTTGAATTTACCTGACCCAGTTGTTAGCAATTTAAATTCTGTTTGTGTGCCAATGTCAGAGTTTTGCACTTAGAAAAATTTAAGTTAAAAAAAAAATGTAAAAATCATGCAGTGGATCTAAACTCACTCATGTTGTTGCTTGGGTAGGAAAAGAAGCAAAAAATAGTAACCTTTAACCTCTCATGCATGTCATAAAATGCAGTAAAGGAGAGTTGGACATGGGGCTGGACAACGCACACTGTTGAAACTAAATCCACATAAACTTTAGCCGAGTCAGAAACATAACAGTGTCATCCAAAACAAGTAATTAAACTCACCCATCCAGGTTGAAAGAAGGCCTTCCATCAGTCAGGATCCACAGTGACGCAGTATGGAAAAAGCCAAAAGGAGTCTGGACTGTTGCATTTTTTTCTGTTGCCTAGGAAGTGATGTCTAAATATGTGCATTGGAACATTGTATTGACATCAAACATGTCCAGCATAATATTAAGAACTCAAATATCAGTGCAGAAATGACACTGAATCATAAAGGGTTGAGTGCTTCTGCAAGAATAGAATACACAAAATGACATGACAAGATCACCAGTGTATAACTGATGGAAAGATCTAGACAAATACCAGTGGCACCAGAAGTAAGGATGAGACATCAGCATTGAATATGATACACATTGAGAAATCAGCTATTGTCAGTACAAGGCAGCCCTTGTTCTGGAATTGCCACAGTAAAAGAAATGTATGGAGACTGTATGGAGAAAAGAATTCTGTGTTATTATTTGGATGTAGTGACTGTAGAATAAAGCTTATCATGCTGGAAATGAGAATGTTGTAGGCTTAGTAGATGGATTCATTCAACACAACTGGCGTGCCATACAATGAGATAATTTCAACATAGTCGACGATAATGCGAATCAGGTCAAGTCCAACGAAGCATTTATTGGGCTCCATATCTTTCAAACATGTAGTAATAATAATCATAGGTTGCATTCAGACGTCCAGTGTCCATCGAATGTAGAAGCATATATTATAGCATACATGAGGAATACGTATCAATTCTGGCCATTATGACTAGAGGTCAGTTCGGACACGATGTGACCCAAGTTCTGCGGCATCATTAGTTACTGACGACATCATTGGTAAAATACTTCAGTAAACTGGTTACTATACTTCTCTGTTAAGATAGTGAACCATTATGGCCAATAATAACTTAGTGGCGGCCTCTCAAACATAGCCACTTGACATAAAGTCTCCACGGATCAGGAGCATAAAGTAGACTTCCTCACTGGTCGACGTACATTAAAGAAAGGCTCCGAAAATTAGCCGTTGGGCTACAATAGCAGACGACGCATACATCATATAGTTACCAATTACATAATAACATCACGGCGTTCAATACAAGTGCTTTGACGCACAAAAACTAGCTAATGCAGCCAGCCTATCTCCAATAAAGAACGGGCATACGCCCGAGTGCAAAATCATACACAACAGAGACCTAAAAACACATGGCCCCCGTATAGTTCCTGAGTGTCTGTGAGGAAAAAGGAAAGAAAGAATAGGTCCACTATTTAGGAAGCTAAATTTGTTCACAAAATCCTGTCACATAATACACCAGCACATCTGTGGATAATGTTTCAAATACAGTGAAAGACGCAGTCAACGCTTTAACATATTGCAAGTGCCCAAGCCTAGGCTTGACTTATTCAAGAAAAGCTTAGCGTACTCTGCTGCTCATCTTTGGAATTTTCTTCCACATAACCTAAGAAACAACCTCAGTCCCTATTCATACAATCGTAGACTTTTTGAATACTTTATGAGTTCTAATTACATGCCCCCTTAATCGGATTATCTTTTCTCATAATATCAACTGTAGGTTCTAATGATGATGTTTGTACTTTTCAACATATGTTATGTCATGCTTATAAGTAGTTAATGTTAATATGAGTGTGCTATTGTGCTATTTAATTTTACTTTACAACGTTGAATTCCTTGAAATTGATATGTAAAATGCATGTGGGAATAAATGAATTCAGTATGAAAGGTGATAGAAAGGAAGGGCAGAATGTCAGACGGGCCTGCGTGCCCAATTCTCAACCCTTTGAAAATAAAGTTTGTTTGTTCGTTCATTCTGGCATGTCTTAAAAGACAGCTCATTTGAGGTTGTGGCATGGGGTTGGTAACCTCATTATGTCCAATAAATAGCTACAGAAACAATCACGCTAAGATCACATGAATATTTTGGTGCAGGCTCCTTCCTCTAAGGGACTTAACAACAGCTGTGGCTCCATGATCCATAGGAAGCAACAAGGGAAATAATGATGATTAAAGCAGATGGAGAAGGGAACAAGAGATAGACTTAACAAATTAAAAAAAAGATAAGGAAAACATGGACGGAACAAGTGTACTGTAATTAATAAGCCCAGAAAACTTCATATGTTAAGCATGTTCTGTGGATTTTGTCGAGGGGGAAAACACATCTTTCTATTTCAGTTGCTTTTGAATAGAGGGAATTTACATGCTTTTCTTTTGCTTTAGAGCAGGGTCAGCAACCCAGAATCTACTTAAGACCGCTGAGCTCTCTAAAGATCCACCATGCATGGAGGCATATCTGGAGTCATCCTTATATGTCAACCAGCTGTGCACAATGCTATAGTATGTAGATTTGGAGGTCAACCTCTGTCTGTGAGGCTAATTACACCCTCATTGGTTCCTGAAATCATCCACACACTTCCAGGGATTCCCCCTATGGTGAAACATGTTGAGAACCCAGCATTGCACACTAAGCTTGGAGGAGTCACTTGAGCCCCAGACGTAACTCAGGCTTTTACCTGATTGCCTGCGTGCAGGAGGATCTCACTATAAACCCTATGATAGCCAGGGGGAGCTGAGAAGTGGCTCTGTGTAGGATGTGACAATTCCTTGGGAGAGCTCAGAACCAGAGCACAGTATTTTAGCTGTGCATATTTGGAGAGCCCCTTTAGATGACGGGGAATTCACAGTATGCCACATGCTTCTTCCAGTATGCCACATGCTTCTTCCTCCTAGCTTGGTACCAGATGTGATGATCCTTTAAATGCAAGCCAGGTTGATGAAACTGGAGCTCATGACTTCTACTCAACTTGTTTCGGAATGGCAGAAAAGCCTAGATCTACAGTGTAGATAAAACCAAGGACTTTTAGACTTGGTATTGGCTGCAAAAGAATGAAACGCTCAACAGCCCTAGTTAAAACAACAACAACCATGAAAAATCATACATACGAGTATTCCATATTTAAGAGCATCTGGAATTTCGAATAAGTCCAGCCTATACATAACTTTTATCTCTGCCATACGATCTGCTTCCTTTAATCCAATCACCAGAGCAGTGGAACATTAAAACTGAACAGTTTACCAAATATGGACTTTACAGAAAAGATCATGATAGAATCTTATACCTTTCATGAATAAATTGAAATTTAAAAAGGTAACCTGCAGATTTTCAGTGGGAATGCGGTGAAAGTACCTTAAAACTTTGGGCACTAGGTTTGTAAGTGCCGTTGGAGAAAGCTAGTGCGAAATTTACTCAGATTTAAAATGATTTTTCCCCCTGTCAAATGATGCCATAGGATCTACTGGTAGATCAAGATCGACCGGTTGCAGACGCCTGCTTTAGAGTATCAGGAACATACATTAAGTAAACAGAATTCATTATTTCCCATCTGCTCCCCAAGGCTCATAGACCAGTAAATTCATGTCAAGTCCTTCTGGTCTGAGCCATCTGCTCAAGGTCTTTCCATGTCATTATCTGAATTACTTGGGTTAGGCGGCACCGTGCCCAACCCTCCTTTTATGACATGCTTGATAGGTTATAATAAAGGTAAAGGATCCCGTTACACACCCATTGAGGCATATTAGGAATATGGTGTTAGGCCCATATTGTCTTGACCATCAGCACACTAGGGGTGATGTGGTCAGCATCACGCCGGTGATAGGTTATAATGTTACTATAAATTGCTCCCCTTTTGCCCCCGGTAACACACCGGCGTAATACAAGAGAACTTACTGTACTTATATTTGAGAAATGATACACAGCCTATATCTTATTTTTGTATGTTTTTTTATCATTATTGGAGTAAGGTCAACACTGTAAGAGTTTTAAAATGTTGTGATCATTTAAGAGAAACAGGCCTGACATTGTGTCCAACATTTCTGAATGTTATTGAAACACATCGGCTCTGAAATATGGAGAACAACAAAAACAACAAGCAAATAGCTACAGACTTTCATAAATGGATGCTTGCGAAGAATAAAAGGATTAATGTGGTATGACATCACTAATGTGGAACTGATGACAAGAACTAGACAAGTGCCAGTGGAACAAGAGATGACAAGAACTAGACAAGTGCCAGTGGAACATGAAATGAGAAGAAGATGCTGGAGATGGATAGAACACACATTGAGAAAACCTATTGATAGCATTACCAGACAGTCCTTGTTCTGGAATCACCAGGGTAACAGAGGTAGAGGGAGACCAAGGAACACATAGAGAAGAAAACTGGAGACAGATATGAAGAAGATATGGAAAGGCTATGAGCTGATGGCACAAGACAGAAAAACTTTTGTTGAAGAAGTTTGTTGAAGGCCTATGCTCCTTGGGGAGCTGAAAGGTGAGGATGATGATGATAGTAATGATGATGAAAGTAATGATGATGACTATTATTATTGAGTCACATAAGCACTTATAAATTAAAATAAATTTGTGTTGCCCTGAACATTTCAGTTTGAAGAGTTCCTGTTCTCACAACACAACCCATTGTTTGACAGCAAGTATGACAGCATCACTCAGGACATGACCCAGCCTCTGAGCATGTACTGGATAGCATCCTCCCACAACACGTAAGAATTCATGATAGTCAACCTAGAAACATGACCAGTCTGTACTATATATAACACCCTCCCACAACACATAAGAATTCATGATAGTCAACCTAGAAACATGACCAGTCTGTACTATATATAACATCCTCCCACAACATGTAAGAATTCATGATAGTCAACCTAGAAACATGACCAGTCTGTACAATATATAACACCCTCCCACAACATGTAAGAATTCATGATAGTCAACCTAGAAACATGACCAATCTGTACTATATATAACATCCTCCCACAACACGTAAGAATTCATGATAGTCAACCTAGAAACATGACCAGTCTGTACAATATATAACACCCTCCCACAACACGTAAGAATTCATGATAGTCAGCCTAGAAACATGACCAGTCTGTACTATATATAACATCCTCCCACAACATGTAAGAATTCATGATAGTCAACCTAGAAACATGACCAGTCTGTACAATATATAACACCCTCCCACAACATGTAAGAATTCATGATAGTCAACCTAGAAACATGACCAATCTGTACTATATATAACATCCTCCCACAACACGTAAGAATTCATGATAGTCAACCTAGAAACATGACCAGTCTGTACAATATATAACACCCTCCCACATCACGTAAGAATTCATGATAGTCAACCTAGAAACATGACCAGTCTGTACTATATATAACACCGTCCCACAAGACGTAAGAATTCATGATAGTCAGCCTAGAAACATGACCAGTCTGTACTATATATAACACCCTCCCACAACACGTAATAATTCATGATAGTCAACCTAGCAAACATGACCAGTCTGTAATTTAGAGCACCCTCTCACAACATGTCAACATCATCTGCACACACACGTAACCGTTCACCAAATTTTTCTATTTTAATTCTTACAATGACCTGTGAAACTTTATGTGATAAAGATATCTTAGTATCTCAAAATTTCACACATGATACAGATTTAATTAGGGTGGGTCACATTTTCACTTCTTGGTTATATTTTCATCATTGCTGTAAGATTTCTTAAAATACCTGGATACAAAAATGTAACAACAGAAATTCACTGAGTCAGATTTTAGATAAGTTGTTATTGTTGATCAAAATCAACATCATTGCACTCTGGGGACAAACCCATAGTTGCTCAGTCTCTCTCAGCAAATGTCGAAGGGTATGAATGCTAATTGTTCCTGTTGTGCGCCGGATGCATCCTCTCATACATCCATCTCTGCTGGTCTTACGTTTGATGCTAAATTCCAGCAATCCTAGCCTTGATGATTCATTGATTGCAATGTCATTCTCTAATAGGCGATTATCAATTTCCCTCGGTATCTCTCCCGTATTCATATCCATTTAGGTCAGAATTTTGGTTAACAAAACCTGTCTCTGTAACATTCAAGCACATACATTTTTATATACCAGTTTAGCAGATGGCCATCAATAAGAACACTTGTCACATCTACATGCAGTATAATTTAAAACAGTGAGGAAAAAAGGAAGAACACCTGCCTTTTTCTTTCTTCCAGGTATCTAACAGGTGACCAGTTGTACAGTAGCTCATCTGCTGAGGCTTATGCCAGGGCTCTCCGGATGGGCTGTCGCTGTCTGGAGTGTGAGTGCTAGACGTATAATAGTTGTGTGCTGTGGTAATTACACAATCATTGTTCATTATTTAGCTACCTAATGTATCTTGAAGCCACCACTACAGCTGGTCTTAGGAAGCCAGCACCAAAGCATTGTCATATGTAGTTGTAATGGTAGTACTTACTTAGTCGTTCCCCTTCTACCGTGATGTAATGGTAGTACTTACTTAGTCGTTCCCCTTCTACTGTGATGTAATGGTAGTACTTACTTAGTCATTCCCCTTCTACCGTGATGTAATGGTAGTACTTACTTAGTCGTTCCCCTTCTACCGTGATGTAATGGTAGTACTTACTTAGTCGTTCCCCTTCTACCGTGATGTAATGGTAGTACTTACTTAGTCGTTCCCCTTCTACCGTGATGTAATGGTAGTACTTACTTAGTCGTTCCCCTTCTACCGTGATGTAATGGTAGTACTTACTTAGTCGTTCCCCTTCTACCGTGATGTAATGGTAGTACTTACTTAGTCGTTCCCCTTCTACCGTGATGTAATGGTAGTACTTACTTAGCCGTTACCCTTCTAACGTGATGTAATGGTAGTTCTTACTTAGTCGTTCCCCTTCTACCGTGATGTAATGGTAGTTTTTATAGTAACTTGTTTGACATAATGAGGTTGTCAGCCTCATGTACAACCTTATATTACTGACCTCTCATGACATATGTGAGGGGGCAATAAAGTTATTCTTTCTTTGTCTCCTTGCGGCCCCTGGGAACAACTAGGGGCACATACAGAATCGTCATTACCGTTTAGCTCCCCATGGAGTAAAGGCCTTCAACAAACTTATACCAAATCCTCTTGTCCCGTGCCATCAGCTTGCCCTGCCTTCATCTTCTGTCTCCAGTTCTCTTCTCTGTGTGTTTGTCAGTCTCCGTCTACCTCTCATAGCCTCATGAATTGGGTACCAGAGCAACTCTGAGAAGGTTAAAGGCAGCTGGCGTGATGCTGACCACATCACCCCTAGTGTGCTGATGGTCAAGAAAATATGGGCCTAACACCATATTCCCAGTATGCCTCCATGGGCATGTAACGGAATCCGTTACTTTTTTTTTTTTTTAACCTTTCTACTTCTCTTACCCTGGTGATGCCAGAACCAGGATAGCCTCATAAAGCTATCAACAGGGCTGTCTTGTCCATTGCCACCACCTTCTTCTCATCTCTTGTTCCACTGGCACTTCTCTGGTTCTTGACATCAGTTCCACATTACTGACCTTGTTATGCCATTTCAGTCCTTTTATTCTCCACGAGCACCCAGTTATGAAGGTCTGTCACTTTATTGTTGTTGCTTTCAAATATAGAATGGTTGGCCATTAAAGCAGATACCTATTTGGTATTTTTTTTCTTTTAAAAATGTGTAAAATAAATGAATAAGTTTACTTTAGATTTTGTACTTAGAATTGATGCTTGGCAGAATATTGAATGTTCTAATGCCTGGTATCCTACATTCATCCAGTGGATTGCTGGGATGGTCCAGATGGTTATCCCAACATTTACCACGGCCACACTCTGACTTCCAAGATTAAGTTCATGGATGTGTTGAAAACCATCAATGATCATGCTTGGGTCACATCAGAGTGAGTACTTTTGATGTTATGTACGTCTCACAGAGCCCCAGAGCCATATATTGTAGTTGCGTCTACTTAAATAAAAAAAATGCAAACTTGTTTACCCTGTGTACTCTAGCTGCAAAGAGCATCTGGCAAGTGGCAACACTGGTGTAATTTACATACTGTGGAAAAACATCCGCTAGTTAATGTGTATACTGTTTATGGAATCTGAATTGATTCTA
Source organism: Oreohelix idahoensis (assembly GCA_024509875.1). NCBI lineage: Eukaryota > Metazoa > Mollusca > Gastropoda > Stylommatophora > Oreohelicidae > Oreohelix > Oreohelix idahoensis. The sequence goes on from JAMPIV010020621.1 coordinate 183,377, forward strand.
TAATTTTAAATACATCATCATCATGTTCTATTGCACACCTTATGGAGCATGGAGCCACCAATACAACTGGTCCCCTTGCAGGACGTCTGCACCAAGCAGTCACATGACTCTTGTAGAGGTGGTTTATGTGGCAGTTTGTTTTATTTGATGAGGTGGCCAGGTACAACCTCATGTTAGTTGCCTTGTATGACATGCCAGAGGGAGCAGTGGTCCTGTTCTGTCTTGATCTCTTCAGAGATCCCCCGGGAATGACACTGGGTAATTTTAATACATAGATACCTCTAACATGGCATGTAAGTTAGAAGAGTTGATGTGAATTACAGTTACAACTGCATTAAGTAAGGGGGAAAAAAAAAGATTTTTCTGACTTTCGACAAGTGGTTTTTAACCATTCAGATGTTATAAAATGTGACTTGTTTGTCAAAGTTCAAAATATCGACAACATAAATCAAGTGACAATTTATTATTATCACCTAAAAATCTGGAGACACGAGTGTGTGAATCAAAATTGAACTTTTTACGAGTTCTCTCTCTTTCTCTCTCTCTTTCTCTCTCTCTCTGTCTCTCTCTCTCTCTCTCTCTCTGTCTCTCTCTGTGGAGGTGGGGGGGCAGGAGGAGGTCCATAAGCGTGAGTTTTGTCTATGGGTGGGTGGAGGTGGGCATTAGGCTTCTTTTTTTTTTTTTTGGAGATCTGAGGGTATAAAGGGAGACAAAAATACACATGCTACATTCAGAATTTGAAATCATCTTCTCCATAAATTGAGAGGGGAAGAAAAGAAAATACACAGTAAAAAAGGCAAGTCTGACTGAAAGCCCATCAACATTTGATTGCAGGCAGATGTTAAATATTACTTACCATTAACTTCCTTATATCTGGCAACTGAATGCTGATACTATTTGTTTTATCTTTCAGGTATCCGCTGATACTATTTGTTTTATCTTTCAGGTATCCGCTGATACTCTCCATTGAAAACCACTGTAGCTTGAGTCAACAAAGAAACATGGCCATAGCATTTAGGGAAACGTTTGGAGGTAGTCTGACTTTCTTGAATCTCAGAAATTTATTGTTGTGAATTTGATTCTAACTTATCTTATTGTCAAATTTATACTGCTGGTACTGCTGGATAAATCTTCTTTTTTTGTGCTATTACAACTTGATTTTGAAGTTGTTGAGTATGCCTCTTCATTTTTATAGTTGTTTGTGTGCATTGCTGTACTACTTTGATTCCACTTTTTTTTAATGGTATCTTTTATTAGACACATTTCTTTATTCTTTATTCAACACTTGTTATCAATTCCACATTAGTGAGCCGCGATAGTGTGTTATGGTTACCACACTGCGCTGGCGATCGGGTGATCCAGGTTCAAGCCTGGGAAAGAACATGTGAAGAAGTGTCGTCTACCGGGATTTGGACTGGATTAATACGAGCCCTCGCGAGGACACTTGAAATAATGTCGTCAACCAGGGACTGGAATAACCTGAACGGCTGCTGGGCCGACCCAGCTCAAATGGGTACTCTGCAAAGACAGCAAGTATCTGCCTGAATGGCGAGAGGACACTTGTCAGCGTACAGGGAAAATAGGATACTCATGTAAAATCAGTCTCAGGTTAGACATACTAACCTGAGATTTCGCCTCAAGTGATAGCGGGCGTACGTTAAGAAAAAAAAAAAAAAATTCCACATTAGTGACATTGTCACACCATTTCAATTCTTCCTGAATTTTCTTCTGTCTTTCCCTGTAATAAATAAATGAGGAACATATTTCTTCTTGTAGTTGGTTTTGTTAACTAGGGCTGCTGAGTTCATTGCTCTTGTGAAGCTAATGCCAAGTTGAAGAATGTGCATGTGTTCTGTAGCTGTTGAGTGGTGATGTATAGAGTATTTGTGGTGGTTGGGGAGCCAAAACAGTATCTTTCTTCTTTCTGTGGAGAGTCCTGGGCAAATGAACATGCTGAACTGTCTTATAGAGACATGCAGGGGTGTGTGGTAATGAGAGAGCTGACAGACTTGCAGCTATAGCACCCATAGTGGAGACACTGGATATGGATAAGAGGGAGATACAGACAACAATTAATGATCACCTGTTAGAGAATGACGCTGCAATAGATGAATCATCAAGGTTAAGACTGTTGGAATATGGCATCAAACGTAAGGCTAGCAGAGATGGACGTATGAGAGGATGCATCCGTCGTGTATACAACCAGCAAGCTACAGGAACAGTTAGCATTCACACTCTTCGACATATACTGAGGGAGACTGAGCACCTTTGGGTTTGCCCGGAGTGCAATGATGTCGATTCTGTTCAACAATAACAATATAGATAGGATAGTTGTGGCAGTTAGGCTCATAGGAGATCTGTCTCATTTTATATCATTGTATAAAGGGTTGTGCTTGCTGTCATAATGTTTGTTAGAAAGGTAAAGGATCCCGTTACACACCTATTGAGGCATATTGGGAATATGGTGTTAGGCCCATATTTTCTTGACCATCAGCACACTAAGGGTGATGTGGTCAGCATCACGCCGGCCGCCTTAACCTTCCCAGAGTTGTTCTGGTACCCAATTCATGAGGCTGGGTCGACCCCAGAGCCGTTTGCCAGCTAAAAAATTCCACCTCAACTGGGGATCAAACCACGGACCACCGAGCTAGGAAGCTTGTGCAAATGTTTGTTAACTGAACTATTTAAAATGTTATTAGTTAATTTTAGGTTGAAGAAAAAGATGTCAACAGTGTGTTAAAAAACAGGTCAAGGTAGTCCCATAGTAGATGCTGCCATAGGGAAGTGATATGTGTTAGAGACTACACCATACTATGTCCAAAGATGCGATGATTCTGCCTTCTCCCAGTGAGCTCAAGTACAAAATTATTTTACAGCCAGTCTATGTCTTGTTTAGCTTGCTTGGTATGAGCATAAATAATTAAAATAGCTGATTAAATTGAAGGTCCATAGATTAAATATGGCTGTGAGATATCTAGTACAATTAAAGTCTTGTGAATAATAAATACCCAGACGATACGTCTAGGCCTAAAATCCCACCCCCTGCAGACCCAAATAGAACAGTCCCAACTAAGATGGTTTGGCCATGTCTGCAGAATGGGAGAATATCGGCTATCACGACAAGCATTGGAAATGAGCCAGGGATCCAGACCCCCAGGACAAGCCAGAGTCCGCTGGGAGGACAACATTAGACAATCTTTGAAGGACTGAGGACTAGAATGGAACCAGGCTAGGAGGAAGACAGCCGATAGGATAGTCTGGCGCTCTCTCTTCCAAACCTCTACACCTCTCAGTAGAAGGGGAACGGCTAAGTAAGTAAGAATAATAAATACACAGTTTCATATAAAATAGTATCACTGGAGAATGGAGAACATAATAAATTTATCGTAAGAATAAGAATTTGCTAGGTATGAAATGTCCCTGCATCCTGAAAGAGTAACACAAGTTTTTCAGGGCAATATGAAAACAGTGTGCATTACTCAGTGCTTTGAGTGAAAGTTATCATGAACACTCATTAGAATCAATTCACATAGAGGCCAATAACCTATTTTATTTGGAGTTTCCATATCTCTTTGCAAGTAACCCGTCAAAGAAATGATGGAGAAGTTTAACACATTAACTACCGCAAGCCGCTGTCAGCGGCTCACAAAATAATCACATTTGGACCGCAAGCCGCTCAAAGCGCCAATCTAATTTTAGTAATAAAACGGATGAAAAATGTACTGAAACACTCTCTGATCTGGTTCGATATTTTAAATTGCCACCGGAAAACAAATTCCCAAAGCATGGTTGTTGTAGAACACTGGAAATTTGATATTATGTTCATATTTTGCAGCGTTTTGGGTTAGTTACCAAATCGTGTAAAACTGTTTACCGTGGCAACTAGTGATAGGACTACAAAAAATGAGTGTACATCTCGTCTAACGGCTGAATAGGATAGAAACGTGTTTCAACAATTGACTGATAGATCTAGCGACGAGGACAAGAGTGAAAACGGTGTGCACATTGATTGAAATTGTGATTTTGATAGGGATGGGGCGCAAGCAGTTATAATTGTGAAAATAGTGCAAGTCCTCGGCCATAGGAAGGCCGTTAAATAGCAACAACTTCTATTAGAGTTACAACCGGTGTTTATTGTAAAAGTACATTTATTTATCTTTAAAATGATGTGTAATTCATAAAAATCTGTAAATAATTACGAAAACTACAGCTTACTTTGTGCAAACACCTACAGGATGAAAATGGGAAACAAATTTAATTCGGCCACAGTGTGTTTTTCAATTCGGTAGTTAATGTGTTAATAATAAAAGAGCCACCTGGTGTTTTTTTTTTTTAACTTTGACATTCTGTTACAACTAAAGACAGAGGATTGAATTTTTTAAGAATACAAAAAAAATCATCACAGGCAGTAATTAAGGTTGATGATTTTTCATTCCACGTTTCAGTTTAGAGCCAGTACAGCATTTCTGCCATCTTGAAACATCAGTTTCCTGTGATTTTAGCTTTTCCCATGACAACCAACAAAGCACAGGGACAAACACTTGATCATTTAGGTGTATATCTACCAGAAGCAGTCTTTACTCATGGCCAGTATTGTGTAGTGCTCACATGAGGAAAGAGCCCAGACAATCTTAAAGTATCATTCAGGAAAAAGGCTGTCAAGTCAAAAATTGTACAGATAACTCTACACTTAACAAAAAGTTACTCTTTATAAATCCATAATCGAATTCTTATTTTACTTGGAATCCCTAAAAATAGACATTTAGGCTTAAAACGATACACGTCCCACAGTGTTTAATTTCACCCCTTGCAAAGATTCTTTTATTTTACTCCAATCTCAACACGTCTTTCATTGATTCCGAATTTCCTCATTGCATTGGAATTGCCATGGCTTGTGCAAATGCTATCAGTTTCAGCTTAAAGCCAGCCTCATAAGAAGTACACTTTCCTTTCAAACTCGTTAGTAATAGCACCTTTGGGACAATTTTTTTTTTTTTTTTTTTTTTACTAAATCCGGGTGTGTTTACAAAAGCTGTGCATGCTTGTGTATGCATGACAGGAAGTACTGAAAGCATGACGGACATTTTTTTAAAATTGATCATCTGTATCCGTATCGAGTGGATGTTTTTGTTTTAATAGTAATTGTCACGAAAGGGTTTTGTTAAAGTAAAGAATAAGGTTATCCTGGACAAAAAGATGTATCAGATGATACCAGGATAGTGCCAGATAAGATACTGGTCTTACAAGAAATACCCCCTTCTCTGAAAAGAGCAAGGGTGTATCGACAATCAAAGGTAGGATCAAGCTGTATAAACCTTCAGGTATGATGATAGTGTTTGTTCCTGAAGGTCTAAGAGCTACCTCTCCAGATCCTCCCTTGAATAATGGTTATTCTTATTATTATTATTGTTGACTCTGCTAGGCGATGAATTAATTAATTAAATATGTAACTATATATCAACCAGAACTTTAACTCAGTTTAAATAATTAAGCAAGACTGATTGTACATATTTACAATTTATTGATCCTATACCATTTATCTTTTCGGTTAGGTAACTTATAAAGAATTCAAATGTTTTTACAAAATAAAATAAATAAACATGGAATGTCAATTTCCAAAATAGTTCAATACGATAAATTTATCTTTCAAATATCAATTATATATTTCACATATAGTTATCACTTTCGCTGGACTGTGAAGTTAGTAATCAGTTTAATAATGTCCTTCATGAGTCATCACTCAATCTATTTTTGTTATTTGTATTTTATTTATTACATACAGTCTCTGGATAGGCTGACCAGTGGAATTGCGTTTCCACTTATCTGTTAAGTTGAGATGCATCCGACTCTAGCCATGATCACACATTGTTCTGGATCTCCAGGCCGGGAAAACAGGGTGGCTAGTTCTATGAACCTTGAGAACGTTCGCACCACAGAGTCCCACAGAAGTGGATGACTCGTACAATCTTGGTAGTTGCAGGATAAAACCTGGAATACAAATAATCACAACCCCTGTATGGTCCAGCACTATTCTGTCCACACACACAGTGGACATAACAAATAGTGTCAGACATTGTGCTAACATTTGCACAGGACATTTTACCTCAGTACCACTCACAGCCAGTTCAATGTGACTACACTTTCCTTATAAATCCTAAGTTAGATTCCTTTGTCCATGATCTGCTTCCATACAATGATTTGTCTAGTATAAAATTACTAAGTAATATCTTGATCGATTCATTACACAATTCCTGTCAATCCTTCCTTAGGTTCCTGATAAATGTCATTCCTTTAAGAATTACTCCTTCAAATACATTATCAAACTTACAGTCATATTTTTGCCATCATTCTCAATTATTCTACACATTTCACAATGCTGGCTTTCGTCTCTAAAAGTTAACACATGCTTGCGTTCCAGCCGGCAGCACACTCATCCTGTAATATTTCTTAACACATACCACACCTTTCTAACGCACAAGTGGATTAATCACAGGAAAATTACATAATTATATACATATGTATATATTCTTTCTTACCCTCAGGCAATACACACAAGCTGTAACAGGCTGTTAATAGGCATCTAGGTCTGCTATGCAGATGCAGTGGCAAAGTATATAACAGTAACACTTTTACTGCTCTGTTCTGTTCAGCTTGCTTTTTTGAAAAAGTTGTGGCCTCAATTCAGCCACGTTCAAGGACTTATATACTACCGCATCCTCCCTCTCGGATGGCATGGGGTAAAAGCGGTGTTAAAAATCCAAAACCGAGGTGTATTTTTGCCTTCTGTTCAATTAGCAAAATTTTTAATATTCATTATCTTGCTTAATTCTGGGCCGATTTTGACCATTTAAAGCTAGAATTATACTGAGAATTTATTTCAACCATTCTATATAATAATTGTTTAGTTAGCAACATGCATTTTAATCTATGCAGACTTTAACTAACTAAATTGGGGACTACCCTGATGTATAGATGTCATTTAAAATGATCTTTCTATCTAACTAAACTACTTTTCGAGGAAGTCTTTGCACCTACCTCTAAAGTAATATTCCCGTTGTTGAAATATCTATACCTTTCCATTTAAACATCTTTAGTCCTTTAGAAATTAAATAGTTTCTTACTATCATTTACACAAAATGGGCCTCCATGTTAAGCATAAAATGTTCCAGTATACACACCAAGAATGGAGCGTTTTCATTGGCTATAGTATCAGACAGTTTCCTACAGTATGGTTTACGATATGACGTTTTGTAAGATAGACCAAATGATGACAGTAATCATGATTAACTGCCTAATAAAATTGATTTAAACATTTTTGGTTGAAATGAAGAACAGTGGGCTGTTTTCTATACGACCTTATAAAAGAATTCAGAGACGCAGTAAAAAGGGCTAAGGGTTATGGTTAGGTTTAGGAATCCTAAACCTAACCCTAAACCATAACCTTAATCTTAACTCTAACGATATTACAAGGGTGACATCGAAGAACATGTCCCAATTTTCTTTATTTCAACCCATTTTTTAAATGAAGATATTTTGTTAAAAACATGTAATGATGCAGTAAGTTTATATCTGAAGGATACCAATATGCGGCCGGAAGGTGGAGGGCAACACTGACCAGTTTCATGAATCTTTATTTTTGTTGACTCAACTATAAGTCGAGTCCCGTTTTTTAAGGTTAAAAAAGGGGAATAAATTTCTCGACTTATACTCAAGTATATATGGTATACACATTTTTTTGTATATTTGTTCAATAAAACCAGCTATCTGATAGCAGTCTTAGGCTAGGTCTGTGCAAGCCTGGACATTATAACAGTCTTATGAAAGGTGGCAGGCCTGAGACAAATGGCAAGTAACGATGAAACTGACAAAATATTTCTGTACCTACAAAATTTGGAACAGAGTTGATGAGGATGAGCAAGAACAAAGTGGAATGGAAAACAATGTGCTGGTATAATTAGATTACCTCATTGTGGCTGGAATGTTGTGTAACGTTGATAGACAAACAAGTCTGGAAATCCTGCATTTTGAACTGAAGTATTCTTTTCTCTTATCTGTGTGGAGATATAACATAGACTCAGAAAGTCACTATGTTGATTGTGGCTTTTTTTTTTTTTAAATTGGTTTATTTTTTACAAACATATTAGCCAAAATAATTTGTAAAAAATCAGCAAAGATAATAATAAAATAGTTTTTCTTAGGAAACTGGTTGGAAAAGAAATTCTTCTGATATTTTTTAAGCTCTTTCAGTATAGTTTTGCTCTGCGTTAATGTTGTTGTTGCTTTGCTTGGTCACGTAATTTTATCGGCCATACTTCTCAGTACCAGCTTGCAGTTGGCAGTTTATAACTAATAATGAAATGTACAATAAGTTCTGAATGTGACCTCATTTCAGCATAAAAAGCTGCCAGAATGGGTTGATGGAAATGAATGGCGTTATGCAGTATCCACTGAGGACAGCGGTGAGTGAATTTTTCAAGCAGTCTGTTTTCAGCTTTTTTTTTTGGCTTAAGTATTTTCAGGCTTTTATCTTTAATATATGCTCTTTACAATGTATGCCCCGTGTAGTCCCGGGGGGGGGGGGGGGTTCTGAAGAGGCCAAGAAAGAATAGGACTACTGTAACCATCAGGCACGTCACACCAGGTGACCAGGTGGATGGGGCTGGCAACCTCATCTGTTGAAACAAATTGCCATAGAAACTGTCGCTGCCAGAGCATGTGAATGTTTAGTGCAGGCTGCCTGCAAGGGGACCGGCTACAGTGATGGCTCACTGCTCCACAAGGAGTGCAAAGTGATGATGATGCTGATGAGTAGAATGAATACCCCTCTTGCCTTCCACAATCTCATCCCTGTATCATACCCCTCTTGCCCTCCACAATCTCATCCCTGTATCATACACCTCTTGCCCTCTACAATCTCATCCCTGTATCATACACCTCTTGCCCTCCACAATCTCATCCCTGTATCATACCCCTCTTACCCTTGTCACGAAGTGGTTTTAATTTTATAGAGTGTGCCTGAATGAAAACAAGACCCTAGTATGAGAAAGTCTGAGAAAATAGAATTTAGATGGAAAATGACATGCCTGTGGACAGACGCGACTATTGGCTCAAGGGATAGAACCAGGACTTGAATCTCCCCTTGCCGCTTCGTGACTTTAGACTGGCTATAGTCTCGCCCTCCTCTGACTTCCTTTAAATACAAGGAGATAAGGTGTATAAATACGACCACAAACACCACTATACAGACAACATAGAGTAAGTATAGTAAAGAATAGAAGCTGATCCAGTAAATAATATATGTATATATTTATTTACATACAAGAAAAACATAAAATGGCATATTACGTTATCAAGTCAGTCGATAGCGTGCACTGTTGCACGGGCTGAAAAACAAGTAACAATTAAATTGAGAGACACTCAACAAAAAAAAACCTCAATCACGTTCACTCTTCCTGTCACCCTGCTGAGGAACAATAAAAATGGTTAGTGCTTTAAACCAAATCTAATTTGGTGGGGCTGTCAACTTTTAGCCTCCACTCTCTAACACTAATAAATTTCTACTGTCTTAGTCCTGGTGACTCTTCCTCAACGAACGGCTACACAGCTTTTTACTAGTAAGGCGATAGGCGCCGATAACTACACCACAAGAAATGCTAAAATAATAGACTTGGTTTTTTTTCGAACGCAGACTCAGTGTCTATCCATCAAAAGGATACTGAACAGACCCTACTGGTCCTGTCTATTTTCTCCCTCCTTCTCTATCTTTCTCTCTTGAGCTCAGTGTCTCTCTAACACTCGAGGGCTGATGATGCGGCGTCTCCGTTACGCTCTTCTCTTGATTTCTATCAGGACCTAGGTATGGTAACCCTGTCACCTGTTCCTGATTTTGGTGATGACGATGTTCGGATATCAAGCATGAGGGACTTGATTAACTGTAGACAAAACTTCTCTGCTGCTGAATAGCTTCCCTCTTTTAACCCGCTCCGGAGTTAGAGGAAAAAAAAACGCAGCCTTGATTTCAGGCTGTACAAAATGAAACTAGTCTCCCGGCCACCTGCCGTTGCTAGAGACTATAATAGCGATGCTCTCGGCTGTATGATAAATCAACCTCGGTCCAGCTGAAGCATAGGGACTTCACTGCCAGAGACCATAGGGTAATTTTCTTTTGCTCCTGACAATACTCGAGTACACTGACCCTGAGATATGTCTTTTGCCGTGGATAATTTTATTTGACAAAATTATGCTCCCCACTGTTTTGCCGAGACTCGCTGAAATTAAAAGAAACAGCGTCTAATGTACACCCTTCTCTAAAATCGCTTATCTCTAACATATACGATACATAAAATAATTCTATACACGTGTCTCGTCAATCTCACTTCTTCACACAATACATAAAATACCACTATCCCACGTGGCCTCTTCATCCCCCCTCCTTCTACTAAAATCTGCCAGGTAAAATAAACAAAACCTCCCGACACCGTCTGACACGTTACATGGCCGTTACGCATGGCCGATCACGTGTTCAAACTAGACAAAAATAGGGAAATCCTTTTTTAACATTTACACATGAGGTTTCCCGGCTTGCTCCAAAATTAAATTAAATCTCGCTATAGGAATAGTTTCCTCCCCTAAGCAGTATAATTCACTCACAACGTAAATCTGAACCCTCCGACAATATTTCTCACATTTTTCAGGCTCAGAAAAATTAACAAACACACCAGGGATTTCCCCATAAATTTACATTAGAAAATATACAGGAATAAATGGTGGTTTTACATAACATTCTACAAATATGGGCACACGTGTTTCTCACAACTTCCCACACTCCTAACTACTGCCAAAATCATAGAAAGAATAAGCACACTGTTGCATTTACATCGTTCTTCAAAAAATGATAATGGATGGCACTATCGTTTATTTTAAAACTGAAAAGTTACTGTCCCCCCCCCGAAGAAATTAACTACGGGCGAAATTCTCAAAAACCCACTAAGAAGAAAAACGATTAATAAAATAGTTACATACCGATTATCGTTTTTTCTTCCCGCAATGGAGAACGATAAATCACGTAGTCTGACGGCCAGGCAATTATTTTCCATAGAGACCACTATCGTTTATTTTAAAACTGAAAAGTTACTGTCCCCCCCGAAGAAATTAACTACGGGCGAAATTCTCAAAAACCCACTAAGAAGAAAAACGATTAATAAAATAGTTACATACTGATTATCGTTTTTTTCTTCCCGCAATGGAGAACGATAAATCACGTAGTCTGACGGCCAGGCAATTATTTTTCATAGAGACCGAATCCCCGTTTTCTGTCCCATTATATACAAGAGAAAACACCCACGCGAATTCCCGTCCTACGCTAATCCCGGACCAATGGGAGCGCTAGAAAAATCAATACTATCAACCCACGCAAACCCCGCGTGCTTCCGGCCGCGTGCTTCCGGCCTCGTCATATCGCGTGCCGGAAATGGCGATTATTTTCGTAAACAACGAAATTTACGGGAATCGCGAAAAATCAGAAGAAAGTAAAACTGGCCGAGTGAAAAATAAACCTACCGACCTAAAACGAACCCATTTAAATTACCTTCCCAAAAGTACCGAACACGATATATTCACATGAGAAGAAACAAGGCAATCCCATATAATTACAAAGTGAAGAGAAATGGTGAAAACTCAAACTAGAACCACAGAATCGGGCCTGAAATACAAAATAGACGACATAATCGGGCCGGATGAAAGTCAGAATTACAGTGTAGCATCACAACCCTCCATAATCTCATCCCTGTATCATTGTCCATTTGTCCAACTTTGTTTGTGTCTGTCTTTGATATATTTTTGTGATAATGAATTATTTGTCTCTGTCTTCCAGGAACCATAGAGGTTGATCTGAGTACATCAGTGAAGAATGGCGTCTTGTATTTGGAGGACCCTTACGATGGAGTAAGTCATGTGTGCTAGAGAAAGGTCCACTGGCCTTGGTAACCCAGAGCAAAACAATTTGTCTATAGAGTTTATATACTCTTATAAACATGATGTATCTTTCTTCTCTCTACTGTTGTGAAGAAGTAAGTGCTAGAGTTTTATATACTCTTATATGTGGTTATAATCCTCAAATATGAGGTAAATAAACTCTCCCTATACTATTATGATGAAGTAAGTGATAGTTGCTAGAGTTTTATATACTCTTATATGTGGTTGTAAACTCAAATATGAGGTAATTATCCTCTCCCTCTACTGTTAAATAATTGCTAGAGTTTTATAATACTCTTACATGTGAATGTGAACTCAAATTTGAGGTAACTATCCTGTTTATCTACCATTATGAGGAAGTGATTTAACTGTTACCATGTACTTATATCTGAGGTTTTAGCCTCAAATATGCGGTAACTTTTCCTCTCTTTACATGTGGCTATAACCTCAGAAATGAGGTAGTGATCCTCTCTTTACATGTGGTAAAACCTCATTTATGAGGTAACTATCCTCTCTCTCACTCTCTCTAGCGTTATGATGTAGTGATCTCTCCTAGAGTTTTGTGAACTTTTACAAATGTGTTCATAACCTCAGATATGAGGTATACTATCCCATTTCTATACTCCTATGATTAGGTAACTGATTTCTGTTACCAATCTCTTCAATTCAATACCCTTTAGCTCCCCGAGGAGCATAGGCCTTCAGCAAACAGCCTTCCTGTCCTGTGCCATCTGCTCAAGTTCTTTCCATGTTTTCCTCATCATTTTCACCTCTGTATCCAAGTTCTCTTCTCCATGTGTTTTTTGGTCTACCTCTGCCTCTCTTTCCCTGTGGATTCCAGAATACGGACTGCCTTGTAATGCTATCAACAGGTTTCCTCAATGTGTGTCCTATCCATAGCCAGCATCTTCTCAACTCTTGTTCCACTGGCACTTGTCTGGTTCTTGTCATCAATTCCACATTTGTGACTTTGTCATACCATTTCAGGCCTTCTGTTCTACACAAGCACCCATTTATAAAAGTCTGTAGCTTTTTGGTTGTTGTTTTTGTTGCTCTCCATGTCTCAGAGCCATACAATAGGACTGACTTGACTTTTGAGTTGAAGATTCTTATTTTCGTGTTGGACGTGATTTCTCTTGTTCTCCAAATGTTTCCCAATGCATTGAAAGCTTCTCTTGCTTTTTGTATTCTTATTTTGACATCATTGTCTGTCCCTCCAACTCTGTCTATATTACTGCCAAGATATGTGTACGATTCTACATCCTTTAGCGTTGTTTCTTCAAGTTCAACCTTGTTATCATTTCTTGCATTTATTCTCATAATCTTTGTCTTTTTCCTGTGTATTTTCAGGCCCACTTGTTGTGACCTCTCATCGAAAATTTTCATTTTCTCTTGCATCTGATTATGGTTATGGAACAGAAGAGCGAATCTGTTACATGATGATAAAACCATTAACCATGAGGTATATCTCCAGGCAGCATCATGCTTCAGTCTACCCAGCTATAAATGGGTACTTGACTGCTCTAGAGTTAGGGAAGGCAATGGCAGTGAGGAGGGAAACTGGTTTCCGCACTTCATTAAAACAGCTGGACCTAGTATAGGTGAAATCTCTAACACTTCACTCCCCTGCGACAGTACTGCTTTGGGATAATGTTTAACTGTGTCTGTTACTTAGATGAGTGCTTAATGTTAACCAGATATTTTCTTATCCATCTCTTAGTTTATCTCTGTCACCAAAGTTAATTGTGTGGATAGGTTTTGACTTCTTGCTTAATAACTTGTATTATTTTGATTATTTCTTCTGTTAGACATGGCACCCTCATTTCTTTGTGTTGAATGGGAGCAAACTGTACTATGCTGAGGAGACACCAAGCCAGGACCAGGATGAGGAGATGGACGATGAGGATGCTGCATCTATAGAGGTAAGTACATTGAGAGGAATAGGGAGAAGTAGTTTATCATCACTGCCTATGAGTTGCCTGGGGAGCACAGGCCTTCATTAATTCATGCCGAGTCCTCATCCATTCAAGGTGGTTCCGTGTTTTTCTTGCCTATCATGTCTGTCTCCAGTTCCCTTCACCATGTGTTTTTTTGGTCTCACTTATCTCTCTTACCCTTGGGATTCCAAAACAAAGGTTGCCTTGTAATGCTATCAGCAGGTTGCCTCGGTGTGTTTCCTGTCCAACACCAGTGTCCTCTTTTCGTCTTTTGTTCCACTGGCACTTGTCTGCTTCTTGTCATCAGTTCTACATTAGTGATCTTATCATACCATTTCAATCCTTCTATTCTTTGCAAGCACCCAGGTATGAAAACCTATAACTTCTTATTTGCCATTTTGTTGTTCTGATAGGAGAAGTTGCTTATGCATTTAGTTTGTGAATAAAATCTGCTCATTTTACTCACAAGTCTGCTGGAAAACATTTCTTCTTGTTTATACAGATGTCAGCTTGAATTTTCAGCCAACTGGGCTGGGATGAACATTGACTTTTGCAAATGGCATAATCATTTACAGGACTGGTTCTGACTGACAGGAAATGGCAAATAGCATACACGGGACACTAGCTCCAGGGTCAGTCCCATCAAAGCCTGTGTGCTGTGGGGCTTCTTGAACAACTCCATAGTGAAAGCAGATGGATGCGTATAGTCTTAGGCTGTACGCGAGATACCCTCATTGTGACAATGCGGCACATGCTTGGAGTGCTGTTAATTAGGTCCAGATATGCGATGTCCCAGGTAAAAGCTTATATGCGAGTAATCACAGACAAAATGCATCCCCTGCATGGGAACATAGCTGACATCAAAAGAGCAAGATTAAAGAGGGGAAGGTCATGGATGGCACAGGCAGAAGCAACTGTTAGGTGACCACAGTTGAAAATATATTCAAGGAGGAAGAGTGGAGTAAGTCAGGTGAGAACTGGATGAACTACCAGCAAGTCATCATCAGCCTTGGCAGACAGTGCAGAACTTGGGCCAACGGGAGCTTGCATTGATGTGGACACTCAGTTCTTATCCGGCAAAATACACGCTTTTGTTCTTGAGAAGTCGATAGTGGATCTGATCGTTGGCAATGTACAAAAAAGGGCATGGATGTTCTGGAGATGATGGTGCATTTTAGCTGCAGAACCAGTATTCCGTGGTCGACAATGTAGGGGCCGCAGAGCATCAGGCACCCTCAGTTGACCAGTTACGCAAGTGTATAGTGGCATGTGTTGTAAACCCTTGGATAACAAGTTGGATAGCAGCTGCCTTAACTGAGAGATCAGTTGCATTTCGCTTGGGAACTTTGATATCAGAACCAATGCGCATTTGCCCGGGATTACCACAGGGTTTTCCACAATCACCAGTGCTGTTTAACATCTACACAGCAATAAGTTAAAAAAGGCCTGTTAAAGGTAAATTAGGGAATTCAATACCAACAGAAAAAGAACAAATGAAGAGATGGGCTGAGCACTTCATGGAGGTGCTAAACAGACCACCACCAACAGTAACACCTGATTTTAATAATGAAACACTCACAACCACCTTGCCAATAACTTGCGATGAATTCACGCTGGACGAGATCAAACAAGCCGTTAAAAGATTAAAAAATTTTAAAGCTGCTGGAGTTGACGAAATTTCAGGGGAAATGATTAAAGCAGTTAATGACAACAACCTCTTGAGAATTTTAGATATTATAAATGAAGTATGGAGAGAAGAACAACCACCACAACAATGGAAAGACAGTATTATTGTAAAGTTACCGAAGAAAGGTGATCTATCAGACTGTAATAACTGGCGTGGTATATCTCTATTATCAGTACCTGGAAAATTATTATGTTGCATGATGTTAGAAAGACTTAAATTGCATGCTGACGAAAAGATCAGAGAAGAACAAGCGGGTTTCAGGCCGAAACGATCATGTATTGATCAAATATTCACACTAAGAACAATTATAGAAGAATCAGTAGAAAGGCAATCGCCACTTATTATCACCTTCGTCGATTTTCAAAAAGCCTTTGATAGTCTACACCGCCCATCATTGTGGAAGATACTTACAATCTATGGTTTTCCAACAAAATATGTGAATATAATCAAAGCGCTATATGACAATGCAAGATGTTGTGTTAGAACAAATAAAGGGAATACAGAATGGTTTACAGTAGAAACAGGGGTTAAACAAGGCTGTATTATGTCACCACTACTTTTTGGAATAGCTATTGATTGGGTTATGAGAAACTATACCCACAATGAACAATTGGGTATAAAATGGACAAATGGAAAATTCCTGGGGGACCTGGATTTCGCAGATGATGTAGCATTCTTAAGTTCAACACCAAGACAATCCCAAGAAGCAATAAATAATTTGTGTCATCTCTCGGTTAAAATAGGTCTCCAAATAAATGCCTCTAAAACTAAAGCTATGAACTTTTCTAACGAGACCTTTGATATCATCTTGAACGGGGGGAAAAACTACAGAAAGTTGAAAGTTTCAATTATTTAGGCAGTAAAATGACTCAGGATGGTGACACAACAAGAGAAATCCATACTAGAATTGCTTTGGCAGCTAGCGCCTTCAATAGATTATCTAACATTTGGAAATTACGATCATTGAATATACATACCAAGCTTCGTCTGTTTAATTCAAATGTTATCTCAGTGTTAACATACGGCTGTGAGAGTTGGAAAATAACAAAATCATTGGAGAACAAGCTGAATACATTCGAGAACAAATGTCTTAGAAAACTCATGAACATCAGTTGGAAAGAATTCAAGACTAATCGACAAATAAGAGAAGACTCTAGGCAGAAATATGTCTCCGACTATATAAGGAAAAGACGATGGTCATATATCGGTCATGTCCTACGAATGCAAAACAACAGAATACCACTACAGGCGCTCACTTGGGTTCCTGAGGGTAAGAGGAAAAAAGGAAGACCAAAAGAAACACTCAGAAGAACAATAATAAGAGAAGGAAGAACGTTGGGCCTAAATAATGTGCAAGAGCTAAGAGGAGTGGCGTCACAACGAACAACCTGGAGAGCACTGGTCTCTGCCTTATGCGCCGTGTTTGGTGCTTAAAGAATTTATTATTATTATTATTATTTCAACCAACAGGACTCGGATAAGCATTAACTTTCGCAGATTACATACTCATGTACAGAACTGGCTCAGACAGACAGAAAATGGTCCAAGGCATATAAGAACACTACAGGCGGTTTCTAAATGGTGTGAGGAAAGCGGATCAAAGGTCAATCCCAACAAGGCCTGTGTGATGTGGTGCTCTTTGAACAACTCCATAGTGAAAGCAGACCTTCTAGACATCACTTTCAATGGGCAGAACATTGAAAGGCAAGACAGGCTGAAGTATCTGGGAGTAACGTTTGATTGTGGGCTATCATTCAAGTATCATATCGAACTGATCATACAGAAGTGCATGCGAGGACTGGCAGCCTTAAAAACAATGGCTGCTGCACGCTTGGAACAGAGACTATTGTTTCTCCTGTATCATACGCTCGTGATTTCAGTAATCGAGTACAGGCTAGGAATATTCTCGCTGTCAGTGTCACAACGTGAACGACTGGAATGCATTCAGAATGAAGGAATGTGACTAGTTTTGGGCTGTACGCATGATACCCCCATTGTGACAATGAGATACATGCTCGGATTGCTGTCAGTTAGATCCAGATATGCGATAGCCCAGGCAAAAGCCTATATGTGGGTAACCACCGACAAAAGACGAAAACATAGCTGACATCAAAGGAGCAAGAATTAAGAGGGTGATGGCACAGCAGAGGCTACGATTGGTCAGGTGACCAGGGTTGAAAATGTATCCAGAGAGGAAGAGTGGAGTAAGTCAGGGGAGAACTGGATTAACTACCAGCAGGTCATCATTAGCTTTGGCAGAGAGTGCAGATCTTGGAGCAATGGAAAAGCAGAGCTAGAGATTAATCAGCTGATAAGTGATCATGCTGGGGATGATGATGCCATTGTGTACACTGATGGGTCTGTAGTGCGTAGTGACAAATCAGGATGGGGCTTCTCAGCGAGAATATAGGGCAGGGTCATCGCTGAACAGAGTGGAGCTTACATGACAACAACCTCCAGCATGAGAATGGAGGTAGAGGCAGTTACTGCAGCACTGAGGTGACTGTCTGAAACTCCATTCAACCAGGGCAGTTATATTGTCAGACTCTCAAGCCATGCTTCAGAAAGTTCAGAACGGATGGCTGCAGCAGGAATGGAAAACATCAATAGAATCTTCACATCTTGAAGAACTGGTGTGGATCTTCTGTCCTGGTCATGCAGGGGTACATGAAAATGAGAGAGCTGACAGACTGGCCTCGAGAGCACCCATAGTGGGGACACTGGACATGGATAAGGGAGAGATACGCAATTAATGATCGCCTGTTGTATAATGACACTGCAATGGATGAATCAACAAGGCTGAGACTGTTGGAGTTTGGCATCAAACGTGGGACTAGCAGAAATGGACGTGAGAGAGGATGTATCTGTTGTATGTACAACCAGAGTGCTACAGGTACAATTAGCATTCATACTTTTCGACATTTACCGAGGGAGACTGAACACCTATGGGTTTTCCTGGAGTGCAGTGAGGTCAATTCTGATTAACAGTAACAATAACAAATAAGAATCGCAGTGGTTTTCTGTGGCCACTTATACTTCAGAAGCAGGAACATGCCAGTTAGAGACTCACATAACATTTTGCCAGCATGTAATCGCATGGTTCTGGTCTGCAATGTCCTTCTGAGTGCCAGCTGGTGCACACTCAGAGAATCTTTTCACCAAGTTGCACTGGTGAAATTCGTTCAGGTAATTTTATGACTTGATGGGTCGACAAAAATAGTGTGAAAAACGTTTGTGAGTGAAATGGGTGCGCAGAGAGCAGTTAGACTAAAGCACATGTCATTGCTCGATGGCCACCTGCTCATAGTTCAGCATTAGAGTTATGTACATTCGACCTGTTACATGGTTAACAGTAAGATATTTGTGTAGTTCCCGATAGTTCGGTTATTTTAAACCAAGTTGTCAGTAATGTCCACGTCAAACCATAGATATTTTACTAAAATTCACTGAAGTTCCAAAGCTGGGGCCACAATTTTTTGGGTCATTTCAACATTAAACTGGGTTTGTTTTCATTTTTCTTATTTTATTTTTCTTGTGAAAGTTTACTTGCACCGGTAAACTAGACGATGCAGATATTCTGTCTCCTTTGTACATTTTTCTTTGAGACAGGAGACATGTTTTAGGTGATGCATGATGTAGGGGCCATAACATATTGTAGGCCCCAGCCTTATTGAATAAAATCATGATATTGTGCACACATTATTAGGATGAGTCAGGATACCTATGATATCGATGGTGAAAATCCTGAAATGTCATTGTTTTGCTGTTGATAATAACATCAGCAATATTTTGCTATGCATATATTAAGAAGTTGAATTTTTACACATTCATATCCTTATAGCACTTGTAATTTTTTGCTGGATAGAATTTCATTTTACTTTCATCATTTCTTGGCAGTTGTAATTGCTGGGTATTTTAAATTCATTGAAACTTGATTTTGCAGATTATGTTGTTGTATTTTATTCACATATATAAGCATCCAGATGTGTAGTTCGTAATTTAATGCTGCATAGTGCGATGTCACAAGGGTTTAGTGGTAGATGGAGCATGCACTTGTATGCTGTATCAGTCACACCTGCTGCTACATGGGAGTTAACACCCATGTAAGTGTGAAGATATATGGAACAGATACCTGCCATTCTCCGCTCGAAAGAAAACTTCGTTTTATTTTCCAAGGGGGGAGGGAGGATGGATGTCCCTGCTTCACTAGGAGCATATTGGCAGGATCAGCGCAGACAAGCGTATGCAGTGTTTTTCTGTGAACTATAGTTCATGGGGGTATATTACTAGTTATCCAGATGTGGATTGGTCATGGCCGTTGGCACAAAAAAGGCAGCCGGCTTTAAGAAGCCATTGTGGTTACTGTTTTCGCTCTTGACCAGACATATTGCCTGGTTTGTTTACTGGAGAACATGTTCACCTGGTGTGATAATTGCATATTCAGAGAGGCTATGGTCATGTCAGTAGATATGTTTTGATTATGTGGTGGATTGGTTATTGTTCTCTGCTAAAATGAGTTTACCGCAGTGAAGTTGTATAATAAATGGTTAGGGACTGAACTGTGTATCTCCAGTGTGTGGGCTGATGTAACACTAAATGTGTGAGTGCTTTTAGACCCACATATGAGCCAGTTAGTAGTAGTTGTATAATTTGGTACCATAGACGTCAGTCTCATACACATTAAGACGTCGGTGAAGATAATTACATGTAGTAAGCACCTAAGAAGCCGAACTATGTTGTGATATCCTGTTAACTAGGTCATTACACTTGACAATATTTTAGGACCATTTTTGTAAAATGGTTGGATTGGCAGAGATTATCATCATCATTCTTATTTTTCTTGTTTCTCCCTATTGAGTATGGAACCACCACTGCAGCTTAAGCAATTTGTTTTGTATGATGAGGCTGCCAGTCCCATACATAACTTCATATTAGTCACCTCATATGACATACCAGAGGCAGCAGTAGTTCTGCTATTTCTGTGTCTCCTCACAGACCCGCTGGCAACCACACGGGTCACTGTGAGAGATACTGGCCCAGTATTCTTTCATTGTCTTATTTCACCTCACATGACATACCTGAGGCTATTAGTTCTGCTATTTCTGTGTCTCCTCACAGACCCGCTGGCAACCACACGGGTCACTGTGAGAGATACTGGCCCAGTATTCTTTCATTGTCTTATTTCACCTCACATGACATTCCTGAAGCTATTAGTTCTGCTATTTCTGTGTCTCCTCACAGATCCGCTGGCAACCACAAGAGTCACTGTGAGAGATCTGGGTCAGTATTCTTCTTTGTCTTATTTCTCCTCTGGATCACAATTGTCATCAAACAGCTGGCATTCTTTGGCAAGCCTGATTGCCTGATTGGTCATTTGATGGTTTTTCTTTAATTTTGGCAGTTCCATCAGACCATCTCTTCCAGTGGTGTTTGATGCTAAATTCACATTTACTACTGGCTGATCCTTGTGCATGTTAACCATATGGCTAAAACATTTCATCCTCTGCTTCTCAGTGTGTGTTTTGTATAAAGTTGTTTTCCACGTGTTTTTATATTTTTAGATATATGTATCAGTCAGTCATTTTAGTTCCCTGTGAAGCATGGGCTTTAGCTGTTGCTCACCCCTGATTTATATTTGGGCCATCTTTTTTCAGCTCTGCTCAAGAGGTCGTGGTTACTTCAGCTTTTGATTTTCACTAGGTTCTCTTTGGTCTCCCCACTGTTCCTTTCTCCTGTGAGTTCCAGTCAGGGGCATATCTGATTATACTGGTTGGTTGTTTCAGGAGAGTATGTTCTATACATCCCCACATTCTTGTTTTAACTTCCAGCTGTGTTGGTTATTGTCCCACTCAATTAATTTCCCTCTTCACTTCTTACAGAGCATGGAGTAACCTTTGTAAAAGTCTACACCAAATCATTCATGTACTCTGGTAGTGGTGGTTTCTGTAGCACTTAGTTTGATATCTTGTGATTGTGAGCACCCATGCTTAACCTCATTTTAGTCATCTGCTTAAGGGAGCAGTAGTTCTATTCTGTCTTTGCCTTCTCAGAGACCCCTAGGAACTACATGGGGCTTGATTGTTGTCCCTAGGAACTACATGGGGCTTGATTGTTGTCCCTAGGAACTACATGGGGCTGGATTGTTGTCCCTAGGAACTACATGGGGCTTGATTGTTGTCCCTAGGAACTACATGGGCTTGATCGTTGTCCCTAGGAACTACATGGGGCTTGATTGTTGTCCCTAGGTACTACATGGGGCTTGATTGTTGTCCCTAGGAACTACATGGGGCTTGATTGTTGTCCCTAGGAACTACATGGGGCTTGATTGTTGTCCCTAGGAACTACGTGGGGGCTTGATTGTTGTCCCTAGGAACTACATGGTGCTTGATTGTAGTCTGGTTCTGATCAAAAGGTCTGTGTTTGTTATTAAAAGAGATATGTGGCTTGGTGGTATTGGTGTTATAACTAATGCCTTCTTCACACTCTGTAACATGGGGCTTGATTGTAGTCTGGTTCTGATCAAAAGGTATGTGTTTTGTTATTAAAAGGTATATATAGATACATTGAAAAATTATTATGGAAACATACAAGTTTCTGCAACTTTACAGTCTGACTTGTAGTTTGAAGTATGCATGTGTGTTCTATATATATACATGTTCCATATGGCATACTTTCAGGGACGACCAGTTGATGAACTTCACTTTAGCGAGAAGTGGTTTCATGGCCGACTTGAGGGAGGCAGAAAGAGAGCTGAGGAGTTGCTTCGGGAATACAGCTATCTCGGAGATGGTACATTTTTGGTTCGGGAAAGTGACACCTTTGTTGGAGATTTTTCCCTTTCATTTTGGTGAGTTGGCAGTTTATATCTTACCTGGATTGCGTCACTTAGTCTAGGTATGTAAAACATGCAAGTAAAGTATAGCAGGTGATTTCAGTTGCTGATTGCTGCGATACAGAGAGAAACTTAAAATGTGAAAAAGTTGATATGATGTAGTCCAGGACAGTTCATCCGGTTAAACAATTGATGGCATTTGAGGCTGAGAAGTGAAAAATGTTGATGTTTTTAGATGATGTTGATAGTAAGTTCTGAGCAACCTCATAATGTAAAACAAATTGCTTCATAAACCAGGACTGAAGGATCATGTGTTTTGATGCAGTCTTCTTACAAGGGATTAGCTGCAGTGGTGCTCCATAAGCAAGAAAAAAAGGACGATTGAATAAACATCATTAAGCAAGTATTAATGTTATAACTAATGCCTTCTTCCAACAGGCGTCAAGGTAAAGTGAACCACTGTCGCATCAAGTCCAGGCAAGAGAGAGGACAGGTCAAGTATTACCTGATAGATGCAGTTACCTTTGACAGCTTGTATCATCTCATCATGCATTATCGCCAGTTTCCTTTGAGGAGTTCTGACTTTACACAGGTTCTAAAGGAACCTGTACCACAGCCTCAGAGCCATGAGGATAAACAGTACGTCAGATCAATTTTCTCATCCTTTGTTTTATGTATTTAGCTTATATTGTGTATCATTTTATAATATTATTTAAAATTAAAATCTCATCTTACTTTATATTCTTCTTCTTTGATCCTAGGCTGCCAACTGTCAAAGCAGTCAGTGGCCATCACACCTGGTGGCGTCTTTTAGGGCAGCACTTTGCTTGGTCGGCAGCCATCCTTTGTGAAGTGCCCCAGCTCTGGTTCATTCTTTGCATCTCGGCCTCCACAGTTCTTTGCCAGGTTGTTTTTAGTCGGCCTCTCTTTCACTTTCCTTCAGGGGTCCATAGCATAGCTGTTCTTGTGATGGCATCTGGGTCTCTTCTGAGGATGTGGCCAACCCAACTCCAGCTGCTGCTAGTTATGATGGTGTGCATGTCCTCTTGGTTGCTCCGAGTAAGCAGTTCTTGGTTGGTGATGGTATTTGGCCAAAAGATTTGGAGAATTTTCCTTAGGCAGATTGTCTGGAAAGAGGACAATTTATATATTGATATTATAATTGTATCTGATCTAATCAGGCGCTATCTTTGCATCGAAAGCCATGTATTCTAATAAGGCCCCACATAGTTACCCGAGGGTCTCTGTCTCTTGTCTTGATGGTACACTTTGACAGGCTTGTTCCTGTCCATCTCTTGGTGTTATCTTCCCACATATTCTAATAAGACCCCACATAGTTACCCGGGGTTCTCTGTCTCTTATCTTGATGGTACACTTTGACAGGCTTGTTCCTGTCCATCTCTTGGTGTTATCTTCCCACATATTCTAATAAGGCCCCATATAGTTACCTGGGGTTCTCTGTCTCTTATCTTGATGGTACACTTTGACAGGCTTGTTCCTGTCCATCTCTTGGTGTTATCTTCCCACGTATTCTAATAAGGCCCCACATAGTTCCCTCGGGGGTCTCTGAAGAAATAAAGATAGAATAGGAGCACTACTTTCTCAGGCATGTCCTACAAGGCAACTAATATGGGGTTGGGTATGGGGCTGGCAACCTCCTCATGTCAAACATATTGCAACATAAACCACAGCTACAAGAGCATGCGAATGCTTGCTGACAGTTGTGGTTGCATGCTCCATAAGGAGCACAAAGGAAAATTATGATACTCTTATAACAGTAAAAAATTTCCTTTGCACACTGGTTTCTTTCAGGACATCCTCATTAATAAGAGTCCTATATATAAAATCCCAGCTTCATCTGTCAGTGCGTAACGCTAAGGGATGCAACTTTGGTTGAAAGTTAGACATTAATTGTATTGTTTCCCTTATATGTACTCCTGAAAATAGTAACATTTACCAAAGAAGAATGTGCAAATGACGGTGTGCACAAAAATATTTATAGAATGTGTGATCCCGTATACACACATTGGGATCCTCGCTGCTGCTACCTTAGTTCATGTACAGTGGTGATGCACAGTGGTTTTTTAATACTTTTGAATAAGTAAAATTGTCGTTAGGTATTGGTGCTTTTGAATTTAATTCCCGTCTTATGACGGATTTTGACACTAGTAATATAATAATATTATTTCTTTGTCTCTTCACAGACCTTGTGGAACCACAAGTGTATATCAGTTAAACCATGTGTATAATTATGTGTTATTCTTGTGATATGATTTTATACAATAAGGTCTTTGCAATGTAAAGGCATCTCCTAATGTCTGACTAAAATCTTCTCTCAGTGTTGAAAATGAGAAATATATGTTCTAATGTGAGATTGAGACAATTTTTTTTCAAGATGGAAAATACAAATAAAAATGTTCTAATGTGAGATTGAAACCATTTTTTTTTTAAAGTGGAAAAGGAAAAATATCTATTGTGAGATTGAAACCATTTTTTCAAGATAGAAACTTAAAAATATCTGTTCTGTAGTGAGACTGAAACCTTTTTGTCAAGATAAAAACTCTAAAATATCTGTTCCATTGTGAGATTGAAACCATTTTTTCCCCCCAAGA
This sequence comes from Oreohelix idahoensis, assembly GCA_024509875.1. Taxonomy (NCBI): domain Eukaryota; kingdom Metazoa; phylum Mollusca; class Gastropoda; order Stylommatophora; family Oreohelicidae; genus Oreohelix; species Oreohelix idahoensis. The sequence goes on from JAMPIV010020621.1 coordinate 208,418, forward strand.
TGGTACAGTGAGTATTAGCTGTTATAACATATGGCCAGAACCATCTTCCAAGATGCCAAATTGGGAAATACATGTATGTTCTTATTAAAGTCTTAACCATTCATCTATATGGTAATTACAAAATTCTGAACATAAAACTATCGCTTTATAGTTGGTACCATGAAGGAATGAGCCGAACTGCAGCAGAAGAATTACTAAAGAGAGTTCCTGATGATGGTGCATTCCTTGTGAGACATAGTGGCACGGACCAATATTCATATGCCATCTCATTCAGGTTAGTCTAATTTTCATGTTACAGTCTTCGCTGGAATAGTTTACTTAGACATAGCCAATGTGTATGTGATCAGGCCATACAGTTTCTTGCAACAGACTCACTAATCTATGTCCTTTTTGTACAAGGTGTTCACATTATCGGAAAAATAGTTTTTTTTTTTTTTTTTCAGCTGTTCCTGAAAGAAAGTAGCATGGTGTGTGTGGAACCCCGCCTAGGCCGGTCCTAAGCTCGGTTGAAAAAGTGAGGAGGGCGGCATGCATGGAGGCCATAAGGAGGCAGCCCTTCCACCTTGCAATAGCATGACAGGCTAATCACCCATTTACCTTAAAAACCGATAAATAGAAATGACAGAGAGAAAACCTGATCTTAAAATTCTGACACAAATTTTGGAACACGATTTATGGATTATGGAACATTAGGAGTATTAACAGGAAAGAAGAGGAGCTGGTGGAGGAAATTAAGGAAGCAAATTAGAAATCCTGTCTCTGACGGAAATTAAAAAGGGACAAGGAGTTATGGATCTTAATGGCGGCATACTGCTCTACAGTGGAGTCCCCACAACCAAAAAAAGCTACAGGGGGTGCAGGTTGTATTGTGGCTAAAAACAAAAGATGGAACTTTGTCTCAGAACGCATTATGGTGCTAAAGCTAAAAGAAGGAGAAACCACAGTCAACCTTGTCATTGTCTGTGGTAAATAAATAAACAAACAACACACAAAGGTAGTTATCAGGCACTCAGTGAGAAATAAAGAAGTAGAAGACCAGACAACAGAAAAACAACAGAAGTGATAGGCTTACCGGGATCGAACCAGGACCTTCCGAACGGCACCCAACCGCCTAGCCACGGTAGCGAATCGCCACTATCCACTCTGCATGTAATGCGGAGCTGGCAGAGTGGATAGTGGCGATTCGCTACCGTGGCTAGGCGGTTGGGTGCCGTTCGGAAGGTCCTGGTTCGATCCCGGTAAGCCTATCACTTCTGTTGTTTTTCTGTTGTCTGGTCTTCTACTTCTTTATTTCTCACTGAGTGCCTGATAACTACCTTTGTGTGTTGTTTGTTTATTTATTTACTGTTTACAGGCCTCAGGTTTCCCCTTCTTATATGTCATTGTCTATGGGCCAAATGAAGATGAGAGAGTAGAGGTCAAAGAAGAATTCTCCAAGCTGCTTAAAAAAATAAAAAAAAATAAAAAAAAATATATATATATATATATATATATATATATATATATATATATATATATATATATATATATATATATATATATATATATATATATATATATATATATAAGTTTAAAAAGAAGGATTCTATTCAAAAGAATTTTGATAAAGTTGATCTCATCTTATTGCAACATCATTGTCAATGAAGAGGCTGATAGATTGACAAAGAAGGTGGAAAGCTACCTCAGCCTAATACAAGCTTAACTTACGGAGAGGCGAAAAGTTTAATCAGGAGCAGATACAGGAACAAATGGGAAGACAGAGCTTCCAGGCCACAAGAATACGATCCATATAACAACTCAACAGAAGTGAACAAGTGGTAATCTTCAGCCTCCGTACAGGCTACAACAGATTTAGTTACTATCTATTCAACAAGCTAAAGATAGGAACTAATGATAAGTGTAACTGTGGCACCGATAAAATGACAGCTGAACATTTGCTACAAAAGTGACCTACATATGGGGAATAGAGGATCACCAGTACAACTCCTGGACAAACTGGAGATAACAAAAACCTGACATTGACCACTGCTTTCTTTAAACATATTCAAGTTGACATCTCAAAGCATATGAAGAAGAAGAGGTATTTAGTGATTTATTTATTTAAGTTTATAAGAATGTGGCATTGTATGTAAGTTTGACATTTATATTTACAAAAATTGAGAGATTTTTATTTATTATTTGTTTCTTGCTTGTGATTTTAATTTACACAGACAACAAATTCTCTCTGAGTTAATTCTTTTGGTTTCCATACATGGAGTATTATTTGTGAATTTATTACGTTTGGAAAGGTGGATTGTATTTTGTGATTTATTTAAGTTTATAGAAATGGGGCATTATTTGTCAGTTTTTCATTTAAGTTTACAAAGATGGCATGTTATTTTTTGAGTTCATTATTTTAGTTTATGTAGACTTAAGATTATGTGGAAGCCAAAATGCAGGGGTACTCGGTAATGAGAGAGCTGACAGACTAGCATCAAGATCACCAACAGTGTAGACACTGGATATGGATAAGGGAGAGACACTGAGAACAGTTAATGACCACCTATTAGAGAATGACACTGCAATAGATGAATCATTAAGGTTAAGACTGTTGGAATTTGGCATCAAACGTCTAGCTAGCAGAGATGGATGTAGGAGAGGATGCATCTGTCGTGTATACAACCAGCAAGCTACAGGAACAGTTAGCATTCACACTCTTTGACATATACTGAGGGAGACTGAGCACCTATGGGTTTGCCCAGAGTGCAATGATGTTGATTCTGTTCAACAATAACAATAGAGATGGGATAGTTTATTATTTTGATTGACCTACTTAGAATGCTGTTTGTGAATTTAATCTGTTTCCCTTGTTCCGCTAGGGCTGATGGTAAAATCAAGCACTGCCGAATCAAACTGGAGGGTCGGCTGTTTACCATTGGTAATGCCCAGTTTGAGTCACTCGTAGATTTAGTGCAGCACTATGAGCACTCACCTCTCTACAAGAAGATGAAGTTACGTCTGCCGGTCAATCAGCAGTTAGTTGACATGGTCAATATGGTGAGTTCTGTCAGTCACCTTAGGCAGGTTGTGCTGATATTATCATTTAATTTAGAAACTGGTTTCTACATCAATTATCTAACAGTTGGGTATAGTCCGTTCGGAAATTCGTGCCCACAGAAAGCGTCAATTTTCTCCAAAACTGTTTGTTGTATGGACATGAATTTTTACATGCAGTCTTAGATTTTCCATGCAGTTAAGATTTTGCGATCATTACATCCACAGCTGTCACGAAATTTGCAAAACGGCGATTTTCTTTGATCTTCTTGGAACATTTGCCTAAATCTGCCCTTAACATTAATTCTTACAGTAAATCACAACATTTGTGCGACAAGACGGTTCAAAGGCGTGTCCTAAATGTGTGATTGGTTGTTCACGTGATTTTGATACGAGGAATGATGTTCTGATAATGAACCATGATAGCAGTAAATCATCAGGAAGCTATGACAAATCGTAACTGTTTATGTGTTATTATAGATTGGCATATGAAATTAGTTTATCACAAACGAAGGAATGCGATCGACGTGCCTCATTCCAAATCGGACGACTCCAATAAGTTCACAACAGTTATTGGTTGGATAAACTGCAAGCCATCTCGCTGCCAGTAATCTTCTTCTTCCTGTAGCACGTGTTCTTCACATTTAGCCCAGTACTCTGTGTCTATTCGTGAAAGGGCCTCACGAGTCATGTCTTTAACATCGCACATTTTAAAAGTGGTGTTCTGGGCGGCCACTTGCCCTTTAACTCTAGCCCAAACCAGCTCTATTGGGTTAAGGTGAGAATGGTAAGGTGGGAGTCGAAGAGAAACATGACCCTGCTCTTGGATAATTTTATCAATCAGATACACTTTTGTCTTATTCCTCTGTCTCACAAGCTGCAACAACTCTGGTTTTAAATAGCTGTTGTCAGCGAAGATATTTTCATTCACAAGCCACCTCCTGATTTCATCTTTCGTGCTTGCTGAAGTGGGAGCTTTATCCTCCTGCGCTAGAACATTATGATAGGACGCATTATCCATCACCAGGCAAGACAGCCTATCTAGAGTCGGGAGGAGTGTATTCACTATCCAATCTTGAAAAATTTGCCCATTCATTTCACTGTGGTAGTCCCTACCATCTACAGACTTTGATTGAAAAATAAGCTCTGCATCACGGACAAGCCCATTCTGTCTGCTGCCAGCATGTGCTAATATAATGCGTTGACCTTTGTTGCTGGGAATTTTCCTTCTATGGTCTCCGTCAACAGATTGCCATTCTTTCTCGTTCGTATGATGAGCATTAACGCAAGATTCGTCCAAATACACTATATCATAGCCGTCGTCTTGCCTTCTCTCACGAATCTGCCTAAGGTATTTGCTTCGAGCTGCAACCAGATGTGGTTTTTCACATAAAAAATTCCTTCCGCCAGACGTTTTTCTAAAAGTGAAGCCGACACTTCTGACAAGTTGCCAAAGAGTTGTTTTTGAGACGTTAATATTGCATTCTGCTTGCAGCCGACTTTTAAGCATGCGGAGAGTAACAAGTTGATTGGCATTAAACATCTTCAAAATCAAACGTCTAATGACATCCTTGTCAAAATCATCAATTTTTTTCTTCCTTCCTTGCTTAACCGCAGCCTCTGTACAATCACCGTCCTGTTGTATCCAACGTCGAAAAGATCTTCTATCCACACCCAGGGCCTTTCGTGTTCTCCTACCTGGTTCTTGGATGTCGTGGTATAAACAACCCATCTTAGCCTCTCTGCGAAAATGCCTGTACAATATAACAGTTACCTTCTGCAAAGTGATAAATTTGCATTTCAGATTCATTGCGCTTTTCATAATTATGCAGTTTAGTTTATTAATATATTATACGCTGGTGTCGTTTTGTTTCGTTGCAGCCAACTCATTGCAATTAGCATACGCTGCTGAAATAATTACTCGCGACTGTGTACAATTGGTGCGCACACGTGTGGACATGTAGTCACTACACTAATTCAAACAAAAAAAATATTGAATAGCACATTTCATCGCTTGTGCTGTGCTGTAACAAAAATTAAGTGCGCAATTTTTGAACGGATCTTGTAACTTTCCTGTAGAACTAATAAAAATTAACCCAGACAACGATAAGAATTTTTTATATAACTTAAAGAAGAAAATTCGAACATGACATGAGTTTTGTAAGGGCAACAAATGTATTAATAACTGCATTGATATCAGTAGGGCACGTAGCAAATTTCAATAACATCCGTCAAGGGGTTGCAAAGTTACAACATTCAATGTGTGGGCACGAATTTCTGAACGGACTATAATTTCTTTTTTTTCTATATTTTTTTTTAAATTATGAAAAAAAAAAATTTGTGACTCATATTTGCTGCATGTAGTCCATGGGGGTCTGTGTGAAGACAGAGGAAGAGTATGACCATTACCTCCTCAGGCATTGGATAAGGGGCCACACATTTGAGATTGAGTGTGAGGCTGGCTGCCCCATCATCTAAAATGAGTGGCTACAGAAACCACCACTGACAACACACATGAATGTTTCCTGCAAGAGGGGGGCCAGCTGTAATAGCTCTATGGTCCGTAGGGAGCAAACAGGAAATAGACATGATGATATATGTATTAATGACTCACGATGTTTCTTGGTGATCTGTCTGGTATTTCATGGTGAGCTGTCTGATATTTCATGGTGATTTGTCTGATTTTTCATGGTAATCTATCTGATATTTCATGGCGATCTGTCTGATCTTTCATGGTGATCTGTCTGATATTTCATGATGATCTGATAATTCGTGGTGATCTGTCTGATATTTCATGACGATCTGTCTTATATTTCACGCTGACTGCCATCTAATTTTTCATAGTTCACTCATTCATTCATCACTGTTCTGCTTGCTATAGAGCACAGACCCTCAACAAAGACGAGCCCTCTGTCCTGTGCTATTCATTCAAGGTCTCTCCATGTCTTCTTTACCACCTTAATGTGTCCGTGTTTGTGTCCCATCTACATGTATTTTTGGTCTCACTCTCTTTCTCTTACCGTGGGGATTCCAGAACAAGAACTGCCTTGTTTTTTTTTTTTGGCTGTACGTTTCTAAAGGAAGGAGATATTGGATGTAACACTAATACGTGCCAGTCATCAATGAAATCCTCATGATTTACTTTCAACATTTCTAAAGGAAGGAGATATTGGACGTAACACTAATACGTGCCAGTCATCAATGAAATCCTCATTAGTTACTTTCAACGGTTCTAATGGAAGGAGATATTGGATGTAACACTAATACGTGCCAGTCATCAATGAAATCCTCATGAGTTACTTTCAACATTTCTAAAGGAAGGAGATATTGGACGTAACACTAATACGTGCCAGTCATCAATGAAATCCTCATTAGTTACTTTCAACGGTTCTAAAGGAAGGAGATATTGGATGTAACACTAATATGTGCCAGTCATCAATGAAATCCTCATTAGTTACTTTCAACGTTTTTAAAGGAAGGAGATATTGGACGTAACACTAATACGTGCCAGTCATAAATGAAATCCTCATTAGTTACTTTCAACGTTTCTAAAGGAAGGAGATATTAAACGTAACACTAATACGTGCCAGTCATAAATGAAATCCTCATTAGTTACTTTCAACGTTTCTAAAGGAAGGAGATATTGGACGTAACACTAATACGTGCCAGTCATAAATGAAATCCTCATTAGTTACTTTCAACGTTTCTAAAAGAAGGAGATATTGGATGTAACACTAATACGTGCCAGTCATCAATGAAATCCTCATAAGTTACTTTCAACATTTCTAAAGGAAGGAGATATTGGATGAAACACTAATATGTGCCTGTCATCAATGAAATCCTCATTAGTTACTTTCAACGTTTCTAAAGGAAGGAGATATTAGACGTAACACTAATACATGCCAGTCATCAATGAAATCCTCATGAGTTACTTTCAACATTTCTAAAGGAAGGAGATATTGGATGTAACACTAAAACGTGCCAGTCATAAATGAAATCCTCATGAGTTACTTTCAACATTTCTAAAGGAAGGAGATATTGGATGTAACACTAATACGTGCCAGTCATCAATGAAATCCTCATGAGTTACTTTCAACGTTTCTAAAGGAAGTAGATATTGGATGTAACACTAATACGTGCCAGTCATCAATGAAATCCTCATTAGTTACTTTCAACATTTCTAAAGGAAGGAGATATTGGATGTAACACTAATACGTGCCAGTCATAAATGAAATCCTCATGAGTTACTTTCAACGTTTCTAAAGGAAGGAGATATTGGATGTAACACTAATACGTGCCAGTCATCAATGAAATCCTCATTAGTTACTTTCAACATTTCTAAAGGAAGGAGATATTGGATGTAACACTAATACGTGCCAGTCATAAATGAAATCCTCATTAGTTACTTTCAACGGTTCTAAAGGAAGGAGATATTGGACGTAACACTAATACGTGCCAGTCATCAATGAAATCCTCATTAGTTACTTTCAGCATTTCTAAAGGAAGGAGATATTGGACGTAACACTAATACGTGCCAGTCATCAATGAAATCCTCATTAGTTACTTTCAACATTTCTAAAGGAAGGAGATATTGGATGTAACACTAATACGTGCCAGTCATAAATGAAATCCTCATTAGTTACTTTCAACGTTTCTAAAGGAAAGAGATATTGGATGTAACACCAATATGTGCCAGTCATCAATGAAATCCTCATTAGTTACTTTCAATGTTTCTAAAGGATGGAGATATTGGACGTAACACTAATACATGCCAGTCATCAATGAAATCCTCATTAGTTACTTTCAACATTTCTAAAGGAAGGAGATATTGGACGTAGCACCAATACGTGCCAGTCATAAATGAAATCCTCATGAGTTACTTTCAACGTTTCTAAAGGAAGGAGATATTGGACGTAACACTAATACGTGCCAGTCATCAATGAAATCCTCATGAGTTACTTTCAACGTTTCTAAAGGAAGGAGATATTGGATGTAACACTAATATGTGCCAGCCATAAATGAAATCCTCATTAGTTACTTTCAACGTTTCTAAAGGAAGGAGATATTGGACGTAACACTAATACGTGCCAGTCATCAATGAAATCCTCATGAGTTACTTTCAACGTTTCTAAAGGAAGGAGATATTGGATGTAACACTAATATGTGCCAGCCATAAATGAAATCCTCATTAGTTACTTTCAACGTTTCTAAAGGAAGGAGATATTGGATGTAACACTAATATGTGCCAGTCATCAATGAAATCCTCATGAGTTACTTTCAACATTTCTAAAGGAAGGAGATATTGGACGTAACACTAATACGTGCCAGTCATAAATGAAATCCTCATTAGTTACTTTCATCGTTTCTAAAGGAAGGAGATATTGGATGTAACACTAATACGTGCCAGTCATCAATGAAATCCTCATGAGTTACTTTCAACGTTTCTAAAGGAAGGAGATATTGGACGTAACACTAATACGTGCCAGTCATAAATGAAATCCTTATGAGTTACTTTCAACGTTTCTAAAGGAAGGAGATATTGGATGTAACACTAATACGTGCCAGTCATCAATGAAATCCTCATTAGTTACTTTCAACATTTCTAAAGGAAGGAGATATTGGATGTAACACTAATACGTGCCAGTCATAAATGAAATCCTCATTAGTTACTTTCAACGTTTCTAAAGGAAGGAGATATTGGATGTAACACCAATAAATGACACTGACAGGTCTTGTTACTTGTTTGAATTACAGACTTGACATAAAAAGAGAAGATACTAAACTGTCCCATATTTCTAACTAGTATCAGACTTACTGAGATACATCAGACTTATTGAGATATGTCAGGCTTACTGAGATATGTCTGCCATCAATGGTACCTATACCTTGTACCGGTATGGCAGCTTGTATACCCTGACAATCCTCAGAGCTATGCCAGTGGGAGATTTACTCCTGGTAGGTTCAACCAAGCTGGTCTGGTCTGTGTGGGTAGGGGTCAGACAAAAGCTGGTACTCTGGTCCTCCAGGATGGGGGTTTTAGCACAGGGCCGACACCCCTGTCTATGTAAAAAATCGCACATGTTACAGAAACGGCAACAGATGAAAAAACTTTGATGTGGGACGGACATCCGGAGTCTCAGGCTTGTATGACTGACAGTGGTGAAAGCCGAAAGGAAGCCATTGGCATGAAAACGGATGCTCTGACCGCAAAACACGAAACCAGAATTGGTTTTTGGAACGTCAGAACTATGAATGAGGCAGGAAAGCTGAGACAAATCACAGCAGAGATGAGTAACTACAAATTACATATCCTGGAAATAAGCGAGAGCAGATGGATAGGGATGGGGAGAATAAAAACAGCTACAGGGGAAACTACTTTATTCTGGTAGAGAGGATGGTCAGCACAACGAAGGTGTAGCCATTATCCTGAAGAAAGGAATGGAAAGGTCTTTACTGGAATGGAAACCCATCAACAACAGACTGATAAGAGCAAGACTGAGAGGGAGATTCACCAACACCACAATTATACAATGTTATGCACCAACAAACGACAGTGATAAAGAGATCAAGGACGAGTTCTATCAACAGGTACAAAAGGAAATGGAAACTGTACCCAGGTACGATCTCATTATAGTAATGGGAGACCTAAATGCAAAAGTTGGAACACACAATAATTATAATGAAAGAGTAATGGGGAAATGCGGCAGTGGAACAGTAAATGAGAATGGGGATAAATTAATAAGCTTCTGCAGTATTAACAACCTGGTCATTGAAGGAACACTTTTTCAACACAAAGAAGGGCACAAGTTAACATGGGAATCACCAAACGAACGAGACAGAAACCAGATAGATCACATAATGATCAATGGATGATGGAGACATGCACTACAAGACGTGAAAGTAAGAAGAGGCGCAGATGTGGGAAGTGATCATCACCTAGTAGTAGCAAGACTGAAGGTGAAACTCAGAGCTGCTCGACCAGTTGCAGTCAAACAGAAAAGATATAACATCATGAAACTTAAGGACCCCCTCACCAGAAAAGCTTTCGTGGTCAACGTAAAGAGATGATATCAGATTACCAAAAGCCAGGAAAGAACAGAGACCGATGATGTCGACCAGAAATTCAACACCATCTCAACAATATACAAGGAAAGCAGCAAGTCATGCTTGGGATTCCAGGAAAGAAAGAGCCAAGACTGGATAACACCAGAAACGCTAAACACCATAGCGAAGAGAAAGGAAATGAAAAGAAAGAAAACAGAAGCTAAGTCTCCCAGGTTAAAGGCAATATATAGTGAACAGTACAGTCAGCTGGACAAGGAAGTAAAACGTCAAACCCGTGCTAACAAAAGGACATTTCTGGATTACCTTGCAAGACAGGCAGAAGAGGCAGCACTGAGAAATGAACAAAGCACAGTTTATAAAATAACTAAAACTATCAGTGGAAAACGAGGTGCAAACAACATAACGTTAGTAAGAGACAAGCAAGGAAATCTCATCACCACAGCACGGGCAGGAAACAAGATGGGCAGAGCACTTCAGAGAAACACTCAATAAGGAACCACCAGAGACTCAGCTGAATGTTCCTGAGGCGGAAAGTGACTTAGACGTAAATACAGACATCCCACGAAAAGAAGAAATCATCACAGCTATCAAAGGGTTGAAAAATGGAAAAGCGCCTGGTCACGACAATCTAAATGCTGAATTATTCAAGGCAGACCCTGAACTAGCAGCAGAACTATTAGAACCACTATTTGCACAAGTCTGGGAAACTGAGACAACACCAGCAGAGTGGAGTAAAGGAATAATTGTCAAATTGCCCAAGAAGGGCGACCTTGCAGACTGCAACAACTGGAGAGGAATTACTCTCCTCTCAGTTCCCAGCAAAATACTTGGCAGGATAATCATCCAGAGAATTTCAAAAGCAGTTGACCATAAACTGAGGAAAGAACAAGCGGGCTTTAGAAAGAACAGAAGATGTGCAGATCATATATTCACCCTCAGGAACATTATAGAGCAGTGTTCAGAATGGCAGAGATAGCTGTACATTAACTTTGTTGATTTTGAAAAGGCCTTCGACAGCATACACAGGGACAGCCTATGGAAAATACTGAGGGCTTATGGAATTCCCAGCCACATTGTTTCCATCATAAAAAGCCTATATTCTAACTTTACGTGCAGTGTCGGTTTGAGTAATGTAACTTTCGAAGTGAAAACAGGAGTACGACAGGGATGCCCCTTATCAACAACATTATTTTTGACAGCCATAGATTGGGTCATGCGCCAGACAACAGAGGGCAGTCCAAGAAGAATTAGATGGACAACATTTTCTACACTGGAAGACCTGGAATATGCAGATGACATTGCACTACTCGCGCATTCACATCAACACATTCAAGACAAAACCGATAGACTGAATAAGTATGGCCAGCAGGTATGCCTGAACATCAATCTGAAGAAAACAGAGGTCATGACACTAAATAGATTTTTCGTCGACCGGGATTTGGACTGGATTAACTCGAGACCTGGCGAGAACATTTGAAGGAGTGTCATCGACCAGGGACTGGCGGCTCCCTCGAGTATTAGCGGGCGTACAAAAAAAAAAAAAAAAAATGACACTAAATGTGGACAATCCTGAGCCAATAACAGTAAGGAACCAGAAGTTAGAACAGACAGACACATTTACTTACCTAGGATGCATAGTAACACCTGATGGCGGAACAAGCAAGGACATTAACAACAGAATGAATAAAGCGAGAACAGCCTTTGCTATTCTCAACAACATTTGGAAGTCTTCCCAGTACAGCACAAACACCAAATTAAGACTGTATGATAAACATCTCCAAACATCTGCATCGATGCCATGAAGACCTCCTCCCAAAACAACCTCATCTCATCTCAACCCGTAACCCGTCATGGGTCGTAGGGGTGCCATGGTGGAAGCATCAGCAGACAGGGTCCTCCACTGCTCTCTATCCTCAGCAATGCGTACAAGTGTGGAAAAACCGTGTCCTGCCCATTCTTTGATGTTATCAGCCCAGAATTTTCTTTGCCTTCCTCTTCTCCGTTTACCTTCGACTGTTCCCTGGAGGATCATTTTCGAAAGGGAGTCATGACGAGTTACATGCCCAAACCAGGCAAGCTTTCGACGTTTCACTACTGACAAAAGTGGTTCTTGGTGGCCTGCATAGGTGTTTATCTTCTCTCTAACATAGACATTTGTTTTGTGCTCTTTATAGCAAATGCGCAAAATTCTTCTATAACATTTATGCTCGAAAGCCTGAATCCTTCGCTCCGTATCTGCAGTGAGTGTCCAGCTCTCACACCCATATAAGAGAATAGATAATACAAGTGATTTGTATAATTTGATCTTCACAGGAAAACTGATGTTACTTTTCCAGATCACATTCAGTCTTGTCATGGCAGCTGAGGCCATCTCAAGTCTTGTCTTGATTTCTTTACTTGATCTCCCATCACTACATATAGTGGACCCGAGATATTTAAAGGTGTTAACTTCTTCTAACGTTTGCCCATTTAACGTAATGTTGGTCGGAACATGTTTCTTATGGCTATTCACCAATATCTTGCTTTTTTCTATATTAATTTCCATCCCATATGTTCTTGTTACTTTCTCCAGTCTAGAGGTAAGGTCTTGAAGTTCTGATTCTGTTCCAGCTATCAGATCGATATCATCAGCAAAACGTAGATTGCAAAGAGGTCGGCCTCCATTTGATATGGTTGTTTTATAATCATAAAGAGCCTCCTGCATAATATGCTCTAGATATATATTAAAGAGCACTGGGGACAGGATACATCCCTGGCGAACTCCTACAGTTGTTTTGAAAAATTCTCCAATGTCGTTGCTTGCAAAAACAGCACTGCTTGCATCCTTGCATAGTGCTTCAATGATATCTATGATGTTGGTATCAAAATTGAATTTTCTCATTATTTGCCGTAAGCCTTCATGCCAGACTCGATCGAAGGCTCTTGTGAAATCGATGAAGTTATGGTATAAATCGTGTTGGTGCTGGAGATGTTTTTCGATCAGTAATCTAATATTGAAGATTTGTTCTGAGGTACTTCTTTTTGGTCTAAAGCCAGCCTGTTCCTCGGACAAGATTTCTTCTGATTTCAAAAAACAACCTACTGAGACTGAAATGTTAATTAACTATGAGGAGCCAGACGACTGCCATGAAAATATATCTATCTTCACAGAAGTCCCTGAAATAAAAAAGAAAGGCCACCAGACCCCTCAACAACTAAAAACCTTGGCTCAAGAAATGATTGAAGAAAAGTACAACCCGAAAGAGTGGACACACGCATACACAGATGGATCCGCTGAGGGGGCAATAAAGAACGGTGGTGGGGGCATTTTTATAAGATTCCTAAATGGAAAGATCATCCAAAAGGCATTCCCAACTGGAAAGATCTCCTCCAATTTCAGGGCAGAAGCTATGGCACTACTGCAAGCCCTGAAAATCTTCACCAGACCCGAACAGCAACCACCAGCTAAGATAGTAATCTTCACCGACTGCAGATCATTACTGGAATCAATACAAAACACCAGAAATGATAACATGATGAATGAGATCAGATCTGAGCTTAAGGAGGTCCACTACTATGAAAACTGGATTTTACGTACAAAATATAGATTTTTTACTTTTGAGCTTATTTTATTAAATAATCATCGAGGAATCGATTGAGCAAGGTTTTATAACATAAAAAATGCATTTGATGTATCAAAAAGCATATTGTCGGCACCACCCCCATGCTATGATTTTCAAATTTGTGCCGAAAATGCACGATTTCTCACTAAAACTATCAAACAGAGGAGTCTCAAATTTGGCATGTATGTAGTACACATCTATATCTTTAAAAAAAACACATCTGCATTTTTGATATTTTGGTAATTTTCTTTTATAAATTTTTTAAAAATATTAAAAAAAATATTTTTTCACACAAATATAGTTTTTTTTTTTTTAAATCATTAAAAATATAATTTAAAACTTATAAAAATAATCATGAGTAGTACACATCTATATCTTTAAAGTAACACATCTGCATTTTTGATATTTTGGTAATTTTCTTTTATAAATTAAAAAAAAAAATTAAAAAAAATAATAAAAAGGCATGCATGTAGTACACGTATATACCTTTAAATTATCACATGCTTTTCTTGATATTTTAGTAATTTGCTTTGATATATTTTTTTAAAATATTTTTTTTTCATTTTTTTCATACAAATAAGGTGCATTTTTTTTTAAATCATTAAAAATAGAATTTTAAACTTATCAAAAAAAGCATGTGACAAATTGTTTTAATTGTCAGTCACAACATGTGTGTGCAATTTGATAAAGTTTGGTCAATGGGAAACATAAGTTTTTGCTCTTGAAAGTTGGTGAAAAACCCAATATGGCGGTTGTTTTTTTTTTGGTTACCATGTAGAAGGAAAGAAGAAAAATTAGGCAAGATAAAGGCAAGAGAGCAGCTGCAGGAAGCTGAAGGAGGTGCAGCATATAGTGCTGGACAATTTTAAACACATTCAGCCTCCCAGAATGGAGTATATTGGACAAGACAAGTAACTCGGTGACTAAAATGCATTTTTCTCAAAACTAACATTTTATTAACAAAAAATGTTATTTTTTACAAACTATCTAATAGATCATCTGAAATTTGGCATGCGTGTAGTACACATATGTACCTTTATATTATCACATGCTTTTTTTGATATTTTTTTTATACAAATAAAGTGTAATTTTGTTTAAAAATCATTAAAAATAGAATTTTAAACTTATCAAAAAAAGCATGTGACAAATTGTTTTAATTGTCAGTCACAACATGTGTGTGCAATTTGATAAAGTTTGGTCAATGGGAAACATAAGTTTTTAGCTCTCGAAAAGTGGTGAAAATCCAATATGGCGGATGTTTTTTTTTGTTACCATGGTAACCACATGTTTTTTATCAAAATAAACTGTGGAATTTGGTTCATGAACATACACTGTGTCTATTGAGCACATAAAAAGTTTGAAAATGTTATTAGAACAAAAGTTAGTTTTCACTGTAGGGAAACCCCTTAACATCATCCAAAGGTCATCAACCATTGCCCTTCAGTGGTTACTCTCCCATTGTGGAATTGCTGGTAATGAGAAAGCAGATGCTCTATCAAGAAGTGGCAGTAAAATGGAACAATACAGCCATCCATTGCTGTATCGGGAAGCAAAAACCATAATCCACAACAAGTATAAAAATCAGTGGAAGGAGGAAGGGGATATGTACAGCAGAGATGACCCAATACACCATCTAAACAGATACCAACAGACCACAATGTTCTGCCTGAGAACCGGCCACTGCAGATTACTAGGACATCTCTATCGACTCAAGATATCCCACACAAATGAATGCCCATGCAGAACAGGAATCCAGACCCCAGAACACATTCTCCAGAACTGTCCAACCCACGATGAGCCGCGACGTGCGACCTGGCCAAGGGGTGCTGAGCTCCATCAGAAGCTATGGGGCTGCCGCGCCGACCTGGTAAAGACTGTGGACTTCGTCCTGGCAACAGGCCTGCAGATTTAGCATGACTACAAACTGAACGCAGAAGAAGAAGACTGTATGAGAGCTGTGTACTTTCTGTGCTGCGGAATGTTGGAGAGTAACAGAGAAGGAAATGATGAAACTGTCCTCCTTCCACACAATCTGCCTAAGGAAAATTCTCCGAATCTTTTAGCCAAACACCATCAGCAACCAAGAACTACTTATTCGGAGTAACCAGGAGGACATGCACACCATCATAGCTGGCATACGCTGGAGTTGGGTTGGCCACGTCCTCAGAAGGGACCCTGATACCATCACAAGAACAGCTATGCTATGGACCCCCGAGGGAAAGCGAAAGAGAGGCTGACCAAAAACAACTTGGCGGAGAACTGTGGAAGCCGAGATACAAAGAATGAACCAGAGTTGGGGCACTGTACGAAGGATGGCCACCGACCGAGCAAGGTGGAATCAATTTGTTGCTGCCCTACAGGACGCCACCTAGGTGTGATGGCCACTGACTGCTTTGACAGTTGGCGGTATGGATCAAAGAAAAAGAAGAAGACTGAGATATGTCAGGCTTACTGAGATATGTAAGACTTACTGAGATAAATCAGACTTACTGAGATACATCAGACTTACTGAGATAAATCAGACTTACTGAGATACATCAGACTTACTGAGATACATCAGACTTACTGAGATACATCAGACTTATTAAGAGATGTAACTAGTAGCAAACTTATTGAGATATGTAACTAGCATCAGACTTACTGAGATATGTAACTAGAATCAAAGATATGTAACTAGCATTAGACTTACTGAGATATGTAACTAGCATCAGACTTACTGAGATATGTAACTAGCATCAGACAAAGATATGTAATTAGTATCAGACTTACTGAGATATTTCACTAGAATCAGACTAAGATATGTAACTAGCATCAGACTTAATGAGATATGTAACTAACATCAGATTTACTGAGATATGTAACTAGCATCAGACTAAGATACGTAACTAGCATCAGACTAATATATGTAACTAGCATCAGACTAAGATATGTAACTAGCATCAGACTTACTAAGATATGTAACTAGCATCAGACTTACTAAGATATGTAACTTGCATCAGACTAAGACATGGAACTAACATCAAACTTACTAAGATATGTAACAAGCATCAGACTAAGATATATAACTAGCATCAGACTAAGATATGTAACTTGCATCCAACTATGATATGTAACTAGCATCAGACTAAGATATGTAACTAGCGTCAGACTAAGATATGTAACAAGCATCAGATTAAGATATGTAACTAGCATCAGACTAAGATATGTAACCAGCACCAGACTAAGATATGTAACTTGCTTCAGACTAAAATATGTAATAATATCAGACTTACTAAGATATGTAACTAGCATCTGACTATGATATGTAACTCGCATCAGACTAAGATATGTAACGTGCATCAGACTAAGATATGTAACTTGCATCAGACTAAGACATGGAACTAACATCAAACTTACTAAGATATGTAACTAGCATCAGACTAAGATATATAACTAGCATCAGACTAAGATATGTAACTAGCATCCAACTATGATATGTAACTAGCATCAGACTGAGATATGTAACTAGCATCAGACTAAGATATGTAACAAGCATCAGACTAAGATATGTAACTAGCATCAGACTAAGATATGTAACCAGCACCAGACTAAGATATGTAACTTGCTTCAGACTAAAATATGCAATAGCATCAGACTTACTAAGATATGTAACTAACGTCAGACTAAGATATGTAACTAGCACCAGACTAAGATATGTAACTAGCATCAGACTAAGATGTGTAACTAGCATCAGACTAAGATATGTAACTAGCATCAGACTAAGATTTGTTACTAGCATCAGACTTTAAGTAGATATTTGCTTTAGTTTGACTAAGCAGATTAATGGATTCTATTTTTAAATGTTTTTCTCTGACATTGCCTTGTTTTAATGAGAAATAGGCTAATGACTGTTATAATAATGTGTTGTACCAGAAAAATCTACTTATTTTAGTCCATTTCTGTTTAGGGCCCCAAAGAGAACCAAAGTTACTGTTATTTTATTTATTTATTAGTTCAAATATTTATCTGGAGGTTGGATTGATTTTCAAGTCTGTATTCAGTTATGTGTGATTGGTTCAGTTAATAATGTAGCAGATTTAATGGAACTTATCTTTTTTCCAACTTCTGCTCAATTGAAACAAAATTAAAGCCCTGCGATGACACAGGCATCTATGGAAGCCCCGACCTTTATATTAACCCCAATGATTTCACAACCAAGGTAGTATATATATGAGTTTTCCAGGTCATCTCCCATTTTCCTTATTGTTCTTGCTTGTGACAGGCCTTCAAAGTGTGCATTGCATGATATTTGGTCTAACTTACAACTAGCATGCATTTATGTTGTTTCACGTAGCTGCTTCTTACTTACATTGTGCTCATATGGCATTTATTTTTGGTTTTGTTCTGGTTGTTGTATTTCTGTTTAAAATAGGTTCTTCCATCTTCTTTTGCATGAGATGTCATCAAAGCATGTCGCATGAAGTATCATTACAGAATTGAATAACCTGGCAGCCGTTAGATAGTGTCCATACTTCTCCCTGAGTGACTTTGTGATAAACTAGAATCATAAACATTATGGTAAAGCTTTTGTGCATAAATTATATATGTATTTCTGTTCTCTGAGTCTTTCAAAACAAACGTTGATGGGAGGTATCCTGCACACGTGTAGGGAGTACCATGTATTAGCCTTCTAGCTTTCACGTTGTCTGTAAGTTACACACACACCAGCATGAGTTGTAGATCCTGTTGCATCATCAGAATGTTAGATAGTGATTTAGTTATTACACAGCGATTGAGTTATGACTGTGATTGTGATTGAGTTATATATATGATCAGTAAGGATGTAGGAAAGCTCAAGGCTCATGGATCGTAACAGATACACTGAATTGAGTGCTAAGACAGGTAGATGATAATAAACATTTGATTATAATAAATGTGAGCACAGGGTGAGTGGGCAGTTAGTTCGCTTGCTTCTTGAGGCACAGTTACCTAGCCCACAGCCTAGTGGAGTCCCCCCACCTCATGACAGTCTTAGACCTAGTATAGTGAAGTCTCTAACATTTTACTCCCCGAAAGCAGTATTTGCTGTGAGCCAACCTTTACCTTTTTTATAATAAAGGTAATCATGTAATAAGGCTATCAGTGATTGAGTTGTAAGAATGTAATTGTAAGAGTTATACATATAAGATGATATAACTGTGATGGTAGGTAGTGACTGAGTTATACTTATGGTCACATAACTTTAGTGTTAGGCAGCGATTGATTTATACATAAGACCACATAAATATGTTGTAGGCGGTGATTGAGTTATGCATTTAGTCATAAAACTCCAGTATTAGACAGTGGTTAAATTATGCATATGTCTTGAGGGTTTTAGAGTATGGATCCATCTTCTTATTCAGATGCTAAATAAAAACAGAATAATTTGTTTTGTTAAATTTTACAGATTGAAATGAGTTTACTTTATTAAATGCCACTGTTAAAATATTTGAAAAAAAAAAAATAAATAAAATGTTTCTTCTTTCTTCTCTGTCCCACATATAGTGTAAACATTCACACACATACACAGCAAAGATACACTAAACTCAAAATTTATTCTGTTAAAGGTTCTTGTGTCCAGAGCTGAATCTTGGTTGTGTTAATTGTTCACACTGTGTTGTAAACTCTGAAGGCGTGTAGGTTTGTTGTGCAGCTATATTTTCAGTTTGTTTTTACTGTACCAAATATGTAATTTTAAAATCTAATATGTATTTACACTTTCTTAATATGCTTATTACTCTTTGTAAAATGTACATCTCTTTCATTCTACAGTTTTTTTGCCCGTATTTTTTGTTTTTATTTTGTTTGATTTTTTAATATTTTAAAAATTCTTCTTGAAATTAATTGTGGTTGTTGTCAGTGTCATGTAGAATGTTTTATTTTTCGGTTATGTTTACTGTTTGGTTAACTTTGTGAAATTTACTGATGTAATCTGTCAGTTAAGACACTTTAGACATGACATTAATATTGTAGCTGGCATGTCTCAGTTAATCAGGGCTACACACATACCTATAATTCTATACACATAACTTTGTGTGCTTCACATTTGACTTATTGCCCACAGCAGTCATTAAGGGATTGTTTGTCTTCATCTGGACAATAATAAATCAAAGCGAAAAGTAAAATAAAGGAACAAATAAACAAGCCATTCTAATTTCATGAGTGTGCAAAAAATAGGCATTATTGCCTGTTAAGCATTTTTGAGTTTGATTGACAGGTAGTTACAAAATTAATTTTAGTGACTAAAAATTTGTTATTTGTGAAATATTTGCTAGTAACATGACAAATAAGACCTTTGATGAAACTCAAAATCTGATAACAAATTTAGTGACAGATGTTTGTTAAATTTGTGTTGGTTGTCTGCTGAGTACTAATTATCTGTTTGTCTTAGCAAATATTTGTCACAAAATTTGTTGTCTTGGTTGTGACATGTCACATTTTTACAGCAGGCAGTATTTATGTGAGTGTGGATTGGTAGAAGCAGAGTCACTGGGTTAAAAATCTGCTAGCAGTTTACTTCAGTCCACCCAGCTGTAAGTGGGTACCTGACTCTTCTTTAGAGTTAGGGAAGGTAAAGACAGTGAGGACGGGAACTGGTCACCCCCACCTTACAAAGCTGAGACCTCATATTATAAAGTCTCTAACACTTCACCAAGCTAAGGCAGTATCTGCTAACACCAACCTAAGGCAGTATCTGCTAACACCAAGCTAAGGCAGTATCTGCTAACACCAACCTAAGGCAGTATCTGCTAACACCAAGCTAAGGCAGTATCTGCTAACGGGTTACCATTACCTTTTAGTGCTGATGTATTTTTTTCGCCTAAAAAAATGAGATTTAAAAAAAAAGAAGGTGCAGGTTAAAAAAAAAAAAATAGGGGATTAGTTTTTCTCTGAGTTAAAGTGTGCCAGGCAAGTAGAATCTGATTGTTACATTTAACTCACGGGTGTTGGTGTAGGCATGTAGTGACAAGCTTTGTAAACAACCACTGCTTGATTGATGTTGTAGGCCCCTGATGATGGGAGTGCGATTTACAATGATGGCATTTACCACCAGCCTAATGAGTTTATCAGGAAGGTAACGAATATTTTGTTTCGTTTATGTTTTCTTGTTTTAAATTTTTTTTTTTTTTCCTGGCTTCTCATTGTGTAATCAATCAAGGAAGAACAATTTTCTTGCTTCGTGTTGTTGAATATAAGTAAGATGCTGTAATAAGTGGAATATTGATATATAATTGTTAGTAAACATTTGAATAAAAAACGTATTTTTTAAAATAACGCTTGGTGGATTAAATAAGCCTTCTTTTAATTAATCTCCCAGCAGGTAATTATTTGTTTCTGCTTTGTTGCTGTTAAGATTTTTATTTAATAGTTTTTAAAATGCTTTTAAGTACCCTATATACTCGAATATAAATTTATTCCCATTTTGGACCTTGAAAAAACGTCCTCCCCGAGTCAAAAAAAAAAAAAAAGAGATTCATGACTGTGTGTTGCTCCCACACACACAAACTCCCCCCCCCCCCCCCACCCCACCCTTCCCGCCACATACTGGTATCCTTCAGATATGAACTTGCTGCTTCATTAAATGTTTTTATCAAAATATTTTAAGAAATTCATGCTTGAATACCTACAAAGTCACAAATTTCAACTGGAGTACGCTTTGTTAACCAGCCTCCTTCATTTGATCTATCAATAATACCATTACTTCTTTCGCTAATTTACTTTCATCAGTGTCACGATCAGAGTCTAAATCTGGCCCTTATTCAATATCCACATCTGATTCGGCCACACCGTTAGCATCCTGATCAAATAACAAGTCACTTCTCAGATCCCAAAGCAAATATTCGACCGCCTGGAAAGCCATGGCTTTACAAAATCATAATATTGATCGATTCTTAAAAAAAAAACATCGGAAGTTTGACGTACCGGAAATCTATAATTTAGGTCTTGCTAAATACCGATTGGTTAGTGCACTGGCTTCTCAGCTCGGCAGTCCTGGTTTAATCCCCAGTTGAGGTGGGATTTTGTAGATTGCAGACGACCCCTAGTGTGCCGATGGTCAAGAAAATATGGGCCTAACACCATATTCCCAATACGCCTCAATGGGCGTGTAACGGGATCCTTTACCTTTTTTAAATACTGAGTTCTCGTTGCTACAACTGTATTCAGACTTTCCGGGCAGACGATTTCAATTGTTTTAAACAGGAAAGGCTTAAGCTGAAAGCGATAGAATTTGCAGAAAATCACAAAAATTAGGTATTGACAAAAAACTTGTATGACTTATAATCAGGTCATTCATTTTGGAAGTTTTTTTAAGTTCAAAATTCTAGGGGTTGAGTTTTAATCGGATCGACCTATACTCGAGTATAAATGGTAATTTGGGTGTTTAGATTTTGCCACATTGTTTGAAGAAATGCAGATGTCTGAGTTGTAAAGTGAAGCATATTTCTCTTTGTCTTTATAGTTCGTTTTGTGAATAAGTACACTCTCAGCATTTTCAGGGCATGGGTTCACTGGGCATGTAAACCATTTTTTTGTTTGTTTTAGTAGTAGTAGTACAGTGGAACACAATACATCCGCACCATCTACTAGGCCTAGAATGGTGTGATATCTACAGATTGTTATAATTGGTGACTAGTGACCATGCCTAGTCTGCCTATTTTGGTTATAGTTTCTGTACAGGAAACATGCTATTGACTGAAACCAGCAGGGGAAGTGAAGAGTGGGGCAGTCAGTGAGAATGTGGAGAAGTACTATAGAAGAGGAAGCCAAAGTGGCCACAATCTCAGATCTGAAGGGTTTTGTTTCTTTTAAAGATTCAGTACCCCATTCAACCTGTCCCAAGTTGGGCACTTTCGGTTATAATTAATGCATTAGCAGCACTAAATTTTAAGTCAAAATAGAAAAAAATCTGAAAATTGGAATTAGTCTGTTTTCTTATACTCTATAATTTATATCTAAACACGTTAAAATCAGTTGTCTAAAAAAACATTCCAAGCTAGTGTGTTTTGTAGTATTTTCTGAAGAAATTTTGCTTTTTCTCTGAAGAGAACCATGAATTTCTCAGAAGAGAACCATGAATTTCTCCAAACTTTGTTTGATGTTACTAATTTTCTTATAACTTGCTTATATATTCATCAGTCAATATGAGATTTGTCAGAGATACTTTTCATTCACTTTAAAACTTTTCTCAGATAAGATTTATGATTTCTTATCAAAATTTTGATATATTTGAAATAATATTATATTTTTAAAAATGTATTACTATTTTTAGATACAGATTTTAAAGTTTTATAACTCAGGATGTGCAAAGTTATTGAAAATCTATTATGACAAAAATAGTATTAAAGGAACTGATGAGATTCAGATTAGGTGCTCATAACTTAAAACATTAAAAAGCCCCAGTGAATTGAAAAATAGTATTAAAATTCATTGTGGCTGCCTTCCATATCAACCATTTGCATTATACCATCAAATGCTTTGTTACACTCTGAAACATGGAGAGCAACAAAAACATTGACCAAGAAGTTACAGACTTTCGTAACTGGGTAGGTGCATAGAATAGAAGGATTTTAATGGTACGACTAGTTCATCTGTGTGCAACTGATGACAAGAACCAGACAGGTGCCAGTGGAATGAGAGATGAGAAGAAGACAATGGCAATAGATAGGACACACACTGAGGAAACATGTTGAAAGCTTTACCATGCAGTCCTTGTTAGGGATAATTTATGACAGTGGGGATATTTATGAGTTTTCTGGGGGTAAAGAGCAAATATAGTTGAGCAGTGCCACTACTTAGATTTTTTCCCTAAATCTTGACTTCTTCCTTCAAATGTTTGGCTTTTTTGGCACTATCGGTGGTAACAATGAAAAATGTGATACAGGCTCACCCCGGAGGGACAGTAGATATGCATTGACTCAACACAAGCCACAGTTATAAAAAAAATAATCAGCAGTATCAAGTGTTAATTTAGACTTCAGACTAGTTAGTATTAGATTGTGTAGTTTTTACCCAGTTTGTCTTGTATGTAAATAAAACAACTTGATTTTGCTTCCATCAGTGTAATAGTAGTTCTTGTACATGAGGATAATAGCAGTGCTCCAAACATTTGATACGGGGTATTGGTCAGATCTTTGTTACCGCCGACAACTGCCTTCGAACATAGAGCTACAATTGTTGTACAAATAGCCACAGATTTCTGTTTTTTGGCCATCATCATTAGCTCTGCCAGTGAGTTTTCTGTAGCTTTGACTTCCTCCTCTACCTTTCTCCAGGTTCTTTTTGATCTCGCCGCTCTTCTCTTCAAAAGAATGAGCATAGATTAGGTTAAATGTGTTCCACTGTATACGTACTACACTGTCATGTATATCTCATCTTTATTGTATGTAGTCTTTGAGCATATTATGGCATTGTCGCTTATCCTGCTGCATGTACATGATTGTAAGTATTGACACAAGACTAGAAAATACACAGAGAGAACAAGATTATTAAAAAACCTTAGAACCTCGACGTCTCCCACAGATATAGTGAAAGGACCATCAGGGTAAGTGGTTATAAGCCCTCAAAAAGCACACAACACACCAGACAGCTGAACAGATAGAGAAGTAATAAACCTTTAAGAAAACGGAACCCGGTTCATCCAAGTGACAGACATCCAATGTACCCAAAGTTCACTGGGAGGACAACATCAGACAATCTCTGAAGGACCGAGGACTGGACTGGAACCAGGCCAATAGGATAGCATGGCGCTCTCACTGGCTCGCCTCTAACCCCAGTGTAGAAGAGGAACGATTAAGTCATCCAAGTGATGACATGGGCATGGGAATTAAGCCAACTGAACATTCCAGATGGACTGGGTAAAATCTCTCAAATGACTGTTACTTTTCTGTTATTGTATGTGCCATTATCTTCAGAAGGCGTATACTACATACACTAGCGGTAATTGCTGCATTGTCTATGGTTAGCAAGTCATTTTTTTACCATTTCCTTGGTCTAGACACAGCCGGCATCATGAAGGTCCAACATTTTGTACAGAAACACCAAGTCCCTAACAATTTGAAAGCTGCACATCTCGCACAGATGATATGCCAGTTAACAATGTAATCCATTTCCCTTTTCACCAACTCATGCAAAGTCTTCCTGTCCTGTGCCATCTGCTCAAGGTATTTCCATGTTTTTTTCATCCCTATAATTTCAATCTCCAGTTCTCTTCTCTGTGTTTTTTTTTCCTGACTCCTTCTACCTCTCCTGCCCAAGGGGATTCCAGAACAAGGACTGCCTTATAATGCTATAATTATTGGAGCAGAGAGCCACCACTGTAGGTGGTCCCTGTGTAGGAAGTCTTCACCAAGGCATTAGTGAGCTTATACAATGGTTGTTTCTGTAGCTGCTTGTTCTACATAATGAGGTTGTCAGCCCCCATACACAACCTCATATTAGTTGCCTCTTACAATACACCTGAGGGGGCCTGGAGTCCTATTCTTTGTCTGCTCAGAGACCCCTGGGAACTACAAGGGGTACACTAGCAATGTAAATCTCCCATGTCCCACACAAAGTCACTGTGAAGCTAACAATGTGAATCTCCCATGTCCCACACAAAGTCACTGTGAAGCTAACAATGTGAGGGTCCCAACATCTCATGTAAAGACACCAAGCTACTGAAAATGTGAAGGTCCCTACATATCACATAAAGACACCAAACCACTGAAAATGTGAAGGTCCCCACATCTCATGTAAAGACACCAAGCTACTGAAAATGTGAAGGTCCCTACATGTTATGGAAAGACACCAAACCACTAAAAATGTGAAGGTCCCCATATCTCATGTAAAGACACCAAACCACTAAAAATGTGAAGGTCCCCACATCTCATGTAAAGACACCAAACCACAAAAAATATGAAGGTCCCCACATCTCATGTAAAGACACCAAACCACTAAAAATGTGAAGGTCCCCACATCTTGTGTAAAGACACCAAGCCACTAAAAATGTGAAAGTCCCTACATGTCATGTAAAGACACCAAACCACTAAAAATGTGAAGCTCCCTACATGTCATGTAACGTTATAACAAATAAGTATTATTATTTACATAAAGATACCACTATATTAACAAAATGAAGTTCCTACATCTACACAAAAACACCAACTAACTAACAGTATAAAGTCACACATAAGTAAGCCACTTAAACACATTTTTTTGGGGTCCATTGTTTCGGAAAAACTATCATCATTATATGAAACGTCAGTCAGCAGAACAGTTTGTTGTATGTATAAATAGTCATATTTATCTAGACATATATCTGCTGTATTTATGATACCACTAGTAAATAGGCATGTTGTAGCCCTGCATGCCAGTGTTTCTTAATCAGTGATCCATAATGACCCCATAGGGATACATAGATTTTGAACTGTAAAACCTTTATTAATGAATTGTATGATACCACATGTGAATATGTAAAACATGAGTGGCTTATTTGCCAATGTATGTATTTTAGATAGTCTTTACTCTGTTTGGGACAGAATTTTGGGAACTGGGCCTGTATTTTAGAAAGTCTTTACTCTGTGTGGGACATAATTTTGGGAACTGGGTCTGTATTTTAGAAAGTCTTTGCTCTGTCTGGGACATAATTTTGGGAACTGGGTCTGTATTTTAGAAAGTCTTTAATTTGTCTGGGGACAGAATTTTGAAAACTAGGTCTGTATTTTAGAAAGTCTTTACTTTGTCTGGAACAGAATTTTATAAACTGGGTCTGTATTTTAGAAAGTCTTTACTTTGTCTATAACAGAATTTTGGAAACTGGGTCTGTATTTTAGAAAGTCTTTACTCTGTCTGGGACACAGTTTTGGGAACTGGATCTGTATTTTAGGAAGTCTTTACTCTGTCTGGGACAGAGTTTTGGGAACTGGGTCTGTATTTTAGAAAGTCTTTACTCTGTCTGAGACAGAATTTTGGGAACTGGATCTGTATTTTAGAAAGTCTTTACTCTGTCTGGGAAAGAATTTTAAAAACTGGGTCTGTATTTTAGACAGTCTTTTCTATGTCTGGGACAGAATTTTGGAAACTGGGTCTGTATTTTAGAAAGTCTTTACTAAGTCTGGGACAGAATTTTGGAAACTGAGTCTGTATTTTTAAAAATCTTTTCTATGGGACAGAATTTTGGAAACTGGATCTGTATTTTAGAAAGTCTTTACTCTGTCTGGGAAAGAATTTTGGAAACTGGGTCTGTATTTTAGATAGTCTTTACTCTGTCTGGGACAGAATTTTGGAAACTGGGTCTGTATTTTATAAAGTCTTTACTATGTCTGGGACAGAATTTTGGGAACTGGGTCTGTATTTTAGAAAGTCTTTACTCTGTCTGGGACAGAATTTTGGAAACTGGGTCTGTATTTTAGACAGTCTTTACTCTGTCTGGGACAGAATTTTGGAAACTGGATCTGTCTTTTAAAAAGTCTTTACTATGTCTGGGACAGAATTTTGGAAACTGGGTCTGTATTTTAGAAAGTCTTTACTATGTCTGGGACAGAATTTTGGAAACTGGGTCTGTAAAACAAATAGGACTTCCCTAAAAAGGTCAGTATGTCCTTACAGATTGAGAAACACTGATTAACTTCCTGCTTACATTTTGTTAGGTGTGATGATGTTACCTGTGTTATAACCAAGTGTGGCATTATGCTAGGTGTGATGATGTTACCTGTGTTATAACCAAGTATGGCATTATGTTAGGTGTGATGATGTTACCTGTGTTATAACCACGTGTGGCATTATGCTAGGTGTGATGATGTTACCTGTGTTATAACGAAGTATGGCATTATGTTAGGTGTGATGATATTACCTGTGTTATAGCCAAGTGTGGCATTATGTTAGGTGTGATGCTGTTACCTGTGTTCTAACCAAGTGTAGCTCTAAAGCCTAGTATGTTATTTACTAACATGGAATATACTAATGTAAAATAACAATTTAGTATGCTAAAAATCAGATTTACCACATACAAGGTTTTATCTTAGTTATGTTTGGAGAATCTGTTATCTGCAACTTATATGACACAGTTTATAAACATCTCGAAGAAGCAATCATTTACTTCTTTTTGTCATGAGAATGCACAGATGATATTTTTATCTTACACCTTTCACAGATGATTACAATGAACCAGATATTAAAATCATAGCCTTTTATTTATCTAAATACATATTCAATGAATTGACTTGATCTGCGCTCACTGAGCGTCAACTGCACAGTATACTGTAGCATGTAAATGTATATATAATTTTGTTAAAAGTGGTAAATATAAATCAGTGACAAAAGACATCCGTGTCAGTCTTAATAGTACAGATTTCATGAAAGGGACAAGATTATTTTCAACAACAAGAAAATTTACACAAATTTTAAATGTAGTTTTAAAAGTGCAAAAAGTATGTTTATAGTAACTAAGTAGAACACTATTTGCATTTTAGAAAGAAACAAACATTTTTACTTATGGTGTAACAAATGTTAGTTAAAAAATATGCAAAATTATGATTAGACTCATATTTTGTGAATTAATGTTATCCCATTTTCATTCCTCTTACATTTCTTGGTACTCCTCCATTCCATTATCACTTTAATCATTACTCTGTTACTTCCTTTTCTCTCCTCTTACTTTTACATTTTATTTCAATCATCCTTTTGTTATACATTTTTTTTCTTTGTCCTTTTCCCACTGTTATTGATTTTCAAGACTACTTAGTTCCTTCCTCGTTTCTTCTTTCCTTTTATTCTTGTCAAATGCCTATACTCATCACTGGCCCTTTATTCCCTGACCAACCCAGACTAACTACATTTGGTCATTGGATTATGCCTTTATGACAGTCAGCACCATTAATATTCTTTGTGTTTTAAAAAAATGTCTTTTCCTGTTTGTTACAAGATGTTTATTGTGTAGGTGCTAAGAACATGAGCTCCACAGGGAGACGCAGTGGTCTCTGGGGTCTCCGCCGAGACAAGGATAGAATAGAACAACTGTACTGACAGTCGTGCAAGTACAAGGTGACTAATATGAGGTTGTTTATGAGGCTGGCAACCTCATCATGTCAAACAAATTACCACATAAACAACTCTATAAGAGTGTGTGTGACTGGCTCCCTGTAAGGGGACCAGCTGTAGTGGTGGCTCCATGCTCCAGAAGCAGCACATAGGAAAATGATGATGATTATGACATCATCTTAGGAACTGTTGTTAGTATATTTGTGTGAAGTGTGGTTTGTATTTGTGTGAAGTGTGGTTTGTATTTGTGTGAAGTGTGGTTTGTATTTGTGTGAAGTGTGGTTTGTATTTGTGTGAAGTGTGGTTTGTATTTGTGTGGTTTGTATTTGTGTGAAGTGTGATTTGTGTGAAGTGTGGTTTGTATTTGTGTGAAGTGTGGTTTGTATTTGTGTGAAGTGTGGTTTGTATTTGTGTGAAGTGTGGTTTGTATTTGTGTGGTTTGTATTTGTGTGAAGTGTGGTTTGTATTTGTGTGAAGTGTGGTTTGTATTTGTGTGAAGTGTGGTTTGTATTTGTGTGAAGTGTGGTTTGTATTTGTGTGAAGTGTGGTTTGTATTTGTGTGAAGTGTGATTTGTGTGAAGTGTGGTTTGTATTTGTGTGAAGTGTGGTTTGTATTTGTGTGAAGTGTGGAAGAGGGGAAACCCGAGGCCTGTAAACAGTAAATAAATTATGCACATAAAGGTATGTTTCAGGCACTCGTGAGAAATAAAGTAGAAAAATAGACAACAGAAAAACAACAAAAATGATAGGCTTACTGGAGACTCGAACCCAGGACCTTCCGAACAACAACATCGTCTGGCTAAGGGAGCAAATCACGGCTATCCTCCTTGTTAGTGAGGATAGTCCAGATTTACTCCTGTAGCTAGATGGTGTTGTCATTTGGAAGGTCCTGGGTTCGAGTCTCCGGTAAGCGTATCACTTCTGATGTTTTTCTATTGTCTAGTTTCCTATTTCCTTATTTCTCATGAGTGCCTGAAACATACCTTTATGTGCATGATTTATTTACTATGTTAGTTTAGCACTGTTGTGGTAGTGGTGCATTGTTGACTAAGAGTCTTGTGTGCTACTATCTGCACCACACTACCCATGTGATGTTGTGGCGTTTAATATATAAAATTATGGACATTGTTTATTTATATTTCTGTTGTGATTGTTAAAACTTGTCTGCCCTGTGCCATGTGTAGGGTTCATGTCACCTGTATTTGTCATAATTTACAGTATTTGAATTTTGACATATAGCTTGCATGATTCCTCATGCTAGAAGGAAGTGATTCACTGTCTTTCGCTATGTTTTGAGAAGAAAAAAAAAAAGCTGGAATATTCTGTAGGTACAGGAACGAGTGAAGGAAAAAGGAGACAGGGGATGACCAAGAGAGAAAGTACTGGACAATTTTGCATAATGGCATGGACAGAAGTCAGCAACAGAATTGATCAATAGTGCTAGAGAAGGGAAGTTGTGGAGAGACATGATCTCCTACACCAACAGGCATGGTACTTGAAGAAGAAGAATTCTTGACTAGGGGTAATGGCTAAACAGTATAATGACACGTATGTGTCATATTGATTTATGTAACCAGGCTAGGGATAATGGCTAAACAGTATAATGATATGTATGTGTCATATTGATTTATGTAACCAGGCTAGGGGTAATGGCTAAACATTATAATGACACGTATGTTTCATATTGATTTATGAAACCAGGCTAGGGGTAATGGTTAAACAGTATAATGACACGTATGTGTCATATTGATTTATTTAATCAGGCTAGGGGTAATGGCTAACCAGTATAATGACACGTATGTGTCATTGATTTATTTAATCAGGCTAGGGGTAATGGCTAAACAGTATAATGACACGTATGTCTCATATTTATTTATGTAACCAGGTTAGGGGTAATGGCTAAACAGTATAATGACACGTATGTGTCATATTGATTTATGTAACCAGGCTAGGGGTAATGGCTAAACAGTATAATGACACGTATTTGTCATATTGATTTATGTAACCAGGCTAGGGGCCTTTTTTCTGTTTTCCACTTTGACTGATCCCTGTTTTATTCTAACGACCCCACTTCTTGCTGTGTTCACTTTGTATGTAAATGTGCTCCATGACTCCCCAGCTCAGAGTCAAGGCACTCCATGACTACAGTGCCAACAGAAGTGATGAGCTCTCCTTCTGTAAAGATGCTATTATCACAAATGTCACCAAACAGGATGGAGGCTGGTAAGTTTCTGTTCTGTTTACTAGTGTTGTCTGCCATTCTGCACAACTGTCATCCATATCTTTTACTGCTCTTATTAATTCCTGCTGTCTTGATAGCTGTCTCCTGTTGGTAATGTCTGCTATCAGCATAACTATCACAGTCTTTGTTTTAACTCTTAGTATATGTGCTCAAAAACCATGTTTTTACGAGCTGATTTCAGAGAGTACATTTTTAGACTTTACTGATTTTGGGGTCAGACAAAAGCTGGTACTCTGGTCCTCCAGGTTGGGGGTTTTAGCACAGGGCCGACACCCCTGTCTATGTAAAAAATCGCACATGTTATGGAAACAACAATAAATGGAAAAACTTTGCTGCGGGATGGACATCCGGAGTCTCAGGCTCGTATGACTGACCGTGGTGAAAGCCGAAAGGAAGCCACTGGCATGAAAACGGATGCCCTGACCGCAAAACACGAAACCAGAATTGGTTTTTGGAACGCCAGAACTATGAATGAGGCAGGAAAGCTGAGACAAATCACAGCAGAGATGAGGAACTACAAGATACATATCCTGGGAATAAGCGAGAGCAGATGGACAGGTAAGGGGAGAATAAAAACAGCTACAGGTTAAACAGTACTTTATTCTGGCAGAGAGGATGGTCAGCACAATGAAGGTGTAGCCGTTATCCTGAAGAAAGGAATGGAAAGGTCTTTACTGGAATGGAAACCCATCAACAACAGACTGATAAGAGCAAGACTAAGAGGGAGGTTCACCAAAACCACAATTATACAATGCTATGCACCAACAAACGACAGCGATGAAGAGATCAAGGACGAGTTCTATCAACAGGTACAAAAAGAAATGGAAACTACACCCAGGTACGATCTCATTATAGTAATGGGAGACCTAAATGCGAAAGTGGGAGCACACAATAATTATAACGAAAGGGGAAATGCGGCAGTGGAACAGCAAATGAGAATGGGGACAAATTAATAAGCTTCTGCAGTATTAACAACCTGGTCATTGGAGGAACAATTTTTCTACACAAGGAAGTGCACAAGTTAACATGGGAATCACCAAACGGACGAGACAGAAACCAGATAGATCACATAATGATCAATGGCAGGTGGAGACATGCGCTACAAGACGTGAAAGTAAGAAGAGGCGCAGATGTGGGAAGTGATCATCACCTAGTAGTAGCAAGACTAAAAGTGAAACTCAGAGCTGCTGGAACGAGGTGCAAACAATATTACATTAGTAAGAGATAAGCACGGAAATCTCATCACGACAGTAGAGGGACAGGAAACAAGATGGGCAGAGCATTTCAGAGAAACTCTGAATAAGGAACCACCAGAGACACAATTGAATGTTCCTGAGGCTGAAAATGATCTAGATGTTAATACAGACATCCCACGAAGTCCTCTCAGTACAGCACAAGCACAAAATTAGGATTATATCAGAGCTGTGTGCTTTCTGTGCTTCTCTATGGCGCGGAGAGCTGGAGAGTTACAGAGAAGGAAATGTCGAAATCGTCCTTTTTTCACACAACATGCCTAAAAAAATTCTCCGAATCTTATGGCCAAATACCATCACCAACCAAGATCTGCTTACTCGGTGCAAGCAAGAGGACATGCACACCATCATAGCTGGCAGACGCTGGAGCTGGGTTGGCCATGTCCTCAGAAGAGACCCCGATGCCATCACAAGAACAGCTATGCTATGGACCCCTGAAGGAAAATGAAAGAGAGGCCAACCAAAAACAACTTGGCGGAGGACTGTGGAGGCTGAGATGCAAAGAATGAACCAGAGTTGGGGCACTGTACGAAGGATGGCCACCGACCGAGCAAAGTGGAATCAATTTGTTGTTGCCCTACAAGACGCCACTAGGCGTGATGGCCACTGACTGCTTTGACGGTCGGCGGCTAAGGATCAAAGAAGAAGAAGAATGTCTGCCATTAGAATTACTATCACAGACTTCTTTTCATTTCATTGGTAATGTCTGTCATTAGTGTTACCATCACATTATTTTTTTAATGGTTTTGATAGTGTCTGATATTAGTATTACTATCACAGACTTCTTTTAATATTATTGGTAATGTCTGTTATTAGTATTACTATCACAGACTACTTTTAATATTATTGGTAATGTCTGTTATTAGTATTACTATCACAGACTACTTTTAATATTGTTGGTAATGTCTGTTATTAGTATTAATATCACAGACTACTTTTAATATTATTGGTAATGTCAGTTATTAGTATTACTATCACAGACTACTTTTAATATTATTGGTAATGTCTGTTATTAGTATTACTATCACAGACTACTTTTAATATTGTTGGTAATGTCTGTTATTAGTATTACTATCACAGACTACTTTTAATATTGTTGGTAATGCCTGTTATTAGTATTACTATCACAGACTACTTTTAATATTGTTGGTAATGTCTGTTATTAGTATTACTATCACAGACTACTTTTAATATTGTTGGTAATGTCTGTTATTAGTATTACTATCACAGACTACTTTTAATATTATTGGTAATGTCTGTTATTAGTATTACTATCACAGACTACTTTTAATATTGTTGGTATTATCTGTTATTAGTATTACTATCACAGATTATTATTGGTAATGTCTGTTATTAGTATTACTATCACAGACTACTTTTAATATTATTGGTAATGTCTGTTATTAGTATTACTATCACAGACTACTTTTAATATTATTGGTAATGTCTGTTATTAGTATTACTATCACAGACTACTTTTAATATTGTTGGTAATTCTGCTGGTCTCTCGCGGCAAAGGTGCCGGGTTTGAATCACTGTACCGACATGCTCCAGTCTACCTAGCTGTAAATGGGTATCTGACTGAGCTAGGAAAAGAAAAGGCAGCAAAGAAGGGAACTGGTCACCCTACCTTGATGCTGGACCTAGTATGGTGAAATCTCTAACACTTCACTCCCCTACAGCAGTATCTGCTATGGGACTACCTTTACCTTTTGACGTCTGCTATATGTACGAGTATCACATTATTATTTTTTTGGTTATTGGTAATGTCTGTTATTAGTATTACTATCACATTATTATTTTTTTGGTTATTGATAATGTCTGTTATTAATTAGTATTATTGTCACATATGTCTTTTCATGTTATTGGTAATGTCTACCATTAGTATTACTATAACCTGATCTTTTTTAAGTTGATGGTAATGTCTGTTATTAGTATTACTATCACAGACTTCTTTTTATTTTATTGGTAATGTCTGTTATTAGTATTACTATCACATACTTCTTTTTATGTTATTGATAATGTCTGTCATCAGGATAAATCTCACAGGCTTTATTTTGATGCGCTTTTTTGTGGCAGCGAGACATGGACAACCCATGCTAAGCAAGAAAGAAGGCTTAATACCTTCCATCTATGGTGTCTACACCACATCCTTGGTATTTCGTGGACGGACAAAGTGACAAATGTCAAGGTGTTGTCACATGCTGCACTTTAAAGAATATATACCTTGCTTAGACAGTGCAGACTACGCTGGCTTTGCCATTTTTTTTTTTTTTTTTTAAACCAGCGGCACTTGGGCTTTCAGCCCTTCGGCCCAATGACATGTCATTGCGAGGCTGGGGAACCTGAGGACTTTCCTTCCAACCCGGTCAGGAGCTTCGCTCCTTCCCATCCACAGAGGGGTTATCACAGGAGCCGTTCAGGCTATTCAGTCAAATTTCCGGCCGTAAACATTTCTTCAAACGCCGACGCCCGGGTTTGAACCATGAACACCTGGTCGCCAGTACAACGCCGAAGCCATTACACCAGCGCGGCTCCCCTGGCTTTGCCATATCCACCGCAAGGAAGAAGGTCGCTTCCCTAAAGATATCTTCTATGGACAACTGGCAAATGGCAAAAGAACAGTTGGGCGACCACAGCTGAGGTTCAAAGATGTGTGCAAGAGAGACATGAGGGCACTGGACATAAATCCAATGACCTGGGAGGATGAAGCTGCCGATCGCACCCAGTGATGATGATCTGTATGGCACCACCTCAGATTGGACGAAAAGAAGCTCTCATGGCAAGCAGAAAAAAGATCACGCTGAAAGGAACACAAGAAAAAAAGCAGTTGAGGGCTATCTCCTCAGGGGCACATTCCCATAGTCAGTCATGACTAAGGGGCTACAACTACTATTTTGATGTTAATGATAATGTCTGTCATTATCATTACTATCACAGACCTCTTTTGATGATGTTGGTAATGTCTGTCATTATTATTACTATCACAGACTTCTTTTGATGTTGTTGGTAATATGTGTCATTATCATAACTATCACAGACTTCAGTTTCTGCTTCTGGTAATATCTGTCAGAACTTCTTTTCTTGTTATTGGTAAAGTCTGCTGTAAGTATAACTATTGCAGACCTTATTTTTATGTTGTTCTTAATGTCATTCATCAGCACAATTACCACCCACACAGCCTTTTGTTGTGTATAAATTACTTTAAATATGTCTTAATGTTTTTGTAATTCTAAATGATCTACATTATATTAGGTGGCGTGGTGACTATGGATCCAAGAAGCAGCTGTGGTTCCCATCCAATTATGTGGAAGAAATGGACACACAGTCAGAGAACTCTGCTGAATCCACACCCCTGGGTGTTCTACAACAAGGGACCATAGATGTCAAAGGCTGCTTTATAGGTAAGTGTCCCCTTGTTGTATCATACTCATGTTTAGTTAACAGTCTACTGGAATCTTGCATAAATGTCTGCATTCGAACACTACCCTTCACTCCCTGTCGAGCACAAAACTTCAACATTTGCATGCCAGAAGAGCCAGGTTGTTGGCAAAATCTATGTCATCAAGCTGCTTTGTCAGAGTCCACTGAGATCCATTTTGTGTCGTTGTTGTTGCTTTCAGAATCCACTCTATATCATCATCACCCTTCTACTCCCCAAGGAGCATAGGCCTTAAAAAAAAACTAAGGCTTAGTCTTCTTGTCCTGTGCCATCACCTCAAGGTTTTTAGTTGGCCTGTCCTTGTTGTTTGTTGAAGTATTCTTTGGTTTAAAATTTCTACAAGATGGGGTAACCGGCCCAACCCTCCTTAGTCTCTTTTTACGACATGCATGATAGGTTACAGTGTTATTATTCTTTGCTCCCCTCGAGCCCTGGTAACACACGTGTGACATTCCATTCTATATAACCATTATGAAAAGAAATGGTGACAAAAGGCATGCAAGTGCTTTGGCACAAGCTTTCTGAATGGTAACGAGCAGCAGTGGGGGCTGTGTGCTCCTTGTGGGGAGAATAAAGGACATTCATTCATTAAACGGAGAACAAACGTTCTTTGTCCTGCTATGGACATTCAAAGCTGCAGTGATCATTTGTAACTGATGAACATCTGAGTTATTTATTCTTGTCTCTTTTTGTTTGGATGTAACTGATGAACATCTGAGTTATTTATTCTTGTCTCTTTTTGTTTGGATGTAACTGATGAACATCTGAGTTATTTATTCTTGTCGGATGTAACTGATGAACATCTGAGTTATTTATTCTTGTCTCTTTTTGTTTGGATGTAACTGATGAACATCTGAGTTATTTA
Organism: Oreohelix idahoensis; assembly: GCA_024509875.1. NCBI lineage: Eukaryota > Metazoa > Mollusca > Gastropoda > Stylommatophora > Oreohelicidae > Oreohelix > Oreohelix idahoensis. The sequence continues at coordinate 244,956 of JAMPIV010020621.1, forward strand.
TTCTTGTCTCTTTTTGTTTGGATGTAACTGATGAACATCTGAGTTATTTATTCTTGTCTCTTTTTGTTTGGATGTAAAATACCTGAAATAATTTTTTTGGGGAAGTTTCAGTTCTGAATTTCAAACTAAAGACAGGAACTAAATTTAGCCCTCGATTTTCACCAGGGATGCATTCCTGGGCGAACTAACGCAATTAGAATCTTGGTAAATTGAAACTATTTTATAATGTAAGTCAATGGGAAGCCAATGACTTATGTTCTAGGCACCCAAAAATTGACAAATAATATAATACTATTATATTTAAAGCTCTGAAATAAACTAAATAAAATATAAAATAAATGAATTAAATTAAATTAAATAAAGTAGATCAAATAAAAAATATTTTGTACACTTACAACTTGCAGTGCGTAATGCAGTGGATTTAGTTCTCTGACGAAGTCCCTGGTTGAGGATCACCAATTGGGTTGTTGTTGAAGAAAGCATGCAATGTTGACTTCCTTTCTGTCAAAATCTCACAGAAAGGGGTCATGGATACCATAAGGCTCCTCTTGGCTGTAGTACTCTGCTCCCAGTTGTGGTCATCTCATAGACCTCATCAGTCAGTTTCTCCATGTTTGAAAGGATGTGCTGTAGATCGCTGATCTCCTTTTCTCATTGTAGGAAGCTCTTCATTCTGTTTCCTTCTCCTTTATTTGTTACTGGACCTGTCATGTTGTCATATCTGGTAACTTACTGGACCTGTCATGTTGTCATTTATGGTAACTTACTAGACCTGTCATGTTGTCATATCTGGTAACTTACTAGACTTGTCTTATGTGGTAACTTACTAGACCTGTCTTATGTGGTAACTTACTGGACCCGTCATGTTGTCATATATGGTAACTTACTAGACTTGTCTTATGTGGTAACTTACTAGACCTGTCATGCTGTCATATATGGTAGCTTACTAGACCTGTCATGTTGTCATATCTGGTAACTTACTGGACCCGTCATGTTGTCATTTATGGTAACTTACTAGACTTGTCTTATGTGGTAACTTACTAGACCTGTCATGCTGTCATATATGGTAGCTTACTAGACCTGTCATGTTGACATAATATGGCAACTTACTGGACGTTGTCACGAAATGGTTTTACGACTAGAGGCTGTCTACATATAGTGACAAGACACTAGTGAGAAGAAAGACTGAAAGGATCGATTCAGATGAAAAATGACAGTACAAATGTGAAAGTTGAGACCATTGGCTCCGAGGTTGAGAACCGAAGTTGACTCTTCCTCGCCACTCCGGACGTCTAAATTGCTATGGCCTCAACCACCTCTAACTACCCTAAGGGGATAAGGTTCAATTAAGATTCACATACACAACGATACAGACAACAGATAGCTACTGTACGTAAATAAGGTGACTGATTCCAGCTATAATGTACAAGTTTTATTATACACACAAACAAGTAATCAAATACATGTCAAAAGAATAAAAGTGCAGTGTAAGCACACCTGGAAAACAAATTCAGGCAAAATTACAAATGATGTATCATCAAACCCAGCCCTTCACCCACAAGTTTCACCTGTATGGAGAAAGAAAGTAAGATTAAATGAAATGAATCACACTGCACTTGGTGGGGTCTCAGATGTCGAGCCTCCACTCAACTAGCTATGCTAACTTCTAACGTTACTGCTAATGTCCCAGTCCTCTGGAACTACTACGAATTGTCTACACAAATCTCTGCAAAAGCTATGGTACTACACAGCTAAAACTGGAACACCTAAACACTGCTTCCCAACTAACTATTCTACAACTCTTCAGCAGCTGTCCTCTGTTATGATCTACACAAAACTATGCCTCAGTTCTGTCTTTCTGGTCTACCGCCTGTAGACTAAACATCAGCAGCTGTCTTCTGCTCTAACATCTGTAGACTAAACTTCAGCAGCTGTCTTCTGCTCTAAAATCTGTAGAGAGGATTTTAACCCTGTTGCTCTCCACAATTCTGTAAGTGACGACTAGGTTTAAACACTGGATTCTGGACTGGAAACTGTAGCTGGCTGCTACTACGAATTGTATACACCTGCCCGCTCACCCCTCTCTCTGGGCTGTGGGCCTTCGGCTTTATTATGGCCGGGACGAAGCGAAATAAATTACAACCACGCTGGCAACCTGCCGATTTGCGTGTGTAAGAAGATTGAGCATCAGAGCTCCGGATTTTTCCACCAAAATCCCTTTCAACTGGAGAATGTCTTCCCTGCCTGGGGAAAACGTATTTTTTTCTCTTCTTCCGCCTCTGGCAATTAACGCAAAACTTTGCGTTTCTGCCACAACTTTGCTGTGGGGGAAATTTTGTGGTATCAAAATTCCGCTCTCTCTTTCCCACAAAGCCGGTACCTGCTGTTGACAAAAATAGAAAATGCACAGCTGAACAACACACATCAATAATATACTCCAGTTACAACAAATAACTCCCCAACTTAACACTTCAAGTCCCAAGTCTTTAACTCTTAACTCCCATAGTACAATACCTCCTCCTTTTATCAATACAGCTCCCTTGCTCTATTCCTGCTATGCACCACCATACAAATTAACCTTGCTCAAAAGAACAGCTCTCCACTCAATTCCCGTCTCTTAACTACCCAATTCCAAAATAAACATCGGCTGACCCCAATCGTCTAACTCTGAGCCAAACAGTTTTTCACTGGGTGGGCTCTACCTGTGCAAAAATACTGTGGCCCACTTTTCAACACTGACACTAATACAGCATTGTTACCACAAATAAACTAGCCCTCCCTAGGAATCATTAAAGTTCCCGTACAGGAATATAAATCACATTCAAAATGATAATTCAAATATTAGTTCCTTTAAAAGTACATCTCACGTCTTCTGAATACACAGAGCAACAAATGCCCAAACAATAACGTTTAACTAGTTTATGCTAGCATCTGCATACAGCCCAACCGTTATACATAACCCAGGTTAACAATTTAAAACCCCGTAGTTCAACCACATGCTTCGCTCCTCCTCATCCCTCTGAACATCATCTCGAATAAATATTCAGTAACTAACGCACCCAGGTGCTCCTGCATAAATATTCATTAATTGATAGCACCCACGTGCTCCCGTCTAACTATATATATAACTATATAACTGACTAGCAGCATTAAACTATCAATAAAATCACAAATACACACGCTCCCGCCATTCGGTAAATAACATAAATCAAAAAGGCAGGTTTCTCTACAGACCTACTTTGAAATAATCCAAAGCACGCCCGTAACGTCTCAACTTTTAAACCATCTTAAATACCGCTATTCCTTCAATAAGGAATTATATGGACCTCTTAAGTTTTCCCAGTTTATCACTACGATAGTATTGATGGCTCTGGAGTTAAGAATTAAATTAAACTTAAACTTCCCAAAGAAAACTTAACTGATCGGCCTAGGACTATTAAAATCCATTAAGTACCACGCTAATAACTATGCTTACCAAATTCGAATTCCCACTGAAGGCGAATCGACTTGTCTCTGGTACGCGGCTGGCAATTTCATTTAAGAGACCAGGCGATGAATTACGGGCCTATTTATCATCATAGATCAGCACGCTGACCTTGATGTCATATGCGCGGCTTTGTTTCTAGTCCAATGGTCACTCTGCATTTCAAAATGCAGTTTGATCTTGGCCACTCAAAATCGTAAACAACTCTGACTCATCCTGTTACTGCTCGCGCGTGCTAAAATCACTACCCCCATTGAACAAAGAAACGGGAATAAAGTTCAGCCCTCTACTGTTAAATGAAGCAAAAATGGCCGAAAATAATTTAATTCCTGAAAAATACGTCTATGGCCACGCAATATCTTTAAAAAGACTAAAACTGGTGCAAATCTGATCTAGGCTCTATCATCCTCCCTATAGAAAAATACTGCAACGATTTCCTACACACCAACACTAAACACCACCTCTATTCATAGAGAAGAAATATAATGCAGATGAGATAAAACTCCCTCATAATCTCACTCTGTAAAACGTAAATAATAGAAGGAGAAGAAACATGGAGTGGATTACCTGTAATCCCTCCTAGAAATAGTGAACAAATTTCAAGGAGAAAAAGACATGGGCCTTTTGAAAGACAGAATCTCAGTACTTCATCACATCCGTGTCATGTTGTCATATATGGTAACTTATTGGACCTGTCATGTCGTCATATATGGTAACTTACTTGACCTGTCATGTTGTCATGTATGTTAACTTACTGGACCTGTCATGATGTGGTAGCTTTGTAGTCTGTTATGTAATAACCTGCCAGACTTGTCATCACTGCTGCCACTGTTGCCATCCTGTGTACATTAGACTTTCTATATTATCCCCCTCTGTTGTGTTAGTAACTTGCTGTATTTTTTATATCTGCTCATAGATGAACTGCCCCCAAGAGGAAATAGGTTTCTCTTTCGAATTGCCCCTCGCAACAACAGTCCTCCTATTGAGATCGCTGTTGACTCTGAGGAAGAGATGAAGGACTGGATAGAGAAAATCTCTGTATCTTCATCAACAGCAGTTATGAGGGTAAAGGTTGTCTTTAGTCATACTATTGTTAGAATGTTTAGTGTACAGGGCTGTTGTTGTCTCATATATTGTAGATGTTGTTTTCATCTTTCTATTATTCTTCATTTGTAATCACCCATCAGTTCCTCAAGGAGTATAAGACTTCAGCAAACGCATGCCGAGTCCTCCTGTCCTGTGCCATCAGCTCAAAGTCTTTCCATATCTTCCTCATAATTCCCATTTCTGTTTCTACTTCTCTTCTCCATGTGTTTGTCTGTCTACCTTTGTGTATTCCAGAACAAGGACTGCTTGATAATGCTATCAACAGGTTTCTTCAATGTTTGTCCTGTCTGTTGCCAGCATCTCCTACTCATGTCTTCTTCTTTATCTTGGTTTATTGCTAAATACTTAGCTAATTCATTATGTTGAGCTATGGATATAATTTTTCATATAATTTATATTGATAGTTACATTACAGTGACTTCATATCTGGTGTGCAGTGCCTTGTGTTCAGAAACACTCAGAAGAACATTTTGATTTCTGTAATAATTACTTTTGATAAAATTGGGAGTTTTACATTTGATTGTTACTGTGAATGCTAAACATGGTGAGCCTCACTAAATGAAACAGTGAAAACATAAGCAGGTGTTTATATATTCCACTGACGGGAGAAGGGGCAAAGGCGAGCGACTGGCGCCTTAAAACCAGCAGCTTCGGGCAGATAGGGCTCGTGATCCTTGGTTGGTAGCTTATCTAAGAGAAGGAACTCTGAATTCAAACCACCGCTGCCTTGCGGGAATATCCATTTATGGAATTGGCTTCGGGAGTAAACCCTGAGGATAAATCCGGAGTCGGAGTCCCTAAGGCAGTCTAATGTCGATTCGACATTATTCTGGCAACTCCTGCGACATGGCTGGTACCAAACTGTATCGGCTACTGCCGTTCCTTTGGATCTACCGGCTGTGTGGAGAGGGGGAACATGCTGCATGGGCAACAGCTTGATCTCCATATAACTGTGCCCAAGCTCGCGCCCTGGAGAGGACACTCCAGCTTCACCCTATAGGTGTCGGCAAAACACGGGAAGTAGCAGTTACCGGTTATAAGCATTTTGCCCAATTGGCGTAGGGCATGGCGCCAGGGGCTACTTCCGACAGTGGGAGAGATTCTAGGATCTCACTGGACAGCTACCGCCCGCTTCAAGCTGGGCAGCCCCCCAGTCAATAAGGTGTTGTCCCGCCACTGTCTGCTTTCCCCATTGGGTGCATGGGGATTAGGGTCAAACCCGAACTGTGGACAGAAAATTTTGCACCAAGCAATTATCGAAAAAATAGAAATAAGCAAACTCTCAGATTGGGATGCTGGAACGTCCGGACTATGTTGACTGGACTATCCGAAAACCTACAGGATGTAAACGATGTAAGGAAGACAGCCATAATTAATGATGAGCTTAAACGACTTCAGGTGGATATAGCTGCACTTCAGGAAACGCGCCTGGCGGGCTCTGGAACGGTGAGCGAGAAGGACTACACATTTTATTGGCAAGGGAAAGATCTTAATAAAGCTAGAGAACACGGAGTAGGTTTTGCGGTCAAAAAATCGCTAACTAAAATCGTTGAACCAGGCGAGAATGGATCAGAACGTCTGTTAACGCTCCGCCTGCAAACTAGCACAGGTCCCATCACCCTTGTCAGTGTGTATGCTCCTACTCTGTACTCTGCCTCAGAAGCTAAAGATGAGTTCTACGAGAATCTAACAGCAATTATCAAAAGCATACCTAGGCAAGAACAGCTTTTTCTCCTTGGTGACTTTAACGCTAGAGTGGGTGCCGATAATGTTTCATGGCCTTCATGTCTGGGCAGGTTTGGTATTGGCAAGATGAATGAAAATGGACAACGGCTCTTAGAGTTGTGCGTCCACCATGACCTCTGCGTGACCAACACCTACTTTCAGACAAAACCCCAGCATAAGGTGTCATGGAGACACCCACGATCCAAGCACTGGCACCAACTTGACCTGATTCTCGTCAGAAGGCCACTCCTCAGGTCTGTGCTCTCCACGCGCTCGTACCATAGTGCAGACTGTGATACAGATCACTCCTTGGTTTGCTGCAAAATCAGAGCACAACCAAGAAAACTCTATCGTGTCAGACATGAAGGGAAACCATGCATTGATACCAGCAAGATGTCAGACCCTTTCATGATCGCTCAATTCACTGCGACCTTCGAGAAAGTGCTCAGTAGCCCTCAGCATGGTGATACTATTACAGAGAACTGGGAGCATCTACGGAACACCATTCAAAGTACTGCACTTGCCACCTTTGGTAAGAAAACAGCAAAGTCAAATGACTGGTTTGATGCTTCATCAGATGTGATGGCACCTGTCATTGAAGCTAAGCGCAGTGCTATGAATGAATACAAACGTTCACCGAGTGCCAGAACCCTACAGATCCTGAGGGCTACAAGAAGCAAAGTTCAACAAACTGCTCGACGCTGTGCAAATGACTACTGGCTCCAGCTCAGTGAGAGCATCCAGATCGCAGCGCAAACAGGCAACATTAGACAAATGTATGACGGTATAAAGAAAGCACTTGGCCCCCATAAAAGTAAGACGGCACCGCTAAAAACCATCAGCGGAGAGAAGCTAACCGATAAGGGTAAGCAGATGGAGAGGTGGGTCGAGCACTACTCTGAGCTTTATGCTAGAGACAATACCGTTACGCCTGCAGCCCTTGATGGTGTCAACAGTCTGCCAACTATGGAGGAGCTGGATGCCGAACCAACATTAGAGGAACTCAGCAAGGCCATTGATAGCTTGGCCTCTGGCAAAGCACCAGGCAGTGATGGGATTCCTCCTGATTTAATCAAATGCTGTAAGAGCACGCTATTACATCCCCTGCATAGGATGCTGTGCCAGTGCTGGGAAGAGACAACTATTCCTCAAGACATGCGAGATGCCAAGATTGTAACACTGTATAAAAATAAAGGAGACAGAAGTGATTGCAATAACTACAGAGGCATCTCTCTTCTTAGTATTGTTGGTAAGGTTTTTGCCAAAGTCATCTTAATGCGACTACACAAGTTAGCTGAGCGCATATATCCAGAGTCACAGTGTGGATTCCGAGCTGGCAGATCAACAACAGACATGATCTTCTCTCTCCGCCAGCTTCAGGAAAAATCAAGAGAGCAGAAAAGACCATTATATATCGCCTTTATAGACCTCACAAAAGCATTCGACTTGGTTAGTAGGGATGGACTCTTTAAAATCCTCCTGAAAATAGGCTGCCCTTCTAAAATGCTGGAAATGATAAAGTCATTCCATGACGGCATGAAGGGAACAGTCCAATATGCTGGAAGCATGTCACAGCCCTTTGATATACGAAGTGGCGTTAAACAAGGCTGTGTTCTGGCTCCGACCCTCTTCGGAATCTTCTTTGCCTTACTCTTGAAACATGCATTCAGAGATGCAACTGAAGGAATATGCCTTCACACTAGGTCAGATGGCCGTCTGTTTAATCTTTCAAGGCTGAAGGCAAAAACAAAAATCAGAAGGGTCACTATAAGAGACTTGTTGTTCGCTGATGATGCTGCAGTCGTCACTCAAAGCCAACAGGAGCTTCAGAGCTTGATGAATCGCTTCTCTAAAGCATGCAAGGACTTTGGCCTCACAATAAGTCTAAAGAAAACGAATGTGCTGAGTCAGGATGTGGATGCTGCACCAGTTATCACTATCGATAACTATGAATTGGCAGTGGTGCACCACTTCACATACCTAGGGTCTACCATCAATGACAAACTCTCACTGGATACAGAAATCGACAGCCGCATTGGCAAAGCTGCAGCTACCTTTGCCCGCCTCACATCGCGTGTTTGGGGAAACTCTAAACTCACAATGAAGACCAAAGCTGCGGTATATAATGCCTGCGTCACCAGCACACTCCTATATGGCAGCGAGACCTGGACGACCTATGCTAAGCAAGAAAGAAGGCTCAATACCTTCCATTTGCTGTGTCTACGCCGCATCCTCGGCATCTTGTGGAAAGATAAAGTGACAAATGTCGAGGTGTTGTCACGCGCTGGCCTTCAAAGTATGTATACGCTTCTTAGACAGCGCAGACTTCGCTGGCTTGGCCATGTTCGCCGCATGGAAGATGGTCGCATCCCAAAAGATATCTTCTACGGACAATTAGCAGATGGCAAGAGAACAGTTGGGCGACCACAGCTGAGGTTCAAAGATGTGTGCAAGAGAGATATGAGGGCACTGGACATGGATCCAGCAACATGGGAGGATGAAGCTGCCGATCGCACTAAGTGGCGATGCTATTTACGGCGCCACCTCAGATTGGGCGAAGAGAGGCTCACACAAGAAGCAGAGGTGAGGAGAAAACGTCGAAAGGAGCACCAGGAAAATAAGCAGCCGAGGGCTGTCACCTCAGGGGCGCATTCCCATAGTCAGTTATGACTGAAGGGGCTATTATTATTATTATTATGTTTATATATTATAGGCGTAAACACATTTTTTTTAAAGTCCTGGTTATTTCTGAAGTTATCTTGATATTTTGTACTCTTGTTTTATTTCTGTTCGTGTCTTAATTATTTGTCTTCTTATCTTTATTGTTTGTATTTTTATTTTGAGTTTTTCATGTTTTCTTGCTAAGTTATGGTTTTATACTTTTAGACAACTGAACAAAAATTGCTGGAGCGAACAATGAGAATTGCTCGAGAATTTTCTGATCTGATCATTTACTGCAGGGCTGTACCTTTTAATCCAGAAGGTGGAGTATTGTAGATGTTCCTATTTTTGTTTGTGTTGTTTGACACTTGACGTCTGCTATCAGCCACTAAACAGTAGATATTTCCAGCATTCAATTACAAGTAGACATTTCCTAACAGTATTGTATCAGACTCTCAGTCCATACTTCGGAAGGTCCAAAATGGATGGCCATGGCATGAATGGAAAACATCCATAAAAGCCTCAGTAAATACCAGCGGACAAACATCACAGGTTAAGTTTGGCTTTTTATGTCTTGAATGAGAATAATTTAGGTAACAAAGAGCTGGAGATTGTTGGAAGCATGTGTCTTTTAAAGAAATGCCAGGAGTGACATGTTCTGTCACATTGTTCAAATGCTGCATTTGTTATTTGAAGGCTGTCATCATCATCATTTACCATTGTGGTTGTGCTCCTTACGGTTTGGTTTTAAGGACCATCTTCATAGCACACAGACAACTCTATCAATGCTCCAATCTCCTCCCTTAGATTACACAGTGCACGAACTCCGTAGCACTGGCAAGGATCCCAGTGTGTGTATATAGAAATCACACATTCTATAAATATTTTTGTGGGGGTTAAGTTTCTCATTTTAAAATTTTGCCAGGGCAGGGGCCTTACACCCTACTGTACGATTTCCAACTGCCATGGTATTTTTAATGTGCGCAACTTGCACATGGTACCTCCTATTTTTTCGCCCTTATCTGAGAAGGCTAGGCGTCTGATCTCACTACCCAGGAGACCAGGGGGGAGTATGACATCATTAGGACCACTGGTTCTGCAAAATATTTCCATAATTTATAATCCCTCAATTGGGAATCAAACCCTGTACCTCTAGAATTTGAGGTGACACCATACCTCTTAGCCATTCCAACACACCCCCCCCCCCCCCCCCCCCCCCCCCCCCCCGCTCAGTTGGCAGCCATCCTTCGTACAGTGCCCCAGCTCTGGTTCATTCTTTGCATCTCGGCTTCTACAGTTCTCCACCAAGTTGTTTTTGGTCAGCATCATCAGTCGCTGTTTTTTCCTGGCTATTGGCAATTTGATATTGTATCTTTATATCAACTACACTGGCATCAATGGTACCTATACCTTGTAGCGGGTTGTGTACCCTGACAACCCCCAGAGCTATGCCAGTGGGAGTTTTACTCCTGGTAGGTTCAACCAAGCTGGACTGGTCTGCTTGGGTAGGGGTCAGACAAAAGCTGATACCCTGGTCCTCCAGGTTCGGGGTTTTAGCGCAGGGCCGACACCCCTGTCTATGGAAAAAAATCACACGTTACGGAAACAGCAACGAATGGAAAAACTTTGATGCGGGATGGACATACGGAGTCTCATGCTCGTATGACTGTCAGTGGTAAAAGCCGAAAGGTAGCCATTGGCATGAAAACAGATGCCCCGACTGCTAAACACGAAATTAGAATTGGTTTTTGGAACGTCAGAACTATGAATGAGGTAGGAAAGCTGAGGCAGATCACAGCAGAGATGAGGAACTACAAATTACATATCCTGGGAATAAGTGAGAGCAGATGGACCGGAACAGGAAGAATAAAAACAGCTACAGGGGAAACAGTACTTTACTCCGGTAGAGAGGATGGTCAGCACAACGAAGGTGTAGCCATTATCCTGAAGAAAGGAATGGAAAGGTCTTTACTGGAATGGAAACCCACCAACAACAGACTGATAAGAACAAGACTGAAAGGGAGATTCACCAACACCACAATTATACAATGCTATGCACCAACAAATGACAGCGATGAAGAGGTCAAGGACTAGTTCTATCAACAGCTACAAAAGGAAATGGAAACTGCACCCAGGTACGATCTTATTATAGTAATGGGAGACCTCAATGCGAAAGTTGGAACACAATACTTATAACGAAAGAGTAATGGGGAAATGCGGCAGTGGAACAGTAAATGAGAATGGGTACAAATTAATAAGCTTCTGCAGTATTAACAACCGGGTCATTGGAGGAACACTTTTTCCACACAAAGAAGTGCACAAGTTAACATGGGAATCACCAAACGGACGGGACAGAAACCAGATAGATCACATAATGATCAATGGCAGATGGAGACATGCACTACAAGACGTGAAAGTAAGAAGAGGCGCAGATGTGGGAAGTGATTATCACCTAGTAGTAGCAAGACTGAAGGTGAAACTCGAGCTGCTTGACCAGTTGCAGTCAAACAGAAAAGATATAACATCACGAAACTTAAAGACCCCCTCACCAGAAAAGCTTTCGTGGTGTATGTAAAGAGACGATATCAGATTGCCAAAGCCAGGAAAGAACAGCGACTGATGTTGTAGACCAGAAATTCAACACCATCTCAACAATATACAAGGAAAGCAGCGAGTCATGCTTGGGATTCCAGGAAAGAAAGAGACAAGATTGGATAACACCAGAAACATTAAACACCATAGCGAAGAGAAAGGAAATGAAAAGAAAGAAAACAGAAGCTAAGTCTCCCAGGTTAAAGGAAATATATAGCGAACAGTACAGTCAACTGGACAAAGAAGTAAAAAGTCAAACCCGTGCCAACAAAAGGACATTCTTGGATGACCTTGCAAGACAGGCAGAAGAGACCGCACTGAGAAATGAACAAAGCACAGTTTATAAAATAACTAAAACTATCAGTGGAAAACGAGGTGCAAACGATATAACGTTAGTAAGAGACAATCAATGAAATCTCATCATCACAGCACAGGGGCAGGAAACAAGATGAGCAGAGCATTTCAGAGAAACTCTGAACAAGGAACCACCAGAGACACAGTTGAATGTTCCTGAGGCTGAAAATGATCTAGATGTTAATACAGACATTCCACGAAAGGAAGAAATCATCACGGGAATCAAAGGGTTAAAGAATGGAAAAGCTCCTGGCCACGATAACTTAAATGCTGAGTTATTCAAGGCAGACCCTGAACTAGCAGAACTATTAGAACCACTATTTGCACAAGTCTGGGATTTTGAGACAGCACCAACAGAGTGGAGTAAAGGAATAATTGTCAAATTGCCCAAGAAGGGCGACCTTGCAGACTGCAACAACTGGAGAGGAATTACTCTCCTCTCAGTTCCCAGTAAAATACTAGGCAGGATAATCATCCAGAGAATTTCAAAAGCAGTTGACCATAAACTGAGGAAAGAACAAGCGGATTTTAGAAAGAACAGAAGATGTGCAGATCATATATTCACCCTCAGGAACATCATAGAGCAGTGCTCAGAATGGCAGAGACAGCTATACATTAACTTTGTTGATTTTGAAAAGGCTTTTGACAGCATACACAGGGACAGCCTATGGAAAATACTGAGGGCTTATGGAATTCCCAGCTGCATTGTTTCCATTATAAAAAGCCTCTATTCTAACTTTACATGCAGTGTTGGATTGAGTAATCTAACTTTCGAAGTGAAAACAGGAGTACGACAGGGATGCCCCTTATCAACAACATTATTTTTGACAGCCATAGATTGGGTGATGTGCCAGACAACAGAGGGCAGTCCAAGAGGAATTAGATGGACAACGTTTTCTACACTGGAAGACCTGGAATATGCAGATGACATTGCACTACTCGCACATTCACATCAACACATCCAAGAAAAAACCGATAGACTGAATAAGTATAGCCAGCAGGTTGGTCTGAACATCAATCTGAAGAAGACAGAGGTCATGACACTCAATGTGGGCAATCCTGAGCCAATAACAATAAGGAACCAGAAGTTAGAACAGACAGACACATTTACTTACCTAGGATGCATAGTAACACCTGACGGCGGAACAAGCAAGGACATTAACAACAGAATGAATAAAGCGAGAACAGCCTTTGCTAGTCTCAACAACATCTGGAAGTCTTCCCAGTACAGCACAAACACCAAATTAAGACTGTATGAGAGCTGTGTACTTTCTGTGCTTCTCTATGGTGCGGAATGTTGCAGAGTAACAGAGAAGGAAATGTCGAAACTGTCCTCCTTCCACACAGTCTGCCTAAGGAAAATTCTCCAAATCTTTTGGCCGAATACCATCAGCAACCAAGAACTGCTTATTCAGAGAAACCAGGAGGACATGCACACGATCATGGCTGGCAGACGCTGGAGTTGGGTTGGCCAGTCCTCAGAAGGGACCCTGATACCATTACAAGAACAGCTATGCTATGGACCCCCGAAGGAAAGTGAAAGAGAAACCGACCAAAAACAACCTGGCGGAGAACTGTGGAAGCCGAGATGCTAAGAATGAACTAGAGTTGGGGCACTGTACGAAGGATGGCCGCCGACTGAACAAAGTATAATCACTTTGTTGCTGCCCTACAAGACGCCACCAGGTGTGATGGCCACTGACTGCTTTGACGGTCGTCAGCTATGGATCAAAGAAGAAGAAGAAGAATATCAACTACAAAAGTCATTCTGGTGAGAGGGTTCTTCAGTTTGATAGTGTCAAACCTTTTCCGTTTAGTTACAACTGGTTCAGCAGTTCTGAGTTTCACCTTCAGTCTTGCTACTACCAAGTGGTGATCGCTTCCCACATCTGCATCTCTTCTTACTTTCACATCTTGTAATGAATGCCTATATTTACCATTGATCATAATGTGGTGTATCAGGTTTCTGTTGTGGCCATTTGGTGATTTCCATGCTAACCCATGTACTAGCATGTAATCTCCAACTGAGGACTACAGGTGATTTAAGTATGTGCATTTTATTGTCATTAATTAATTAATAAATAAATAAATAAATTAATTAATTAATCTTAATTGAGACCCAAGTAGAACAGTCCCAATTAAGATGGTTTGGCCATGTCTGCAGAATGGGAGAAGATCGGATACCACGACAGGCATGGGAAACAAAGAGCCAAGGATCCAGACCCCGAGGACGACCAAGAGTCCGCTGGGAGGACAACATTAGACAATCTTTGAAGGACCGAGGACTAGAATGGAACCAGGCCAGGAGGAAGACAGCCGATGGGATAGTCTGGCGCTCTCTCTTCCAAACCTCTACACCTCACGGTAGAAGGGGAACGACTAAGTAAGTAAGTAAGTAATTAATGTTTTTGCTTTAAATATTTATTTATTAGCAGAAGAAATGTTGTAAAAATGGTGGACATTTGATGACATTAACTTAAATATTCACCCTGAATAGTTCCCAGGGGTCTGTGAAGAGACAAAGAATGATTAGGATTGGTGCCCCCCTGAGACTTGTCATACAAGGTGACTAACATGAGGTTTTGAATGAGGCTGGCAACTTTATCATGTCAAACAGATTGCCACAAACACACTGCTACCAGAGCATGTAAGTGTAGCTTGGTGTACAAGTTTCCTGCAAGTGGACCAGCTACAGTGGTGGCTGTTTACTCCATAAGGAGCACATAGAAAAATGTGATGATGATGATGATGTTGTTGTTGTTGCTGTTGTTGCTGCTGCTGCTGTTGTTGTTGTTGTTGAACTAAATATTCTGTATTTTAATCAGATATACCAGGACCATACTATGAGATGTCATCATTCCCTGAGACAAAGGTGGAGAAGTGGGTCAACAAGCACCGAGCAAAACTGTTCCTGGCGTATCCTTGACCTAAGTTACTAGGACTACTGGAGAAAATGTCAGAAGTAGCTATTCTGCTCCACTTGTTATTGCATCTTCAGGGGTTATTTGCTGTTCCTCCCAGCCCTATCTACCCTTGACTAATCTTTTCATTATTCTTTTTTTGTTTCTGTTGTTGTTGTTTGTTTTCATGTCTTTAGTTCATGTTTATATTCCTTCTTGTTTTTCATGGTTGTCTGTTCTTTTTGTTCTTTAAAAAAGAACAAAAACAGAAAGGGAAGATTGTTCCATCTGTCTAGTTATTTGGTGTTGGCTTCCTCACGGAGGCCATCTGCTATTGTGGCTTCATGTTCCATAAGTAGCACACAAAAAAAACGATTACAGTATTAGGTCATGTAACAACTTCTGTTACATGATGATGTTACCAGCCCTGTGCAAAACCTCATATTTGCATATGACATGCTTGAAGCAGTAATAGTGCCGTTCTTTCTGGGCCCCCTCAGAGACCCCCATCTGCCTGCATGGGGCATTGTTGTAATGTTGGTTTATAACTCATTACAAAGCTTGTCTTCTCTTCTGCCCTGTTTGCCTTTGTAAATAGCCACTGTCTTGAAGCTTGTGCTCATCTGTGATATATAGCTGCAGAAACTGATTTGAGCGTTTATGTCCTTCACTAAAGCTGTAACAGTTATCACAGGAAGCAGTTAAGTCGGGTCTACCCTAAAGGTCAGCGAGTGGACTCTTCTAACTATGACCCTGTGCCAATATGGAATTGTGGGTCACAGATGTTGGCCTTGAACTACCAAACACCAGATCGGGCAATGCAGCTGAACCAGGGAAGGTTTCTTATGAATGGCAGGCAAGTAGAGATGTTTATATCATCAATTTCCTGTGTAGCATAGGCCTTCAACAAATACCTTCCAAGCCCCCCCCCCCCCCCCCCCCCCCCCCCCCCCCCCCCCCCCCCCCCCCCCCCCCCCCCCCCCCCCCCCCCCCCCCCCCCCCCCCCCCCCCCCCCCCCCACCCACCCCCCCCCCCCCCCCCCACCCACCCCCCCCCCCCCCCCCCCCCCACCCCCCAGCCCCCCCCCCCCCCCCCCCCCCCCCCCCCCCACCCCCCCCCCCCCCCTGTCCTGTCCTGTGCCATCTGCTCATTTCATTTCTGTCTCAATTTCTCTTCTCCCTGTGTTTTTTTCAGTCTTCCACTAACTCTTTTACCCTAAGGGTTCCAGAACAAAGACTGACTTGTAATGCTATCAACAGGTTTCCTCAATGTGTGTCCTATTCATCACCAGCGTCTTCTTCTCAGCTCTTGTTCCACTGGTATTTGTCTAGTTCTTGTTATCAGCTCCACATTAGTCATCTTGTCATGTCATTTCAGTCCTTCTATTCTACACAAGCATCCATGTTCTTGTCATCAGCTCCACATTAGTGATCTTGTCATGTCATTTCATTCCTTCTATTCTACACAAGCATCCATGTTCTTGTCATCAGCTGCACATTAGTGATCTTGTCATGTCACTTCAGGCCTTCTATTCTACACAAGCATCAGTCCTATTATATTCTATGGAAAACCTCCATATAAGCATCGAATCTTCAAGAACTTTTATGAATCTACTGTCCTGGTCATGCCAGGGTACATGGCAATGAAAGAGCTGACAGACTAGCTTCAAGAGTGCGCATAAAAGGTGCATTGGCCATGGATAAGGAAGAAATACTGAGGGCAATTCATGTTCGTCTATTAGAGAATGACACTGCAATCGATGAATCATCAAGGCTAAGACTGCTGGAATTTGGCATCAAACGTAAGACCTGCAGGGATGGATGTATGAGAGGACACTTCCGCTGTGTATACAACCAGTGCGCAACAGGAACAGTTAGCATTCATACTCTTCGACATTTGCTGAGGGAGACTGAGCACCTATGGGTTTGCGTGGAGTGCAATGACGTTGATTCTGATTAACATTAACATTAACATTCTCATTAACATTAACATATTCTACACAAGCATCCATTTATGACAGTCTGTAGCTTCTTGTTTTTTGTTGTTTGATATAGTTCATAGCTGTTGTGTAACCCTGACAGTTTATATTTTAAGATTCTTTCAAGATATGGATTCACACGACATGGATTGAAGGAATAAACCAGGCCAGGATGATCCAAGGTTTAATCCACATAATAAATGCAACAGAACAAAATCTTTACTGATCATTTCAGGCTTCACTGTCTGACATCACACGTCTGACATCACACGTCTGACATCACACGTCTGACATCACACGTCTGACATCTTCTGTAACGACCCATGCCATTTGTGCTGCACATATTTATACTGTCAGGCCTGGATTAATTTAAACTGCAAATACAATGTCACTGCCTGTGATTTAACTATTTATCCCCACGGTTACCTGGGAGGCCAAACTGCCTTGGAATTCCACAAAACTTGAACGATTTGAATAATGCACACCTCATATGGACACCATGTCCTTCCACCGGCCCGATCAACTTTCAGTCTTCCTCTCTGACGTCACACTTTCACTCAGACATCATTCTTCACAACACATTTTACTTATTTTATAAAGCTTGCGCAACGATAATCTATCGGGAAAACCCGGAATCGTCAATGATTGTGCGTGCGCAGCTTTCAACAATAGCCATCCAGTATGAGCCATACATTTGAGTTGAAGATTCTGATTTTTGTGTTGGACTTGTTTTATTTTGATTTCCGTGTATTTCCCAATGCAATGAAAGCTCCTCGAGCCTTGTTTATTCTTATTTTGATATAACTATCTGTTCCTCCAACGTTTTGTATATTACTTCCAAGATATATTTATGATTCTACATCTTATGGGGGCATTTATTCAGGTACAGTCTTGTTATCATTTGCTACATTTATTCTTATCATTTGCTACATTTATTCTTGTTATCATTTGCTACATTTATTCTTGTTATCATTTGCAACATTTATTCTTGTTATCTTTATCTTTCCCTGTGTATCTTCAGGCTCAGTTGCAGTGTCCTCTCATTAAATATTTTTCTTCTATCTTTCCTTTTTTTTCCCCATTTTTTCTCCATTCTTTCACTGTCATTTACTCTGTTTTTATCTGATTATCTCCCAGTGTTGTCATATTTCAGATAATCATCATTCCATCCATCATCCAGTATTGAGTTATTTCATTATAAATGCAGCTGACACAAACAGTCTGGATGCATGATTTAACATAGTCTAGTTGTTGGTTATATTTACAGGTGTGGTTATGTCCTTCAGCCTGAGGTTATGAGGAGTGATCTCTTTAATCCATTTGAGAAGAAGTTCTTGACATCTCTCAATGTTGAACCGCTTACCCTCACAATCATTGTAAGTTTTTTTTCTTTTCTTAGGTAGTTCATTCAACAAATTTGGCCTTTCTTTCGCTCCTTCTCTCTTTGTCAATCTTGATTGTTTGAGAAGATTTATGACTTTTATTCTTTGGCCATCTTGATTGTGTGAGTAGATTTATGACTTCTGTTCTTTGTCCATCTTGATTATTTGAGTATATTTGTGACTTCTGGTCTTTGTCCATCTTGATTGTGTGAGTAAATTTGGAACTTCTGTTCTTTGTCCATCTTGATTGTGTGAGTAGATTTATGACTTCTGTTCTTTGTCCATCTTGATTATTTGAGTAGATTTATGACTTCTGTTCTTTGTCCATCTTGATTGTGTGAGTAGATTTATGACTTCTGTTCTTTGTCCATCTTGATTATTTGAGTAGATTTGTGACTTCTGGTCTCTGTCCATCTTGATTGTGTGAGTAAATTTGTGACTTCTGTTCTTTGTCCATCTTGATTGTGTGAGCAGTTTCATGATGTCTGTGCCATGTAAATGCCTTCATTAGTGGATGTCAGATCCTGTTTTATTTTGTTATTACCATAACCATGTCAATCCCCAGTGATTCCTGGGGTCTGTGACGAGACAAAGAAATAATATTGTCACTGATATCATTGGGCATGTCATATGAAGTGACTGTGACGATGTGTTATGGGACTGGCAACCTCATGTACCACCAATTACTAATGAAGCCACTATTGTAGTACATTTTATGCTGGTCCTTAAGGAGTGAGAAAGGAACTTCTTCTTCTTCCGTCCTTAGCCACCGACCGTCAAAGCAGTCAGTGGCCATTACGCCTAGTGGCGTCTTAGGGCAACATCAGATAGGTTTTCTTTGCCATTGTTTCCCATCACGCCTATTGGCGTCTTTAGGGCAACGGCAAATCAATCCATTTGCTGTTGTTTCCGCAATCGAAGTGACTGGCAAACGGGTGATCAGCCCGTTGGTGAGAAAGGAACATTCACCAATAATCATGTATGTTAATGTAGCTATACCATATGTATGGGCTGCTGTAGTTACAGATATTTGTGTGTCGGTGGCGGTTACAGCCAAGTGTATATGGCTGTGACATTAGTCCATTCTTGGAGAGAAATTTAGAATAAGCAAGCCAGGACAGAATTCATGCTGGAACATAGAACCAGAAATGCCTCATGTATATCACTTCCATAACTTAACTGTTCGTAAGTAAAGACAAAGTAACACATATATCATAGAGCAGGATTTCTTAAGCTGTGATCCCTGGACTTATCAGAGGTCCTTGAATGGATTCTAAGGGCTCTGTGTACATAACCTAAAAGTTTGAACTTTACTTTCACCAAAACTTTTACTAGGAAAATTATCGTACATTTTTGCATTTAAAGAAATACGTACATTTTATTCATTGTTTTTGATTTTCAATATGACTGTATGTAAGCTTAATGTTTTTTCTTTGTAATAAAATGTATTATTTGTATGCAAAAATGTATGTGTCTGTGTAAGTTTTTTGTAAGAAGGGTTCTGTAGCATTCGCTGGACAATTAAAGGGGTCAGTAGCCTTCCCCTGACAACCAGAGTAGTTTGTAGCCTTCACCTATAATCAAAGGGGTGCATGGCACAAGAAAAGTTAAGAAACATAGAGTGAACTGTGACAGGACACGTGTCCAGGTAAAGCATCCATGTCACAGTTCATCTTCAAGTATAAGAGAAAGGCAATACCTTAATACATTAACTACCAAATTGAAAAACACACTGAGGCCAAAGTAAATTTTCTTCCCATTTTCATTCTGTAGGTGTATGAAGGATTTAATCTGTAGCTTTCTTAATTTTAAACAGATTTTTATAAATTATATGTCATTTTGAAGATAAATGAATGTACTATTGCCTAAAGTTGGTAAAAGGAAAGTTTACTTAATACGAGGTGTACGAGCATTTTTTGTGGCCCTGTCGTTGCAACGGTAAACAGTATTACGATTTGGTAACTAACCTGAAACGTTTGAAAAATATGAATATCAATTTTCAGTGGCACAAATTTACCCACGCTTATGGATGTTGTCTTTCAGTGGTCAATTAAAATCTCAAACCAGATCGGAAAGTGTTTCGGCACATATTTCATTCGTTTTCTTACTAAACTTAGAATGCCGTTGTGGGCGGCTTGCAGTCCAAATGTAATTCTTTCTTGTGCCGCTGAGAGCGGCTTGTGGTAGTTAATGTGTTAAATCCCATATTGAAATAATGAAATGTTAGAAGATCATGTTCTTTTTGGTATTGATGTCACAACTTGCTAGTGATAAATGCTGCACTTACTTGGTTCACCAGATTGTGGCGGCCAGGCATATAGTCAAGCAGGGACGTGGCATTGCTAGTCCTTTTGTGGAAATTGAGATCGTAGGCATGGAATGTGATAACCAGAAGTTCAAAACTTCACCACAAGGTACATTTTAAAAATAATATTTGTTTCTTTCCTTCTTGCTACCTGTTTTTTTTTAAACATTTTTGTGTGGGGTTGTTTTTTGCTTTCATGTACATTTATTTGAAGCAAATATGTCACCACAGTAATGAACAGATGAGTTAGTGTTAGTGGTTGCTATTGTGAGCTTATTGTCTTGAATGGATGTTTGGGCACTCCTCCGAATACCGGTCCCAAATGACTCAATACGATTTGTGTTAGAAAATATCCCTTACAGGGCCTCATTTTGATGTGACTGTAGCGCCACTTAAACTCTGCTAAATAAGAATGAAACTTTCCACGACTAGTGCCGCCTTGGTAACGTTGTTTCCTCTTCACTTGCATCCATACACCTTCAATAGTTTGGGTGTGAATTTCACTGTGTACAGGGTCAACGAAATTATTAGCATGAACAACAACCGTATGATCATAGATGCCATGGTTTAGTCGACCAACATTGTTGTAGCCTCGCCAAGCATCGGTGACAATTGTGGTTCCTGGTAAGGCATGATTACATATAATGCGTTCCAGTGTTGCCGCATCTCGCCTTGCCACAACCTCCAACCAGCAACGACCACTACCGCGTTCAACCAGTCCAACTACCAATCGACCACGATGGTACTTGCGGTGGAAAAAGTAGCTCTCGTCAACTTCAACGAACACTGACTGTCCATTAGCATCAAATCCTCCCAACTGAGGGTTGTTGAGCAGCAGCCAGTTGTAACATTCTAAACGAAAATAGTTATTGTAATTAACAATAGTGTCATAACTGGTCAACCTCTCGAAAAACATCACACGTTTCGACTTCACCTCGAACAGCCAGTAAAACATTATCATCACAATTTTTTCCGTTGCCAGTTCACAATTGGCAAAGAACGAACCTGTCCGTACACTGCAACGACAATTACAATTACGGCACCGCCAAGAGAATCTGTCAGAACATTCCAAACGAGAAATTAAAGACATCAGACGTCCGCAAGAAGAACAGTTTACGGCGTTTCTTATTAATCGGTGTGTAGCAAACCACTGTAACCATTGGAGTTTGTTGTTCATTAACGTATACAAGTCACTAGGTCTGACATCTACTGCTGTTAGTTGTTGAACTGGTAGAACATTGTTGCTGATCTGTGTCGGAGCTGATGGTCTACCTGGCATTATTAATATTTTTATCTCAAATGCACAAATTCGCAAGGAAAAATTATCAATTTATTCACAACTTTGGAAGAAAAGAAATGGTCGACTTCACTCATAATGAACTTACTTTTGTCTGAACTGATGTTTGAAACAGGCATGTAACATAATGAATTATACTTTTTTAGAATTTAAATATAACACACAAGAATTGATTCTGCAAAAAAAAATTTTTTTTTTTAAACTGGAAAATATGGAGTGTGTGTTTTATTTAAATTAGGTACTTGTATTGAAGTTTAGTTACCAATAGCTAACATTGTGTCCATGATGTTTCTTTGTCAGTTGATAATGGACTAAACCCTGTTTGGGGTGACTCTTGTGTGTTTGACATTCTGTGTCCTGATCTGGCTTTGGTACGCTTTGGTGTCATGGATGAGGATATCTTTGGTGACCCAAATTTCCTTGGCCAGGCCACGTATCCAGTTCAGTGCATCAAACAAGGTGTGTGCTTTATGATTTACTGGTGATGATGATTTGATTTCTTGTTTAATAGAATTAGAGAATAGTCAAGAGAAATAGGGAGAAATGTGTATCTATAAATTGGAGTGTATTTGAAATAGATATAAATATTGAGTAATTGATGTTGCATCACTAAATTACTGAGCTTTTAATAAGATAATGGCGATGCTATTTACGGCGCCACCTCAGATTGGGCGAAAAGAGGCTCACACAACAAGCAGAGGAGAGTAGAAAACATTGAAAGGAGCACCAGGAAAATAAGCAGCTGAGGGCTGTCACCTCAGCGGCGCATTCCCATAGTCAGTTATGACTGAAGGGGCTATTATTATTATTATAATAAGATAATTACCTCGTTTTAGGAAATTATGGTTGAGGAGTATGTCAAGTCAGTCCTAGAAGGATTGAGATGGTATGACAAGATCAGTGAAGAACTGCTGACAAAAACCAGATGAATGCAAGTGGAACAACTGATGAGAAGAAGCTGCAATGGATAGGACACACCTTGAGGAAATTGGTTAATAGCATTACAAGACAGCCGTAGTTCTGAAGTCCACAGGGTAAGACACAGTGGAGGGAGACTGAAAATAACATGAAGAAGAGAACTGAAGACAGGAATGAAATGGACGTGGAAGACACGAAAAGACCTTCGGCCGATTGTATGACACAGGAGGGCTTGGCATGAGGTTTTTAAGGCAGCTGAAGGGCATTGATGATGATGATGGTTGTTGAGTGAGTGAGGTGGAATTTTGAAGTAACTTCAGACAGTTGGAAAAAATATATTCTTCTTCAAGTACCAGCCAAATAGCAGTCGTCTCTTATTACAACTTCTTGTCTGCCCTGCTTTTTATTAATTCTGTTTACTGACTTCTTTCCATGCCATGATGTTAACTCTCCATTATCTTGTCTTTTAGTCATCCTCTACTTTCTTTTCCATCAATGTTTTCTGTTGTTACAATATATTCCAGTTTTTCTCTTCTCATAACATGTGGAAAAGACAGTGAACTGCTACCGTCTGATACGTGTAATAAGCTCCCTTTGTGCACTGATCCATTTTGGGATATTCTCATTACTATTTTTGGTAGCTGTCCATGGCATTCTTAACATTCTTTTGTAAAACCACATCTCTATGGCATCCAGGAATCTTCTTGCTTGTTTACTGATTGTCTATAACGTACTTTCATATGACAGGATAAGCTCTACTAAACACAGAAGAACTCTCTTTTTTACTTCAGTTAACAAAGATTCGTTGTAGACAGTACTTTTCATTTTAAGGAATACAAATTTCTCTTGGTGTGTTCGGCTCTTCACCCGTGAAATGCACCTTCCAGCTGATGTTTTTAATGTCTCAGGTGTTTTAATCCATCAACTTTATTTGTTTTTTCAAGAATGTTCAATTTATTTTCATGATGCATTCTGGGGAGTTACTGAACAGACCAGAGACACTTTGAGAATAGTAGTTGAACAAAGTCTGGAATGGAATTCACCACTATACATTGGATTTGTGGACTACGAAAAGGCATTTGACAGTGTAGACAGAGAATCACTTTGGAAATTGATGAGGCATAATGGAGTTCCTCTGAAGATCATTAATTTAATAAAGAAAACAAATGAAGACATGACATGCAGAGTTCTTCACGAAGGACAGCTTACAGAACCATTTGGGATAAGAACAGGAGTGCGACAGGGATGCCTCTTGTCTCCATTTCTTTTCTTACTAGCAATAGACTGGGTTATGAGAACATCAACAACACACAACAAAAATGGAATCCAGTGGACTCTGACTAAGCAGTTGGATGATCTGGATTTTGCTGATGACTTGGCTCTTCTGTCCCATAACCGTAATCAGATGCAGGACAAATTGAAAACACTTGATGAGAGGTCACAGCAATTGGGTCTGAAAATACACAGGGAAAAGACAAAAATAATGAGAATAAATGCTGGTAATGATAACAGGGTTGAACTTGAAGAAACACCAATACAAGATGTAGAATCGTACACATATCTTGGCAGTAATATAGACAAAGTTGGAGGGACAGACAGTGATATCAAAATAAAAATACAAAAAACAAGAGGAGCTTTCATTGGATTGCGAAATATATGGAGATCAAGAGAAATCGGATCCAACACGAAAATAAGAATCTTCAACTCAAATGTGAAGTCAGTCCTATTATATGGCTCTGAAACATGGAGAACCAAAAAGCTACAGACTTTCATAAATGGGTGCTTGCGTAGAATAAAAGGATTAAAATGGTATGACAAGGTTACCAACGTGGAACTGATGACAAGAACTAGACATGTGCCAGTGGAACAAGAGATGAGAAGAAGACGATGGCGATGGATAGGACACACACTGAGGAAACCTGTTGATAGCATTACAAGGCAGTCCTTGTTCTGGAACCCCCAGGGCAAGAGAGGCAGAGGTAGACCAAGAAGCACATGGAGAAGAGAGCTGGAAACAGAGGTGAAAATGATGAGGAGAACGTGGAAAGAACTTGAGATGGTGACAGGTGGACTTGGCATGTATTTGTTGAAGGCCTATGCTCCTTTGGGAGTGGAGGGTTATGATATGATGATAATTCTGGAGAATTCTGCTTCTTCAAGATGACCATTAATTCTGTCTATTTTTTGTTGTTGTTATTTAATTGCAAAATATATAGAAAAAAGGGTACTGGTCTAGAAAGCGGGCCCCAGACTTTTTCCGAGAAACGAAACACAATTTACGAAATGGTAAACGAAATATGTATCGTATGAGGGGGAGATAACCCAACCGTCTTGCCGTAGCTGTCACATGTCTGTTCGTCTGGGGTATCATGACCATTTGATGCACAAACGACCTCGACCGGCGATGGACACCTATTCAGATGCAGTCGGCTCGGAATTATGTGCTCGATCGGCGCATCCAATAAAGTTAAAACGCTCCGGCACGCAACATTCAGCTAATGCGCGAAACACAATTAAAGCACGAAACACTGCTAAAGGCAAATAGTGGGCGGTTGATACAAAAGTCGGATCGGGAGTTGTTAAATAAAAAGTCGGATTCGCGTTTTCAAAAACCTGAACTTCCGGGGCCCGCTTTCTAGACCAGTACCGAAAAAAGTATTGATTTCTATAAATGGCTTTTGTTGGCTTATAAAAATGAAGTTGATTATTGATTACACTGGCTAACAAAAAAAATTTTTTTTTTTCTTTCTCTAACATTTCTATGTTTTTCTGGTCAATTTTAATGCGCTGTTTTTAAATCTGCAAACCGTTTTTCTCTATCAGGTCGGGATCTCGAGAAATACGCAATTGAAGTTTTTTAACAACGCATACAGTATTATAACATCATTCGTACAAGAAGTATAACAATTATGTAGGCTTGAATTTCTTTGCAGTCGACTTTCGTCGGTGAATGGCATGTGGTACATCGCGATGAAACATCCAACAATAATCGGCAAGCATGGTCACACTCCACCGTCCTTGATAACGTGACTCCATTACGGCGATATCTTGATGGAATCGTTCTCCATGTTCATCGCTGACTTCGCCAAGGTTGTCAGGGAAAAGGTCAAGATGCGAATCGAGCAAATGGATTTTGAGGGACATGTTACAGCCCATAATTCTGTATGCATCTATGCACTGCTTAACAATATGCACATAGTCGACAGATTTGTGATTTCCCAGAAAGTTATCGACGATCGATTTGAATGCCATCCATGCGTGAAGTTCACTACCATGTAACAAGTTCTCGAATTGTTTGTCTGCAATAACTTTCCTAATATGAGGTCCTACAAAGATACCTTCCTTTATCTTTGCATCGCTAACTTGCGGAAACTTTTCTCGAAGATAAGTGAAAGCTTTGCTCATTTTATCTAATGCTTTTACGAAATTCTTCATGAGCCCCAACTTTATATGTAACGGTGTTAAAATGATGCTGTCTTTGTTAACTAATGGCTCGTGTATTACATTTTTATGCCCGAGCTGCATACGATCCCTGATAGGCCACACCTTTCTTGCATAATGTTCCTGTCTGTTGCGGCTGTCCCATTCACATAGGAAGCAACAAAATTTAGTATACCCAGTCTGCATGCCCGTGAGAATTGCAATGACCTTTAGGTCTCCACAAATCCGCCATTGGTAGTCATTGTACTTTATTTTTGCCAAAAG
Source organism: Oreohelix idahoensis (assembly GCA_024509875.1). Classification (NCBI taxonomy): domain Eukaryota; kingdom Metazoa; phylum Mollusca; class Gastropoda; order Stylommatophora; family Oreohelicidae; genus Oreohelix; species Oreohelix idahoensis. The sequence goes on from JAMPIV010020621.1 coordinate 271,364, forward strand.
TATAGCCATATTGACATAAGTTTCTTTCATATGAACAGAGTAGGTGACTGGAATTTTGCAATAGCAAATGTCATCATCCATCTCAAAGTATTGAACAACTTCTCTGTGTCTATGACGAAATTTAGATATCAAAGTATTGGGCGCTAAAAGATTCCATTCTTTGAGTCGCGAACCGAGTAATTCCACTTGTCCTTTGGTAAGAGCGAGATCACGTATTAGATCTGAAAGGTTAATTAAGTGAACACCATCATTCACCGGTATATAATCCGAGTCAGAATTAGTTTCTGAAGCAGGTAAACTATCACTTTCTGATGGTTCATTCACGTCCAACGGATATTGTTCTGGTGGAACTGGGATCGGACACGTGATTGGATCACGAGACACTGGTTTCGAAACCGATTCAATATTTGGATAAACCACAGACTTTCTAGTTTTAAAAGGGAAACCATGGATATTTGTCAAGCAGAAGTAACAATCAGTAGCGTGATTTGTCTTGTTCATGCCATATTACTGGCACTCCAAAAGGCATCGACTTATGCTTCGGCGATTTTCGTAACCAACCTGCCAATGTATTTGCACAAAGTCGAACAAACTGCATTTGGCTTCCAAGATTTATTTGCATCATCAACTTTCGAATCGAAATAAAGTTCATATGCTTTCTTTAGTAATGGTGTAAAGTTTTTCTGGTGAACACGATCGGTAAAATATCCGCACACGTAACAGAACAGATCAGCCGAATTTCTACAACTTCTAGAAGCCATATTTCGCTCAGAATTATTTCAAAATACAGTAACTATTGGAAAAATAGCGTAACATATGTCATGCATCTTTTAGCAGTATAAAAAGTGGAATTATTTTGCATTTTATTAATTTTTAATAAGTTATGTAGTAAAAATGAAACGGAGCACATAACGGTTTCCCAAAAATATATGTATTCACAAATATCTTAAAAACCTGACGTGATAGAGATAAACGGATTTCAAATTTGAAATCAGCGCAAAAAACTGACATAAGAACACTTATTCTTATATAAGAAAGAAAAATGTTGTTTGTCAGTGTTATCAGATCATCATTCTTCAGATAATTTATTAATATTTATTATCCTACTTCTATGTTCCCCCCAAATATTTCATATTTTGATGTCTAAATGTTGATATTATTAGGGTATCGAGCTGTCCAGTTGTGCAATGGGTACAGTGAAAAGTTAGAACTTGCTTCATTATTGGTCTACATAGAAATGAGAAACCCCAAGGTAAGTCAGAGACATAACCATGTATTTAAACAAAGCTATTGAGTGACCATGGTCAAGCTAAATTTCTACTGTTTAGAAAGAAAAAAAAGTCAGTAACTGGTTAAACAATTTTTTTAACTTTAACAAAAATCAAGTCAGTGATTGTGGAAAAGCTAGTTTCTACTGAAAATAATACTTAAAAAAAAAAGAAACAACTCAATGACTATGGTTAATCTAACTTTCTTATAAAAAAAAAAAAACAAGCCAGTGATGATGGTTAAGCAGATTTTTTACTAAACAATAAAACAAATCAGTGACTGTTGTTGTAAGATTTTTTTTCTACTTTAAAAAAAAAAATTTATAAATAAAAGCAAGGGAATGATCATAGTCCTGCAGAAAAATAACAATAATAAAATGGAACCTACAGAAGGAGAAGGCTAATAACTAGACATGGAAGAGATACAGGGACAAAGCTGAAGGATGTAGGATACATCTAGGCAGGTGGAGGAGACACAAGAACAGTGGAAAGTGTAAATGCTGGCCCATGCAGCAAAGGAAGTCAAGTGTATTGATAGATTGATGACTGAAATAAGAGTCTACTCTGTCTTAGTTGAGCTGGTTGTGTGAGGGCATGAAAGGGTTGTGTGAGGGCATGAAAGGGTTGTGTGAGGACATGAAAGGGTTGTGTGACAACATGAAAGGGTAGTGTGATGGCATGAAAGGGTTGTGTGACAGCATGAAAGGGTTCTTGATGAACAACAAAAAAAGTTTGAAATATAGCAGTCATCATTATCCTTATCATCTCTTTTTTCGCTCCCTTTGGAGCAAGGGGATAACACTAGATATCCTTCTTAAGGTGGCTTACACCAAAGGACTAACTCTTGCAGTAGTAGTTATGGCAGTGATAGTGATTAAAAAAAACTGGTTAAAACAACACTGATAAAGTTAAAATAAAGGCCTTAGCCTAAATATCAACAAGATAAAACTAATGGACATGCACAAAGGAAGTTGATAGCGTGTAACAGAAGAATGCTGTCCCCTTTCTTAGATCATGTAATGAGAAGAGTAAAATGGGATTACATTGTGACAGCAGGAAAAAGTAGATGGTAAAAAGAGAAAAGATAGCAGGGAGAGAGAGAAGATATTGAACAGTTTAACATCATCACATGAAAAACTCAACAACATAATTGATAAACAGCACTGGAGACAGGCAGTTGTGGTTATACATGATCACATAGGCCAGTAGGCATGGCACTTGAAGAAGAAGAAGAAGTGATAAGCAACACTAAAGAACATACAGCATGAAACAGACTGATCATCAGAAGCAGTCCTTTTGATAGACAAATATTTCAGCATTTCAACACTATCAGAGAAGAGCCATTTGGTTAAGATTCTCACATTATGTTAATTTGGAGGAAACAGTAATGGGTTGGAAAGAGAAGTCATTCGGTTTTTGTTAAAAAAAAAAAAAAAAAAATTGGTTTGTGAATTTGTTTCCAGGAGTGTGGACATATATGTCTGTCATTTCAGGAAAGTGAAGATTGTGAAATTTATGTCAGTGTGTTTGAGAATTTCTTTCCAGGAGTGTGGACAAAAATGGCTGTCATTTCAGGAAACTGGAAATAGTGACATTTATGTCAGTATGTTTGAGAATCTCCTTCCAGGAGTGGGAACAAATATGGCTGCCATTTCAGGAAAGTGAAGATTGTGACATTTATGCCAGTATGTTTGAGAAACTCCTTCCAGGAGTGTGAACAAATATGGCTGTCATTTCAGGAAAGTGAAGATTGTGACATTTATGCCAGTATACAAGAGCTGAGAGAGGAGTCAGACAAACTGACAGCAGAGCTGGAGTCTCTGGAGACTAGGGGTGACCGAGAACATGCTAATGTCATCAAGAGAGAATTGCAACAAACACAAGAGAGGCTTCTAGCTAAGCATCAGGAGAGGCAGCAGAGAAAGTAAGTACTCATTTATCTTTCTCATCCATCATGATTGTGTAAATAGATTAGTGGCATTTACTGCTACCTTGTCATTCTTGATTTTTTAAAATAGATGTATCACTTCTGTTCTTTATCCATCTTGATTGTGTGAGTAGATTTGTGACTTCTGTTCTTTGTCCATCTTGATTGTGTGAGTAGATTTGTTACTTCTCTTCTTTGTCCATCTTGATTGTGTGAGTAGACTTATGACTTCTGTTCTTTGTCCATCTTGATTGTGTGAGTAGACTTATGACTTCTGTTCTTTGTCCATCTTGATTGTGTGAGTAGATTTATGACTTCTGTTCTTTGTCCACCTTGATTGTGTGAGTAGATTTATGACTTCTGTTCTTTGTCCACCTTGATTGTGTGAGTAGACTTATGACTTCTGTTCTTTGTCCATCTTGATTGTGTGAGTAGACTTATGACTTCTGTTCTTTGTCCATCTTGATTGTGTGAGTAGACTTATGACTTCTGTTCTTTGACAATCTTGATTATAAGAGTAGATTTGGGACTTCTCTTCTTTGACCATCTTGATTGTGTGAGTTTTATGACTTCTGTTCTTTGTCCATCTTGATTGTGTGAGTAGATTTATGACTTCTGTTCTTTGTCCATCTTGATTGTGTGAGTAGTCTTATGACTTCTGTTCTTTGTCCATCTTGATTGTGTGAGTAGACTTATGACTTCTGTTCTTTGTTCATCTTGATTGTGTGAGTAGACTTATGACTTCTGTTCTTTGTCCATCTTGATGGTGTGAGTAGATTTATGACTTCTGTTCTTTGACAGTCTTGATTATGTAAGTAGATTTGTGACTTCTCTTCTTTGACCATCTTGATTGTGTGAATAGATTTGTGACTTCTGTTCTTTGTCCATCTTGATTGTGTGAGTAGACTTATGACTTCTGTTCTTTGTCCATCTTGATTATGTGAGTAGATTTATGACTTCTGTTCTTTGACAATCTTGATTATATGAGTAGATTTGTGACTTCTCTTCTTTGACCATCTTGATTGTGTGAGTAGACTTATGACTTCTGTTCTTTGTCCATCTTGATTGTGTGAGTAGATTTATGACTTCTGTTCTTTGACAATCTTGATTATGTGAGTAGATTTGTGACTTCTGTTCTTTGTCTTGATTGTAAGTGCAGATTTGTGGCTTCTCTACCTTGCACTTCTGGATTGTGAACTGACTTTTCACTTCTGCTGCTTCTTCATTCATCCTTCATCCCATAACTTAGTGGTTATTGATGCACCATTTTCAGTTGAACATTTTATTATTTGTTTGAAGATTCATCAATCTTGTGTAGTAGTTGCATGTCTTGAAAGTCTTCCTGTCTATTTCAGAGTGTTAAGTAGCAAGTCACTCATGATTCTTTATTTTAGTCTAACTTAACACGAAAATAAGAATCTTCAACTCAAATGTCAAGTCAGTCCTATTGTGTGGCTCTGAAACATGGAGAACAACAAAAACAACCAAAAAGCTACAGACTTTTATAAACGGGTGCTTGCGTAGAATAGAGGGACTGAAATGGTATGACAAAGTCACAAATGTGGAATTGATGACAAGAACCAGACAAGTACCGGTGGAAGAAGAGTTGAGAAGAAGACGCTGGCGATGGATAAGACACACATTGAGGAAACCTGTTGATAGCATTACAAGGCAGTCCTTGTTCTGGAATCCCCAGGGAAAGAGAGGCAGAGGTAGACCAAAACACACACAGAAAAGAGAACTGGATACAGAGGTGAAAATGATGAGGAAAACATGGAAAGAACTTGAGTGGATGGCACGGGACAGGAAGACTTGGCATGTGTTTGTTGAAGGCCTGTGCTCCTTGGGGAGCTAAAGGGTATTGATTGAGTGATTAATTAATGCGAATGAATTACTGACCTTTACTGGTTCTTTTGATTTAATTATATTCCACTTCTTCTTTTCCAACCTTTCATTCCTTTTGCTAGAATCAAGGTCCTGTTCCATCCTTCTCTTTATTTGATGATCTCTCTGCCTCTTTCTCTCTGCCTCTTTCTCTCTGCCTCTTTCTCTCTGTCTCCAGGTTACAAATTTAAAAAAAATGTTAAAGTGTTTGCTACTTTTCTACCAGTTACTATATGCATGGAATTGTTGGTTATATCAGGACGAGTTTCATTTAGCATGAAATTTGACACTGTCAGCCAGCTGAGGTTCACTTCTGTGGTGTCCAAACCTCTTGAATATCTGCTTGGTTGTGCAGGTTTGATTATACATTCTTGTGATCTTTCTCCATTGTCCTCCATTCATTGGACACGACCCAACCGCTTCAGTCTGTTAGATTACTTGATGATGATTGTTGTTAGTGATCTGTATTCATTATCTTTCAGTTCTGTCTGTGGAGCACATTAAGCCTTCCTGACCTGACCTGACCTGACCTGTGCCATCCATTGTTGGTCTTTCCTTGTCTTCTTTGCCCCTTACATATTCTATGTCTGATTTTCTTCTCCGTGTGTTTTTTTGGGGGGTTCTTCCCTTAATTTTCTTACCCTGGGAATTCCAGACCAAACACTACCTCGTGATGCTATCGCTGGTTATCTCAGTGTATGTAATATCCAATGCCAGCGTCATCGCCTCCATTGTTATTTGTCTGGTTTTTTTTTTCAGCAGTATAGTGATCTGTATAGACAGTATGTGTTCTTTTTTCTTCTTATTCTTTATTGACTAATATTCGTTTCTTTGATTAGACTATGAACAACAAAGACAACAACCAAAAAGCTACAGACTTTCATAAATGGGTGCTTGCGTAGAATAGAGGGATTAAAATGGTATGACAAGGTTACCAACGTAGAACTGATGACAAGAACTAGACAAGTGCCAGTGGAACAAGAAATGAGAAGAAGACTATGGCGATGGATAGGACACACACTGAGGAAACCTGTTGATAGCATTACAAGGCAGTTCTTGTTCTGGAACCCCCAGGGCAAGAGAGGTAGACCAAGAAGCACATGGAGAAGAGAGCTGGAAACAGAGGTGAAAATGATGAAGAGAACGTGGAAAGAACTTGAGATGATGGCACGTGACAGGAGGACTTGGCATGTGTTTGTTGAAGGCTTATGCTCCTTTGGAAGTGGAGAGTTATGATGATGATGATTAGACTATGTTTTTCTGACCATTCAGTTGTTAAAATACATCTGTGTTATATCTTAACTTGTTGTGCTGTTGACTATTCAGTTATCAAAATACTACATTTGTGTTATATCTTGGGCTTGTTGTGCTCTTGACTATTCAGTTATCAAAATACTACATCTGTGTTATATCTTGGGCTTGTTGTGCTCCAAGTCTTTGGTCATGCAGTCTACTTCTTCTTGGATCCTTGGCCACAGACTTACAAAACAGTCAATGGCCATCACGCCTGAGGGTGTCTTGTAGGGCAGCAACAAACTCTGTCAACTTCACCGTGACTGTCCTTCCCACAGTAGCCCAGCTCTGGCTCATGCTTTTCATCTCATCCTCAAGAGTTCTCCAAGTTACTTGTCATTGGCCTCTCTTTTGCCTTCCTTCTGGGGTCTGTAGTATGACAGTTGTGGTGGTAGCGTTGGGGTCTCTTCTAAGGACACGACTAACCCAGTTCTAGCATCTGCATACTGAAATGGTGTGCATATATTGTTGGTTATACTTCTTGGTTAGTGATTCTTGGTTATTGGTATTCAGCAAAATAATTTGGAGAATTAACTTAGGCAGGCTGTATGGAAAGATGACAATTTGAAACATTTCTTTTCTCTCTCCAGCATCCTGCACCTTTTAGAAATACAGAAAGTAAGCAACTCTCATATATTCTTTGTATGGTGTTTGTGCTGTATAGGGAAGATTTCCAAATGTTATTTAGGCTGACAAAGGCTGTTCTGGTTTTGTTCATTTTGTTACTGAAATCTTTGCTTGTTCCACCATCTGATGTTACTTTACTTCCCAGTATGTAAATGTGTTTGTCTTTTCTAGCTTCTAATCATATAGTACTGTAGGTGTATTACACAGTTTTATTAAATTTTCAAGTCCTTCCTTGTTCTTGATTTATAACGTACATTTTTTAATGCATGAAACTGTTAATGCTATCATCATCATCAGCTGCCATCTCCACAACGATGTTATCTTCCCACTTATAGCGTTGTCTTCCCCTTGCACATTTGCCTTCAACTCTCCTTTCCATTATGGTCTTCTGCAAGGTGTTATGCCTTTTTATGTGGCCAAAATATTTTAGCTGCCTAATTTTGATCTCCATCACTTGTTCTCTTTTCAAAACTAGATTTTCTAGGACCTCCTTATGTGTTTTCATCTCTTTCCATGAGATACGCCCTGATCTTCTATATATCCACATTTCAAGAGCCTCAATTCTTTCTTCCAATTGCTTATTCATCGTCCATGTTTCTACACCATACAGTAGTGCAGAATATATATAACATTTTATGTTTCTCAGTTTTAATTTGTGAGATAACTGTTTAGATGTCAGTATATGTTTCATGTTGTTGAGTGTAACTTTGGCCATTCCTATTCTCTTCTTGATTTCTGTTTCACGTCTGCCATCTTCTGTAAGACAACATCAGATGAGTGTCTTTCTCAGTCTGGTCCAAATCTGTCATAAACCTATTGCCTTTTGAGACCTTTCTCAGGTGAATATTAGCCAGGAAGAACAGACAGCTAACAAAGTCTTTGTCTAATAATTTATTCTGTGCTGTCTGTTGATATAACTCATAGACTATTTGATTGGGGGGGGGGGGGGGGGGGGAGGGGGGGGGGGGGGGGGGGGGGGAAGATGATTTTGTTGGCTGTCTTGTTTTTGTTGTCTAATATTTAGTGTATAGGGTAACACATGGTGCTATTTGACACATTGTTTTTAAAGACATTTTCTTTCTTTAGAGCAAACGCAAGGCACCAAGTGACGTACATTCGGCAGTCAAACATATAAACTGTTGTTTGGAACATATAATGTCAACTATGACATACAGTCTGTCATCTGGGACATGTAACCTATCATCTGGGATTATAAACTGTGATCTGGAATATGACAACTGCCATAACAACCAGTCATCTAGGGCATGCATTGACTGTCATAAGGATCATTTGTTTGATAAATCAGTGACCAACGTATGAGAGGTTTGACTAGCAATATGTTTGACAGGTCAGAATATGAACTGTATTAGGGCAGTATATTTTTTGTCACTGCTGCATGAGTGAGGAGTTTGTGTAGCAATAAATTGAACAATGACAGTTATACATTTTCATAAGTGTTTTATCATTCTTGGCCCTGTGTTTATATGTGTGCCTACAAGTAAAGCTGTTAAGAGAATCTGGCTCAAAGATACATCGTTCGTTTCAGGAGAAATAGTTTATGGTTATAACATTTTAACTTTTATGTATAGTTTTTATCAAGTAACTCTAAAGTCTAAATATGGAATGCTGACTGGTGTTTTCTGAAAAATTATCTTTTTTATTGCTATTGAATGATTACAGAATAAAGGTTTTATAACCCAATGTCGTGATGTGTTTAATATTTTGATATATTTGCCTAAGTAACTGGCATGTTTTAGTAAATGTGACTTGTTAGGAGATGAGATATAGAAGCAATGAGTGACAAATTGTGAAGTCTCTAGAGCAGTAATTCCTAGTGGTATTGTTTTAATTTTTGATGGAGATAAAGTTTACAAACCTGTGCTGTTTTCTTGCGTAGCTCTAAGGGTTTTATAACTGGCATTGTATTTTGTTACAAGGAGATCTTCAAAAAAACTTCCATACCCATTTATCTGAACACCCGAAAACTGAAATATTATGAAAATCAAAAGTTTCTTTGAGCGACTTTTGGGTAATTTTTGAACACATTTTGGACGACTTTGGACTATTTTCTGTGACTTTTCGAACATGATTTAGGCGACATATGAAAACTGAAAAAAATCCAGCTTCCAAAACACAGCTGTCCCAGATGATTTCAGATAAATGAATAACAGACCTGTATTACAATATCAGAATTTTGGGATGCGTCTTATATTATCTCTCACAACATACTGGTTTTATCTTCACATATTTTATACGGTCTCCTGCTCTAGAGGTTTCTTTACATTGAGTTGAATCGACATTGCCAAAAGCTGACAAATTAATTATTATATTGCAAGATCTGTTATAAAGTGACACCACAATATATAAGTTGTTTGTTGTATCCTTGATATATTGACATGTCATTACAAATCATGAACTGCAGGTGAAAGTATTATACAAACCAAAAATGTTGACGAGAAAGTTATGCATGTTTGTAGTTGATATATCCGGGCGGTGAAGTTGTGAGAGAGTAAAAATAAAGTTTGATTGTTGTACATTTTCTTCTGCATTGGTTGCTCATTCATTATGTAGCTTATGTTTTTCTTGGCGTCCCTGAAGTCAGTCAAGTGTAACTTCTTGTGGCAGAGATATTATAAACCTTTGATCCACTCCACTTTATTGTAAACACATTGAAATGTGTTAATTGTTTCCTTTTATGGTGGTTGCTGAACTGTGCTAGAATAATGAAAATTATGTGGAAATGCATTACAATTAATTAATATTTTCTGCCAGTTTAATGTTTTTGAGTATTTTATCAGATCAGACACCATACAACTGGTATTATATCACCACATTACATATATAAGTGAAGTGTAACAATGTATTGCAACATTGTATTTACCGATCAAATTGCGGCAGATTTAGCTTACTGTAAACTGTTATTAACCACTTTTATTTAAGATGAAAACCTCATTGTATATTTGTCACGATTTAAATCTTTGACACAGAAAAATGTCTATGTTGGTAGAGTTAAAACATTGAATGGACTTCCCTTGTTTGGTACAATTAATCTTTCAAGTTTTGACAGGCATTGGTCCAGTCGATTCTATATAATAACTAAAACAGTGTAAAATAAGGTTGAAATAACTTTTAAAATAAGGGAAATAATGAACTACAAATGCAGATTGTGTTTCATAATGGGAGTGCATCAGATGGTGAATGGGTGAAGTGCAGATTAAATGAAAAGTTCCTTTAAACAGCTAGGTTAGCAAGTGTTTGTGAAGTTTACATTAGGTTTTTAAACTTATCAAAGTATATTTTATTCAAAAATAAATGTTACTAGACAGAAGTGACCAGCGTTCCAAACATCTAATATTCAGTTGTGACTTAAAATAAAAAATAAAACAATTTGTTTTGAGTTCACTTTTATCATTATTACCAAGTACATAAAAACAAAAAACAGAAAATAAATGTTTGATGGCAGTAATAACAGTGCACCTCTAAGTCAGTTTTTTTTTTTTTATGTACTTGTTTATGTCCTTACTCAAGTTATGAGTTTCACCAAACCTAAAGTTCCCTAATATAACCAACTGGGTTGAACGGGATGTGCCTAACCAAAACGAGGCAAAATTTTGTTTTAAAAAAATGTCCTTACATTGTAGTTGTGGCTCGAACCAAGAGTTTTGTTTTATAAATACAGTATTTTGTCTGTTGAGTCTGCAAGTTTGTGACCCATGGCCTCTGGATTTATATAGCATGATTTTTTTGTGAGAAGGTTTACAATAAACATGATTCTGGTCAAAATGATCAGTTAAAAATGATCATCATTATTTTGCTCCTTTATGGAGCATGGAGCCACCACCATCACAGCAGCTGTCACAAAACATTCACATGCTCTTTATAACTGTGGTGTTTTTGTAGCAGTTTTGTTTTACATGTTGTGATTGTCAACCCCCTTCACAGCCTCATATTAGTAGCCTTGTAATACATGCCTGAAAAAGTAGTAGTTCTTTCTTTGTCTCATAAGAGTCTCTCCCCACCACCCCCTCCCCGCACTACATAGGTTACAGTAAACATAATTGTAGTGAAATTACTACTGCAGTAAAAATAATTGTAGTACCATTACTACAGTAAAAATAATTGTAGTACCATTAATACAGTAAACATAATTGTAGTAAAATTACTACAGTAAAAATAATTGTAGTAAAATTACTACAGTAAAAATAATAGTAGTAAAATTACTACAGTAAAAAATAATTGTAGTGTCATGATTGTTTTGTAGATCAATTATATTGTGAAAAGATGTGTGCTCTCAGATATCTATACTGTACAAGATAAATATCAGTTGGTCAAATTACCTGGTCAAGTGTCTGGTTGTAACGGCCATGTTTGTTTGTCAATGCATGCATATGCATATATGCCATTATCTGGAATAAAGGTTGTAACCAAATGCATGCATATGCATATACACACTGACACACACATACATACATGCATGCAAACTCCCATTTTTTGTTTTTGTGTGCATATGCATGTGCACACACACACACATTTATTTAAGCAGATAGATATTTTGTGTATTATGAATGTGAAATTACGCTACGTCTAGGTTCCTGGGGTGTCTATCAGCATAAATTAACAAGATACCAAATTAAATGTACATATTAGTTACTCGGGCTAGCAAGCTAGAACACTGTGTATCACTAACTAGGATATCATCCACATATCTGCTAGTATCACAAACTAAGTGTGGGTGTACTAATGTTGTATTAAGACTGGGTGAGGGCTTGTTGATGATCAACCTGTAGTGAATACTAATTTTATCTGTTTGTGGTATTCGTTAGAATATTCAGATTTTTTGAGCTTGTCTGTTACTTTGAAGGTCATCAATCGTTAGAGTGGTTAGAGAGCTGGCTTCTCACAGCAAAGGTACTAGGTTTGAAACATGATAGTTTCACTCTCCAGCCTACCCAGCTGTAAATGGGTACTCAACTCTGCTCCTGAGTTAGGGAAGGCAAAGGCGGTGAGGAACGGAACTGTTCACCCCCACCTCATAAAGCTTGACTAGTATGGTGGAGTCTCTAACACTTCACTCCTTTGTGGCATTATCTGCAATGGGACTATCAACAGAAACAAATAATCAAGTTACCTTAAAGAGATGAGAAGAAGATGCTGGAGATGGATAGGACACACAATGAGGAAACCTGTTGATAGCATTACAAGGCAGTCTTTGTTCTGGAATCACCAGGGAAAGAGAGGTTGACAGAGACTAAGGAACACGTGGAGAAGAGAACTGGAGACTTTTATAAAGGGGATGAAGAAGACATGGACAGACCTTGAGCAGACGGCATGGGACAGAAAGACTTGGTATAAGTTTGTTGAAGGCCTATGCTCCTTGGGGAGCTGAAGGGAGATGATGATTTGACCTTGACCTTGGCTACAAATTGCTGTAAAGATAGTTAAAATATAATTTTGTTTGTCTAGTTTGTGAAAAACTTGTCGCTGATGTCTGGAGATGTTCATTACTTTACTTGATGATTTGTTGTGCTGTGTAGAGCTATGGGCGGCATCTCATGGAATAAGGATAAAAAATTATTAAAAGGTCCTAGAAAAGCAAGGAATGAAAAAAGAGAAAATTGATGAAGGAGATCAAAGTTAGACAGCTAAAATGTTTTGGCCATGTGAAAAGACATAACACCTTACTGAAAACCATAAAGGAAGGAAGATTTGAAGGCAAATATGGAAGAGGAAGACGGTGCTGTAACATGAAGAGATAAGAATCTGTCAGAGTACCATCAAGACAAGAGACATTGGAGATCCATTGTATCTATCCTTCTTCGATGTGGGATGGCAGCTGATGACAATAATGTAGCGATAACATGTAGGTTATAAAAACAAAATGTCGGTCTACTTCTATTGTGAGCATCAGATTCGCCGAGTGGTTAGACTGCTAGCCTCTCGCTGCAAAGGTACTGGGTTTGACACACAGTGGTGTCATGCTCTTGTCTACCCAGCTATAAATGGTTACCTGACTCTGCTCTTGAGTTAGGGAAGGCAAAGGCTGTGAGGAAGGAACTGGTCACCCCTCCTGTCAAAACTGGACCTAGTATGTGAAGTCTTTAACACATCTCTCCCCTATGGCAGTATCTGCTGTAGGACTGCCTTTACGGTTACCTATTACGTGTATTGTGCACATTTGAAGAATATTAGTTTTTAATTAATTTTAATATTGATGTATTCAGGAAGCCAGACTAGTAAATATACATGACCTACATACTACATGTTATAGATGGTTACATGTTTCTGTGGTGATAACAGAAGTGGCAGGTCACTTTAAAATCAGCTGTTGAAATATAACAATAAAAACTGTTTCCCTGTTGAGAAACATGTGACTTGTAGTTTTGGACAGATTTAAGGAGTAATAGGTTATCAAAAATTTGTGTTGTATAGAGTAGTGGTTCTCAACATTTTTGGCCAAGGAATTGGAGAATTGGCAATGTCCTCAGGTACCCCCAAGCCATAGATGGCAAAGAAGTGAGTGTTTTTCGGTTATAGTGGAACCAAAAAATAATCAATATTCTTAAAATTGTATTATAAAAAAATTTAAAAAAAGTTGAAGTATTATTAAGACTTCAAATTCTCAGTCCAGGGGAGATAATTGGTGGAAATGTTTTTTCACAACCAGTGGTTCTTAATAATGTCATACTCCCCCTTGATGTCCTGGGTTGTCTTTTCCTTGTCTGCACTAGGGGTTGAACCCATTACACCTTGGTTGTGACTTTCAAATTCACTCCTGGCTTTATCCGTGATGCCAGTTTGAGGCAGTTGTGAAAGTAACCATTATGCTATGTATAAATTAGTCCTGAGTTCCATAGCCCATTGTGGTTTCTCCACAGCCAATACGACACCCTCTCCGCAGTCTTACTGGGCCTCTTAAGTGCCCTTGTTCATGACCATCCCTTCACACTCAACAGTTTCAGTAGATCATATACTGAGGCAGCTATTAGACCTCTTGCACCTACCTCTACAGCTATGACTTTTGCTGTGTACCCATTGTGTCCGTGACCAGATCATTGTACTCGGCCAGTTTCAATAAGTGCTGCCCGTATAATCTGGATTCAGAGGGCACTGTCTGCCCTGTCATTATAATCTGGTCCGCTGATAAGGAGTATAGTAGTATATCTGCTCACCTTGGAGATTTCATAATGAAAATAGACTGCTCTGTGAATCTAATGAGAGACCTACTGTGGCAGATTATGAGTAGTTGATAACTTGAGATCAAATATCTGGTGAAGCGTCAAGTCTGCTTCTGTTTTTTAATTTAATTTTATAATATTTGGTAAACACACATCCACATTAATATTGCAGCACAAGAGATGAAAGTTCACAAACATCTATGTTTGCTGTAGTAGGGAAAGAGAAAGAAACTAGCCCAGAAGGAAGACAGGGAGGCACTAAATATCTTTTCTTGGGGTGACGTGTCACAAGAGATATCAGTCAGTTTGTGTGTGGGTAAGACAGGGAGGCACTAAAAATCTTTTCTTGGAGTGACGTGTCACAAGAGATATCAGTCAGTTTGTGTGTGGGTAAGACAGAAGGATTTGGGTTTTTCAAGAGAGAATTAGCTATGCATCTGTAATTGCCAGTGTCTGTATTGGCAGGAAAATATTCTTAAAAAAAGATTGACAGTTGTGTGAGGTGATCTGTTATTGTTTGAGGTGATCTGTTATTGTTTGAGATGATCTGTTACTGTTTATGAAGCACATGAAAGTCCATCATTTTGGATGCAACACAAAAAGTACCCCTGATACCTCTTTAGGTGTCCCCATGGGTTATGTATACCCCTGGTTGAGAAGCACTGGTAAAGGGTATCCACCTGTTTTCAGATGTTCTTACTTAACACAAATTATACAAGTGCCTGTTTGTCTGAGAAATTGCCACTTATTTGGACATACTGTTTGTTTTATTTGTTTCAGTCACCCAGGGATTTGAGTTTTTACTCTTTACCCATTTCTTTTTTTATTTTTTTTATTTTGGTGACTTCCAGAGCTTTTTTTTTTTCCCCCCCTGTTCCGTACCCAGAGGGCTTCCCCAACTCAGTAAACTCAACATTAGTAAAACATACCAGACCTAGTAATTGGTGGGCAATGCAGTGCCTTGAGTTGGGTGTGGTCCTCTACCCTGGTTAGGATTCGTCTACATACTAACATGTTACAATTTATTGCTCATGTCTTTATGCCCATGTATTAGGGTCTACCAGCTATACCATTCTTTCTACCTCTCTCTCTCTCTGTTACTCTTTCTCTTTCCTGCTCTCTCACTCTCACTTTCTCTTCCTATGTGTTATTCTTTGTCTCTCTCACTCTCCTTCATTCCAATAGACTGTCACACTTTTGCTCTCTTTCTTTGTCTCATCTTTCTCTTTATCTGTCAATCGTTTCCCCGCCCTCCTCTCTCTTATCTCACTCTCCTTTTTCCTGTTAATTTTAGTATTTTCTTATTGTTATTGTAAATGTTACCCTTATATTTTGTAAATATAACGTCTGATGTAGCATAAAGATTGTACCATTATTTCAGGGGTTACTTTGCATTGACTTCAGTGTTAACCTGGCAATAGAATGTGAAATTTATTCATGAAACATTTTGCATTTACATCTGTTTATCATTCAGTTTGGCTTAGTTTTATCTAATCCAGTGTTTATAGTTTTGTCTTTTTTTACACTTCCAGAGGTATTTTTTTTTTCTCTTCTTTGTTTACTTTCTGATTGGAAAGAACTTTTTTCATTGTCTTCAATTTTGTAATGACCCTTGACCTGTTTGATCTCTTATTATCACATGTCTACTTGATGATGTCTGCAATAGTATTGCAGTCTAATAACAGGCATGTCACCTGTTGATTCACTTCTTTTATTAATATCAATCTAAAATGTTGTTTAATTGTCATCTGCAGATCATAGATGTTAATTGTTTTGCTATAGTACGATGCTAAGATACTGTATTAACAAATGTTATGTTTCATGTTAGAGAGTTTTATTTCAGTGTTACCATTCAAGTGTTAATTGACCAATATTCTGTTCATGTTACAGAGTTTTTTTGTGTCTGTGTTCATTATTCAACATTTCAAACTGAAACCACTTACCTGGCTTTGTGATGAACTTTGAAGTGTTGTTGTTATGTTCTTTTAAATCATGACTAAGTCATTGTAAGTACCTGATTGAAGAAGCACTAATCTTGCACAATGATTTTTGTTTGTTTTAAACCTGTGAACAGGTATGATGTCTGTGGGTTATTGTTGACAGTATATCATAAATGTTGTATTAACGTTTTTTTTTTTTTCAATCTTTTCTGAATAATTGTAAGTACCGGTACTTGATTGAGGTAGCAGGTTTATCAACATTAACTCTGTGTAAAGATGTATTTGTAATATGTGAACTGATTTGATGTTAGTGGGATGTTGTTGATGGTATATCGTACATTCTTTGTTAATGTTGACATTTGAATTGTCTGTGATTAGTTGGAAGTAGGTACAAGAGCACTGGCTCCTAGATGGTAAACAATGTGGGCATTATGTCAACTGACAGATATGTCAACTGACAGATATGTCAACTGACAGACATGTCAGTAAAGAAAATAATTCAGCTCAACCATCCAACACAGAAGAAGATCTTCTGGTAAGGAGGCGTATGACACAACTCAGAGAAGGCCAAAAGAAAAATGACAACCAGAAAGATACAGACTTTCAGAAATGGGTGCTTCTGTAGAATAGAAGGATTGAAATGGTATGACAAGATGACTAATGTGGAACTGATGACATGAACCAAACACCAGTGGAACAGGAGGTGATGATAAGATGCTGGTGTTAGATAGAACACACATAAAGAAAACCAATTGATAGCTTCACAAGGCAGTCCCTATTCTGGAATACCCAGGTCAGAGAAATAGAGGGAGGCTTAAAAAATTACATGGAGAAAAGAACTGGAAATAGAGATGAAAGGAAAATGTGGAGGACTTTTAAATGGATGGAACAGGACAGGAGGGCATGGTATGATTTTGTTGTCAGTTTGTGCCCTACTAGGAACTGAAAGATGCTGATTGATTGTGTTTGTCATGTACTTTCACACTGACCAACAAACAAAGTGAGATAATTATTGTAGGACTGTAGAAACCATTCTGTTAACATTTCTCCTGGGCAAACACTTGTGTGTGGAATAGATCCACTTAAATGAAAGAAACATTAGCAAGAACAAGAAGAACTAGAATAGGTTGATTCTAGCAACAGTGTGGCAAACAAGAACATATTATTTAAGAACAATAAGAAGTCTGACACACAAGAACTATCAATAAGCTGAGAAAATGACAGAAAAATAACAGTAATAACAGGAAAACTGCAGACCGAGAAGAAATCCAACAAAACAAAAAGCATAACAAGACTCAGAGCTGCTAAACAAAAAACAGTCGTAAACAAGATGCAGAGGAGTGTCAGTCCAAGGACAGTGACAACATGCAGATCTGTAAAAGGTTTGAGAGTTGTAACAAGGTCTAGACGAATAGCACAGATCACAAAAATTAAGAACAAGAAGAACAATGAGAAGAAAAAGTGCTACAACAACATCCAGGTAGATAACAAACTAAGAACAGAAATGAGCCCAACAGCAGTGACAAGATGTGGAAGAATAATGTATAAAGAAGAAAAAAACCAGGAGGAAAAAGTACTTTTGTGTAATAATATGCAGAAAAATAATGTTAACAAGTCCAAGAAAAGTAACAAGATCTGGAAGAATAATGTATAAAGAAGAACAAAGCCAAGAGTAAAAAAAGTATTTCTTGTAATAATACTTAGAAAAATAACAAGCCCAAGAACAGGGACAAACCCAAGAGCAGTGACAATCCCAAGTACAGTGACAAACTCAAGAACAGTGACAAACTCAGGAACAGTGACAAACTCAGGAACAGTGACAAACTCAAGAACAGTGACAAACTCAAGAACAGTGACAAACTCAGGAACGGTGACAAACTCAGGAACAGGGACAAACTCAAGAACAGTGACAAACCCAAGTATAGTGACACACCCAAGTACAGTGACAAACCCAAGTACAGTGACAAACTCAAGAACGGTGACAAACTCAAGAACAGTGACAAACTCAAGAACAGTGACAAACCCAAGAACAGTAACAACTACAAGAACAATAACAACTACAAGAACAGTGACAAACCCAAGAACAGTGCCAAACCCAAGAACTGTGACAACTACAAGAACAATAACAAGCCCAAGAACAGTGACAAACCCAAGAACATTGGCAAACCCAAGTACAGTGACAAACCCAAGAACAGTGACAAACTCAAGAACACTGACAAACCCAAGAACAGTAGCAACTACAAGAACAAAAACAACTACAAGAATGGTGACAAACTCAAGAACGGTGACAAACTCAAGAACAGTGACAAACTTAGGAACGGTGACAACTACAAGAACAATAACAAGCCCAAGAACAATAACAAGCCCAAGAACAGTGACAAATGCAAGAACAATAACAAACCCAAGAACAGTGACAAACCCAAGAACAATAACAAGCCCAAGAACAATAACAAGCCCAAGAACAGTGACAAATGCAATAACATTAACAAACCCAAGAACAATAACAAGCCCAAGAGCAGTGACAAACCCAAGAACAATAACAAGCCCAAGAACAGTGACAAATGCAAGAACATTAACAAACCCAAGAACAGTGACAAACCCAAGAACAATAACAAGTCCAAGAGCAGTGACAAACCCAAGAACAATAACAAGCCCGAGAGCAGTGACAAACCCAAGAACAATAACAAGCCCAAGAACAATAACAAGCCCAAGAACAGTGACAAATGCAAGAACATTAACAAACCCAAGAACAATAACCAGCCCAAGAGCAGTGACAAACCCAAGAACAATAACAAGCCCAAGAACAGTGACAAATGCAAGAACATTAACAAGCCCAAGAACAGTGACAAATCCAAGAACAATAACAAACCCAAGAACAATAACAAACCCAAGAACAGTGACAAACCCAAGAACAATAACAAGCCCAAGAACAATAACAAACCCAAGAACAGTGACAAACCCAAGAACAATAACAAGCCCAAGAACAGTGACAAACCCAAGAACATTAACAAGCCCAAGAACAATAACAAACCCAAGAACAGTGACACCCAAGAACAATAACAAGCCCAAGAACAGTGACAAATGCAAGAACATTAACAAGCCCAAGAACAGTAACAAGAACAATAACAAACCCAAGAACAGTGACAAACCCAAGAACAATAACAAGCCCAAGAGCAGTGACAAACCCAAGAACAATAACAAGCCCAAGAACATTAACAAGCCTGAGAACAGTGACAAACCCAAGAACAATAACAAGCCCAAGAACAATAACAAACCCAAGAACAATAACAAGCCCAAGAACAATAACAAACCAAGAACAATAACAAGCCCAAGAACAATAACAAACCCAAGAACAGTGACAAACCCAAGAACAATAACAAGCCCAAGAATGGTGACATCTACAAGAACAATAACAAGCTCAGGAGCAGTAACAAGCTCTGGAAGAATAACGTATAAAGAAGAACATAACTGGCCGCAGGTTCCTGGATTGAAACAGGTAGCGTTACACCCCAGTCTACCTAGCTGTAAATGGATACCTGATTCTGGTTATGAAAGGAAGGTAACTTGACACCACTCGTCATAAAAAAAGCTGTAACTAGTATGGTGATGTTTCTCACACTTCACTCCCCTTTGACAGTTTCAGCTTTGGGACTACCTTTACAGTAAAAAAAACAAAGAACTAGAAAAGTATCCAGAAAGAACTAGAACAGCATCCAGTAGGATAGAAAGCCAAGAACAAAGTGAGAACTAAGAATAAAAAGAACAGTCAGAGAGAGAGTGTAGTAATAAAGAACATTTGAATCAGGTTAAGTGTATTCGTTGCAAATACATTTTTTTTTAAAAATCACACACAAGCAGAAGAGCAATAAGAAATTTTAATTGACTTGTCCTTTCTTAAAAATCTGGATAAACTATTTTGTGAAACTTGAAATTCACCTATTGTTAGCTTTACGATACAAATATTTTTGTTTCAACATCTTTTTTTTTTTTTTTTTTTTTTTTTTTTAATCCTTTACCAGAAAATCTGGTAATGAAATGTCAATAATGTTTATGGCCTAACAGCTTTTAAAAAATATAATTAAGTTATATAGATTTTCAGATAATTCTATTCTATTTCTGCAATAGAGATACGGTTTTGGTACCCCAGTTTTCTACTTTTGATTGCTTATGATTTGTGATTTAGATTGTCTTAGTTCATCATTCATTCATAACCCTCCACTCCCAAAGGAGCATAGGCCTTCAACAAACACATGCCAAGTCCTCCTGTCACGTGCCATCATCTCAAGTTCTTTCCATGTTCTCCTCATCATTTTCACCTCTGTTTCCAACTCTCTTCTCCATGTACTTCTTGGTCTTCCTCTGCCTCTCTTGCCCTGGGGGTTCCAGAACAAGGACTGCCTTGTAATGCTATCAACAGGTTTCCTCAGTGTGTGTCCTATCCATCGCCATCGTCTTCTTCTCATCTCTTGTTCCACTGGCACTTGTCCAGTTCTTGTCATCAGTTCCACATTGGTAACCTTGTCATACCATTTTAATCCCTCTATTCTACGCAAGCACCCATTTATGAAAGTCTGTAGCTTTTTGGTTGTTGTCTTTGTTGTTCTCCATGTCTCCGAGCCATACAATAGGACTGACTTCACATTTGAGTTGAAGATTCTTATTTTCGTGTTGGATCCTATTTCTCTTGATCTCCATATATTTCCCAATGCAATGAAAGCTCCTCTTGCTTTTTGTATTCTTATTTTGATATCGCTGTCTGTCCCTCCAACTTTATCTATATTACTGCCAAGATATGTGTCTTAGTTGCTGTGGTTCAAGTCATTGCATGGCATGACCTTGAAATTTCTGATCTTTGAACTGTAAATTCTTCCATATTATCTGCTGTAAGGCTTAGTCACTATGTTAAGTGTGTCAGTTTGACAGGCATTGTAGACTTCACCTTGGTTGAAATGAATAACAATGAGAAGTGTTTTAGATACGGCCTTAAAAAATAATTCAGACGTGCAGAGATGAGGAGTAAGGAATCCTAACTGTAATCTAAATCCTAACCACATGTGGATAGTGTCGACAACATGCCCCACTGTTTTTCATTACAACTCTTCACCTCTGATCAATTTTCGATCTAGAGAAGTAGACCAGCCAGTATGATAAATTTCTCATCCCTTGCCAGGACATCTCCACTAGCTCTTATTATTTTGTTAGTTATTTTGCATAAAATAACATTTTGTTATTTCCTTTATTTGACCTCCTACCTTGAAAGCCATTTCAGGTGACACAGGACTGGGAAGTGGAACATTGTTGGTTTCTGATTATTGTTTTCGATAATTTAACTGTACTATTTGTCATATATGGAATTTAAAAAAATAAATCATATAATGATTTTAGTAAAAGAGTAATAAATTATTCATATTTGTTTACAGTTATTGTGTAATGTGAGAAATCTGTACATTCATATTCCCAGTTTGTAAAATTTAAGATTGCAAGGAAATCAGCTGGAGACGTAACATATTAATAACACATTTCTTATGTTATGCAACTAGTTATATATTCATTTTGTTATTGTTGTAGAATTTTTCCCAAAAGTATGCCCTTGTTGCCTTTCTTCTGTGCGCAGATTCTGGCACTTCTTTTCAACATCAAGCAGTAATCAGCAAACATGGACATCTGCTGCTCTGAGGTTTTCAAGAAAATAATCCAGATGTGAATGTGAAACTGAAGATAAGAAGAAGTATTAGTGGCACAAGAGACGAGAATAAGTTGCTGATGATGGATAAGACACATTGAGAAAAACCTGTTGATAGCATTACAAGGTAGTCCTTATTCTGGACTCCTCAGGGTAAGAGAGCTGAAGTAGACTCAAAAACTAGAGACAGAAATGAAAATCATGAGATGGAAAGGCCTTAAGCTGATGGTACCGTGGCCAGACAGTTGACAGACAGACATTTCACTGCTGGACATTTCACCAAAAGACATTTGGCCGAACGGACATTAAGCCGAAAGACATTTGGCTGAATGGACATATGGCCTTTCTTAATTATGTTTGTTATATTTATTTATTTCTTGAATGTTATTTGTTTTTAATTTTATTTCTTTCTTTTAATATTTCTTTTTTTATTTCTATTTCTTCCTTTTAATGTTTTGTGTTATTTTTTAAATTAATTCTTTGCAATGTAATTGCTTTTTATTAAACAAACCTTAAAACGTACAAAAAAATAACATAACATCATTGCAAGTTATAAAAATCTTTATTGCATAATAACTAAAAGATTGAAAGATTTTGAGCTACTGCTCTCAAGGAATAGATTCTGGAATACTCCTCACATTTTTCAATCACAGACTTCAATCTTGGATACAAGACGGCAAATGGTGGGGTGAGTAATTGTCATTCTCTGCTCAAACCCTGTGTGCCATCCTCAAGAGAGTTTGTTGCCATGGAAGACCTTGTGTGACCTTGTCCAGTATGTTCCATATCCTGATTTCAAATGTTGGTCTTCGTCATTGGCTCTATGCAATTCAGCCATATGTCCCTTCGGATAAATGTTTGTTCGACCAAATGCTCTCTCCCACCAGTATTTAAAAGTGCACTATCCTCTGATTTCAGTGTACTTTTCCTCGTTCCCAATGACCTAGATTACTAATACTTCATTTTATTCATGACCTGCATAAGATAGGAACATGATCATTTCTTTGACGTGAAGTTAACATTTGGTAAAATATTATTTAGTTTCAATGTTTCCACTTCCCTATCCATGGAATTTCAGGAATCAGGTTGCCCGGCAGGGACAACAGTTACATATAGGCTGGACTTGTTCCACATTCCACAGATTGTATCAAGTTCATCTTTAGAGAGCTCAATATATCTAAAGTTGATCCCAACAACTGCTGGGGTGCCTGCAGCTGTTCTACAGCATAGAAGAATGTACTGGAAAGTGTTGGAGTAGGTAGAGTTATGGCAAGCTGGGACTGACCTTCTTAGGTCGCTCCCTGAGCGTTGTGTGTTAACTGGTTGATTGGTATCCAGGTATGATCATGGTGTTACCCTTTCTTCATTTGTCTGCCGTTGAACATATGCTTCCTAAGTGGGGCCATTTGCAGCAGTGCATCCATACTCCATAAAGAGCAAAACAAGGAAATTATGACGATGTCGAAAAAAGAAGCATCAGGAAATCTGTTGGGAAATAAGACGAATAGAGATTATAAAAATATATGACAGTTGCCTAATTTCTGTAATCCTGTACAGTGTAGAATGCTGGAGAGTAACAGAAAAGGAAATGTCCAGACTGTCCTATTTCCACGTAACCTGCCTAAGGAAAATTCTTTGAATTTTCTGGCCGAACACCATCACCAACCAAGTACCGCTAACTCAGAGCCACCAAGAAGACATGCAAACTGTCACAGCAGATAGATGCTGGAATTGGTTTTGCCACAAACTCAGAAGAGGCCTTGACACCATCACCAGAGACCATGACACCATCACCAGAGACCATGACACCATCACCAGAGACCATGACACCATCACCAGAGACCATGACACCATCACCAGAGACCATGACACCATCACCAGAGACCATGACACCATCACCAGAGACCATGACACCATCACCAGAGACCATGACACCATCACCATAGACCATGACACCATCACCAGAGACCATGACACCATCACCAGAGACCATGACACCATCACCAGAGACCATGACACCATCACCAGAGACCATGACACCATCATCAGAGACCATGACACCATCATCAGAGACCATGACACCATCATCATAGACCATGACACCATCACCATAGACCATGACACCATCCCCAGAGACCATGAAACCATCCCCAGAGACCATGACACCATCCCCAGAGACCATGACACCATCACCAGAGACCATGTCACCATCACCAGAGACCATGACACCATCACCAGAGACCATGACACCATCACCAGAGACCATGGCACCATCACCAGAGACCATGGCACCATCACCAGAGACCATGACACCATCACCAGAGACCATGACACCATCAACAGAGACCATGACATCACCATAGACCATGCCACCATCCCCAGAGACCATGACACCATCCCCAGAGACCATGACACCATCACCAGAGACCATGACACCATCACCAGAGACCATGACACCATCACCAGAGACCATGACACCATCACCAGAGACCATGACACCATCACCAGAGACCATGACACCATCACTAGAGACCATGACACCATCACCAGAGACTGCCATGCTATGGACTCCAGAAAGAAAGTGAAAGTGAGGTCGACCAAAAGCTACTTGTTGGAGAACTGTAGAGGCAGAGATTCAAAGCTTGAACCAGAGCTGGGGCACCACATAAAGGATGACTGCTGACCAAGCAAGTTTGAGACAGTTTGTTGCTGCCCTACAAGATGCCACTAGGTGTGATGGCTGCTGACCGAGCAAGTTTGAGACAGTTTGTTGCTGCCTTACAAGATGCCACTAGGTTTGATATTCACTGATGGCTGCTGACCGAGCAAGTTTGAGACAGTTTTTTGCTGCCCTACAAGATGCCACCAGGTGTGATGGCTGCTGATTGAGCATGTTTGAGACAGTTTGTTGCTGCCCTACAAGATGCCACCAGGTGTGATGGCTGCTGACCGAGCAAGTTTGAGACAATTTGTTGCTGCCCTACAAGATGCCACTAGGTGTGATGGCTGCTGACCGAGCATGTTTGAGACAGTTTGTTGCTGCCTTACAAGATGCCACCAGGTGTGATGGCTGCTGACCGAGCAAGTTTGAGACAATTTGTTGCTGCCCTACAAAATGCCACCAGGTGTGATGGCTGCTGACCGAGCAAGTTTGAGACAGTTTGTTGCTGCCCTACAAGATGCCACCAGGTGTGATGGTCACTGATGGCTGCTGACCGAACATGTTTGAGACAGTTTGATGCTGCCCTACAAGTTGCCACCAGGTGTGATGGTCACTGATGGCTGCTGACCGAGCAAGCTTGGGACAATTTGTTGCTGCCCTACAAGATGCCACCAGGTGTGATGGTCACTGATGGCTGCTGACCGAGCATGTTTGAGACAGTTTGTTGCTGCCCTACAAGATGCCACCAGGTGTGATGGTCACTGATGGCTGCTGACCGAGCAAGTTTGAGACAGTTTGTTGCTGCCCTACAAGATGTCACCAGGTGTGATGGTCACTGATGGCTGCTGACCGAGCAAGTTTGAGACAATTTGTTGCTGCCCTACAAGATGCCACCAGGTGTGATGGTCACTGATGGCTGCTGACCGAGCAAGTTTGAGACAGTTTGTTGCTGCCCTACAAGATGCCACTAGGTGTGATGGCTGCTGACCGAGCAAGTTTGAGACAATTTGTTGCTGCCCTACAAGATGCCACCAGGTGTGATGGTCACTGATTGCTTGAACTTCAAATATTTCAAAATTATAAAACAAATGGTAGTTGAAATGAGTCTTTTCGTTATGTCTGTATTATCAGTTATTCATTCTTATCTCTCTATCTGCACTGTCCATTGCATTGCTAGAATTGATGAAGTTCATGTATAGAGGTGATTGCTCTAAGATGATGTATAGTGATTGCTCCAAAATCATGTAAAGTGATTGCTCTAAGTTCACGAACAGAGCAAATTGTTCCAAGTTCATGTATAGAGGTGATTGCTCTAAGATGATGTATAGTGATTGCTCCAAAATCATGTAAAGTGATTGCTCTAAGTTCACGTATAGAGCAAATTGTTCCAAGTTCATGTATAGAGGAAATTGTTTTAAGATCATGTATAGAGGTGATTGCAACTTTCTTGATTGTCTTATGATAATATTGAAGATGGTGATGTGATTCTTGGGTGATCCAGAGACTGTTTTTCTTATTGTTTGACATGCTCATACTGCTTGTTGTTGTTATTATTTTATTTTATTTCTGTTGAACTAAGAACAGAATAATTTAAAATTCTTATTGGATTGTTACTGAACTAAGATCAGAATAAGTTTGATTTGTTACTGAACTAAGATCAGTATAAGTTTGTATTATCACTGAACTTACAGCAGAATAAGTTTATATTATCACTGAACTAAGATCAATACACATTTGTACAGTTTGAATATAGGTTTGGATTCCTACTGAACTAAGATCAGAATATATTTCACTGATTACAGAAGGAACAAGTAATGTATTTAAATATTGACTGAACTAAGATCAGTATATATTTGACTGATTACAGAAGGAACAAGTAATGTATTTAAATATTGACTGAACTAAGATCAAAGATATCTGTTAGCTTCTTAAAGCCCAGTAATGTTTACTGTATTATTTTTGTGCAGTACTAAATTTACCAATGATTGTCATATATGTGACTTGATTTTATTTTGATGTGTAAGAATAAAATACCATGATTATATGATAGACTTGGCATTTGTGTTATGTTATATTGGAGCTGAATATGTGACACATCTGTGTGTTACCAGGGACTGAAAGGGGAGCCAAGAATAGTAATGCTGTAACCTAACATGCATGTCTTACTTACTTAGTCGTTCCCCTTCTACTGTGAGGTGTAGAGGTTTGGAAGAGAGAGCGCCAGACTATCCTATCGGCTGTCTTATTCCTGGCCTGGTTCCATTCTAGTCTTCGGTCCTTCAAAGATTGTCTAATGGTGTCCTCCCAGCGGACTCTGGGTCGTCCTGGGGGTCTGGATCCCTGGCTCTTTGTTTCCCATGCTTGTCATGGTAGCCGATCTTCTCCCATTTTGGACATGGCCGAACCATCTTAGTTAGGACTATTCTACTTGGGTCTGCAGGGGGTGGGATTTTAGGCCTTTGACGTATCGTCTGGTTGTGGACCATGTCTCTTCTTGTTACTTCAACCACCTTCCTCAGATACCTCATTTCTGAGGTTTGGATCTGGCTTTTGTGGGTTGTAGTCATTGCCCATGACTCGCATCCATATGTCAAGACTGGGACATAGGTGGAGCGGTATACAGCCATCCTCGTTTTCTTACCAACCTCTCTCTTGCTGAGGAATCCTCGATTTATGGCCTGAAAAAGTCTCCCAGCTGCTGCTTTTCGAGTGGCCAACTCTTCTTTGATGCATCCCTTTCGGTCTATAATAGCTCTGAGGTATTTAAAGTGGTCGACCTGCTCCAGGACCTGTTCTCCCAGCTTAATCTGATGTTTTCTTTCTTCTCGTGATATCACCATGGATTTTGTTTTAGAGCTGCTTATGACCATCCCTCTCTTCTCCAGCTATTCATTCCAGACTTGCAGGTTGGATTGGAGATGTGCCTCTGACTTAGCAATCAGGGCAACATCATCAGAAAATGCCAGCTCTGAAATACAGACCTGTCTCATCTTCCAGTACCCCACTGAATACTTTCTTGTTCTCTCCTTACATGCCTTAATGACATCGTCCATGAGGAGTATGAAAAGCCAAACAGTCCCAAAGTTTGCTCCAGGGGACCCTGTCAAATGCCTTATCCAGATCTATGAAACAAAGATGGATCTCACTCTTATACTCAAGGGCCTTTTCACTCAGCTGTCTGAGTGTGAAGATGAGGTCTTGAGTACTTCGGTTTGCTCGGAATCCGCACTGGACCTGATCCAATTGTGGCTCAGCTAGGCATCGGAGTCTCTGCTCTAGGATTCTAGAGTAGATTTTACCAGGGACACTGGGACCTCAAGACGCAGCAATAGAGACCGCAGTCAGCGACTCATAGCTTGACTGCCTGCGTCAGGACCAGCGAACCAGAGCTGGTCAAGACCGTGCTCCACCTCCACGTGGTGGTCCTGGAAACAGTCTGCAACAGTGCAGACTGGCTGAGCGAGTACGGATCGCAATGGGAAGGCAAACCCGGTCCTAAAAAATGCCGTGCAGAAGTCGGATGTGTCGACCGAAAGGTGCAGATATCACAGCTACGTTGGAAACAGACACAACGCAACCACCGTCCTTTTCAGGGCGAACGAAGAAGAAGAAGAAGAAGACCAGGGACACTGAGAAGGGATATGCCTCTATGGTTTCCACATTGTCGATTGTCACCCTTTTTGAAAATTGGTGTTATGATGGCAATCTCACAATCCTGTGGTATGGTCTTGTTGCACCACGCTTCCTGTAGGACCCTTAAGAGTAATAGATCGCCTGATGCTCCCATGTACTTAACCATTTCTGGTGTTATACCATCATGCCCTGCTGCTTTGCCCATCTTGATTTTCTCCTGTGCTGCCTTCGGTTCTTCCATCTTTATGTCATCTTCACCACCATTGGTTTTCTCTTTTGTGCTAGTGGTTATCATTTCTGATGCTTGACCTTGCTCACCATCCAGGAGTTCTGAGAAATATTCTTTCCATCTTTCCATTACCTCCTACGGGGCAGTAAGCAATTTGCCTTGCTTGTCCTTTATAAATTTGAGAGGGCATTGTTTTTCCTTCCTCATGTTCTTTAGGGTCTTATAGAACAATTTCTGGTTTTCTTGCGCATCTTTTTCTAGCTTTTCTCCAAATTCTTCCCAGGACTTCTGTCTTAAGAAGCAAATAAAGAGGGTTGGGCATGGGGCTGGTTACCTCATGTGGTAGAAAATTTTAAACCACAAAACTTCACAAACAATACAGACACGTGAACTTAAGACTTGGCATTGGTGTGTTTAAGGCCTATGGTTTGTTGAAATGGTGCTGATGATAATGAATATGTGATACTTGGCAGTTTATATGAGAGTGTTGCATTTTGTTAATGTACGTCATATATGACTGATTAGATGTGCTATAATACTGCTGTCATTAAAGAGATAATATATCACACACAAGCAGTCACCACGGATAAATATCATGGATAACAAGAGAAGAAATGAAGAAGACATAGAAAGACCTGGAGATGATGGCACGGAACTGGAAGACTTGGTGTAAGTTAGTTGACGGCCTATGCTCCTGGTGGAGATTAACGGTGATGTATGTATATAAGCAGTCATGAACATCCTGTTACATGACCATCATGTTAACACCATCATGTTAACACCATCATGTTAACACCATCATGTTAACACCATCATGTTAACACCATCATCGGCGTCATCATCTTCAGCGTCGTTGTCGTCTTTCCTTCAATCTTCCTCTAGAGCATGGATCCACCACTACAACTGATCCTCTAGCAGTCACATGATCTTGTAGCAGTTGTTTCTTTAGCAATTTGTTTGACATGATGAGGTTGCCAGCCCCATACACAACCTCATATTAGTCACCTTGTATGACATGCCTGGGGGTGGAGCAGTTTTATTCTTTCTTTGTCTCTTTAACGACCCCTGGGAACTACACAGGGTCACATCATCATCAGATGTTTGTTTAATCATCTGACAGATAAGGCGAATGATGGGGTCTTTGTATAACAGATTTATGTCCACATCTTCTGCCTCATGTCTTGATATTTCACTCTGATAGAGTTTATCTTGTCCATCTCTTGATGTTTCACTCTGATAGAGTTTTTCTTGTCCATCTCTTGATGTTTCACTATGATAGAGTTTTTCTTGTCCATCTCTTGATGTTTCACTCTGACAGAGTTTTTCTTGTCCATCTCTTGATATTACACTCTGATACACTCATTCTTGTCCATGTCTTGATGTTACACTCTGGTAGACTTTTTCTTGTCCATCTCTTGATGTTACACTCTGGTAGACTTTTTCTTGTCCTTCTCTTGATGTTACACTCTGATACACTCATTCTTGTCCATGTCTTGATGTTACACTCTAGTAGACTTTTTCTTGTCCATCTCTTGATGTTACACTCTGGTAGACTTTTTCTTGTCCATCTCTTGATGTTACACTCTGATACACTCATTCTTGTCCATGTCTTGATGTTACACTCTTGTAGACTTTTTCTTGTCCATCTATTGATGTTACACTGATACACTCATTCTTGTCTATGTCTTGTAATTATTGTTCGATATATAGACTGGACTGGGGCTAATTTGGCAACCCACCTGACAGTATAGGTTCAGGAACGATTGTATTTTATTTCAAGGGATATCAACACCACAATTGGGTAAGCGAGATTGTTTGTGGCCACGTATGGCAGAGAGAGAGAGAGAGAGAGAGAGAGAGAGAGAGAATATTTTCATTTGTTACAAGCATTGTACTAACTCCCTTTATTTTATTTTCGCTAAAAACTTGTGTACTTTACTGAGTAGTAATTTAGTGGGAACTGGTTCTTCACAGTCTATTCTGTAACCTAGTGCTAATCTTTGACCTTTGGGTTATTAACTTCTTTTGGGATCCTTTCTCAACAAGGGGGAGGGCACTTATTCGGATATTTTCATATGCCTGTAAACATGATTTTATTGATTTCTTTATATGTTTGATGTTGTAAAGTTTAATGATAATAAACAACAAAAAGAACTTAACTTTGTGTGTTGGTCAGACCCATACCCATTAACCATAGTTTTTCACGATTGTGTGTCTTGTTGTCACATAATTGTGTGTTTGTGTTTGGTTTAACATAGTTCTAGAGATAAGGAGGTACTAGATTGTCTTATACTAAAATTTAGTCGTATAGATAGGCTGGACTAGAGAAACTGCTAAATCCAGAGACAGATCTTTTCCTTAAACTATTCACTCGTGAAATCTATTTCTTACACCTTTATTCTCACATATGTACCACTATCACCTCTGCTCAGACGGGACCATAAATATCTTCTAACCTATCTAAAATTTACGACAACCATCAGCTCAAGATCTTTCCAAGTCACTCTGTCATGTACCATCAGCTCAAGGTCTTACCAGGTCACTCTGTCATGTACCATCAGCTCAAGGTCTTTCCAACTCACTCTGTCATGTACCATCAGCTCAAGGTCTTACCAAGTCACTCTGTCATGTACTATCAGCTCAAGGTCTTTCCAAGTCACTCTGTCATGTTCCATTGTCGTAAATTTATTTTGAGAGAAAAGAGTCGTAGAAATAGTGGTCCGGTTTAGAGTGGAAAATGATGATAGAAAGCTCAGTGATAGAAAATGTAGATATTAAATAGTTGCTTCACAGCGTGCTGGAGGAGAGTAAAGACAGACTTATTTACGACAAATCGCTTCTCTCAATCTTCTCTTCCGCTCTCCTGGTCAAACAATTATTTGCCAGTTTTCCAGACTCGCTTCTGCGCGCACACCGATTTGGTGTTTTTCACACACACAGACGATGTAGATACAAACTATATTAAACGAATAGGGGAAATGTTGGGCTTTGGGTATATCCAACACACAGAACTAAATGAGTTTATGTGATTTTATTCACTTTAAACATCAATCACTAACAAATATCAGGTATTACATAAATTATCATAAGTACACAAATGCAAATAACAAATTTGGGAGGGGTGAAGAAGATTGGTATCGACTAAGCCCTTCCCGCTTATTAGACAAAGACAAACCCAGTCCAGAGATAGATAATATCAGGAACGTAGGTACGTTAACCTAACAGTGAAGTTAATTACTCTGAAAGAGGTGTTACAAAGTTAGGTATAGGTGATAGAAAAAAACCTGTTCTTCCCAGCTGTTCTTCCCTTTACTAAGCAAATGGAAAGGAGGGGGTTTTTAAACAGAGTTAACCAATTAGCAACTCCCCCTTAAAGGAACAATGCAGGGAATACAGAAAATTTATATTACTAGGCAAGAAAGTTAACAACAGGTTTACAAAAGAAAACGATTAAATTTCCTGTCATTCATACACACGCGTGAGGATCCACACTCATATACTCACACACTTACCGAATGCAGCCTCAGACGATCCATAAAAAGTATATAAAAACAGCAAGTAATCTTTTGTCATATGAACTGTCTAGTCCTTCAATGTCCCGCCCCAGATGTTTGCGAGGGTTTGTTGGTAACAAATATTCTCACTTATCGCAAGACTTGAAGACTAAGAGTTCTCGTGTTTTTATTATATATATATAAGGAGTCTATGGGATGGCACTAACCCAGTTCGGCACAGGGGTGAAAATGAAGTGGTCTCTTTTAATCCTCCGCTATGGTAAAATTCCTTCAATGCGTGATGATAGTTTTATTAAATCCAATTGAGGAAAAAAAAACTAGGCTGTCACAGTCAGGAAAATATGTACTCTCTCACAGTAAACAGTAAATATGATATCGCTACTGGCGATGAGTACCTTCCAGTTTATCTTTGTTGCGTGCATATTTTGACGCACATATTACAAAAATCGATATGGCTATTTAATATGGGAAAAATATAGACATTCATTCATTTGTGTATGAAAATGCTGTCTATGTAAAAGCGAGAGAATCCATGTTTGATTCACACTTTTGATTATAGGAGTAATCGTTCTGGATATTGATCCGGCGCAAGGATATTGCGCTTACGTTTGTACTTATTTTTTAGGGCCAGAAAATATATTAATTTGCTTATTGTGTTTATGGCCTGAATTCATATGTATTACATATTATTAGTACAAGTAGAATCAGTCCTATATTGTATATTTTGGATGGGTAGGAGGGACTAGATTCTTGTTATTCCGGCCAGCGGAAGTATGAGTTGTCTTGACAAGTCGTGATGAGTTCCGATGTACCGTGATAATGGCGGGTACGCACTTTTCAAAGGGCTGGTAGATTCTTAAGGAAATATAATTCATGAAGTGGTTTTCTTCTAAAGGAGATGGTATCTCTACTATAGTTTATGTTAGAGACTCTCCTAAGGTACGGTACAATGTATAATTCGGACTCCATGTATTGCCAGACCCTATTTTGATGATCTCATGTCGATTCGACCTAGATGGAACATTGTGCTTCGTATCGCTAGGGTCGTGTTTTGTATCGACGAAGATGACAGACTTTCCTGCAGCGGTTATGGCTACGTGAATTAACCTGATTACCGTAGAGCTGTATGGAAACATTTATGAAATCAGTTATATACCCATTATAAATTAACTCTGGCTTATATTCTCCTTCCTATGAATGAGTGAACGACAACTCAGGGAGGCAGCCATGTTAGATTTCGGTCATCATATGTTTTGATCACTGCCAAGAGAACAGATTATTTATCCTATTATCGGACAGTGACAGGGAGATCTCAATCTTGCTAGAAACCCCCCCCCCTTCGTGGTTTCATAATATATACTACAAACTATGGACGTCAAGTAACTTTAGTTATTTACCGATCTGCCTTCACTGACGCGTTTAGTCAGATAGGGGGATGCGGCCATAATGTATCATGACATTGAACTTTTGATGTACTGCCCATTATTTCTGAATGTGTCATGACTTCAGATCTGCTATGTATACCTACAAATTGATATGTCAACATACCATGATGTACTCGTATGTCCCAGTGTGTACGTCTGAATAAATTGAGTAAACAAAGATTCCAGCAGTCTGCATTGGTGCCTTGTAGACACATGTGTATGAGTGGTTATATTGGTCAGCACACGAACAGTACACCATTCGCGGTAATCACACTCTACACTTCTACTTCATACATACACCATCCTGCGTCGGTTGGAGTGACCAAGTTTAGGGCCTGCTTTCCCTGGAGCCTTTGCCTTCCCTAACTCAGGACTAGGGTGAGTTACCCATTTACAGCTGGGTAGACTGGAGCATGCCTGATCTCAACAACACACCACTCTTCCTTACAGAGCATACCGACTGACACTTTACAGAGTGGAAAGAAGAAAAGAAACTTTACAATCTTACAGGTTTGTAAGGGTAATTTGATGATTATTCTTTAAAATGTTCTTGGGTGGGCTTTATTTCATTTAATTCTGACAGCTAGGTCGCAAGGACCGCCACAAGATTATATTTTAAAAGAAATGTTTCTTCAATATGACTGGAAGTTTATAGGATGATTTCTTTATTTCTTTCTTTATTTAGCTGGGACCGCAGGTACGATCACTCTGTGTGAAAGAAAAAAAGACATGTAACATAACGAAAAATCAAGCGCGATAAATTTCCCGTTAAGCCTATAATACACTCGAGTATTTAATTATGTATTTAATAAACACTGCGCGAATTCTAGTGGTTAAAACATATCTATAAAACTAGGACTTAACTGAATTTATTAATTATAAATTCCTTCGCGACTTTAAAAGTTAATTTAAGCATCTATTATCTTTTAAAATAATATAATAGATAGATCATTATATTTACCACTGGAACTATTGAGATGGTTTAATTTAATAGATTTAAATTAACACAAAATCCATTGAAATAGAATGACTGAACTAGACCACTGATCACTTTACGCAATATATATTACCGCTTTGCACAGAATAGAAAACACTGCAAATTTATATATAAAATCCAGGGGAAAATCTATAACAAGATTTCAATAAAGCTAGTGCTTCTGTAAAGGTCTGGCCAGCGAGTGATAACGTGTCTAGTCTTCATGGTCTATTTAGCTAAAATGGAATGTAAGTTGAGTGGGACATGATAAACTTGACAGCTTATTTGATCTCACGAACTTTTGGGGATCTGACCGCCAAATCAAGAGAAGAAACCACACCCTGGTCTTCGTATCTCCGTTCGCTGCTGCCCGTTTCGGTTTCCCCGTTCGCTCGGTTCTACGATTGACACCGAGACGCGAAATTAGCGGCAAGCAACTGCGTCTCGTATCAGGGACCACTACTGTCTTTGATAACGCCGATAGTCTCCCCTAAAATCCCTCAGTTCGTCTCTTTGATCTTGGTCGCTGTGCCTGTTTGATTCTGGCGACGCCCCCCACTGGCCAAGTTAATTAAAATAACTGCCTATGATTGTTCAAGAGATGTTAGTGGGCGTGATTTGATCTCTCCTTAAATCAATGCGATGACCAGAATCAACGATAGGTAAACTTTCCGCATATCAATCAGCAAACGTGTTTGCCCTCTGTGGAACAGTTTCATAGCTAATGAATCCACGTGAAAGAATAAACGTTTACAAGAATTACAACAAAGTTCAGGGTCAGCCGAGTTCGTCCATCACATCCATCAGCTCAAGATCTTTCCAAGTCACTCTGTCATGTACCATCAGCTCAAAGTCTTACCAAGTCACTCTGTCATGTACCATTAGCTCAAGGTCTTACCAAGTCACTCTGTCATGTACCATCAGCTCAAGGTCTTTCCACGCCACTCTGTCATGTACCATCAGTTCAAGATCTTTCAAAGTCACTCTGTCATTCACCATCAACTCAAGGTCTTACCAAGTCACTTTGTCAGGTAACATCAGCTCAGGGTCTTATCAAGTCGCTCTGTCATGTAACATCAGCTCAAGGTCTTACCAAGTCACTCTGTCAAGTAACATCAGCTCAAGGTCTTACCAAGTCACTCTGTCAGGTAACATCAGCTCAAGGTCTTACCAAGTCACTCTGTCAGGTAACATCAGCTCAAGGTCTTACCAAGTCAATCTGTCATGTACCATCAGCTCAAGGCCTTACCAAGTCACTCTGTCATGTTCCATCAGCTCAATGTCTTTCCAAGTCACTCTGTCATGTACCATCAGCTCAAGGTCTTTCCAAGTGCAGACCCAAGTAGAACAGTTGTGACCGCATGGCCTTCCACGCTAGCATTATCCTTACTACTTCCACGTTAAGCATTTATACGTGCTATAATATGCTACATATAAAAATGACAGACCTCAAAAGCAAATAAGACGTTTTTACACAAAACGCAGTATCATTCAAAGTTCAGTTGGCAGTCACTGCTCTGAGAAGACAAACGTAGGTCAGTCCCAGATAATAATAATGAATGGGTTTTATGCACGGAAAGTGGGGAATGAATGTTTTTGGGATCTGGGTTTTTTTTTAATTATCCAATTGTTAAGTTTGAAAAGATCACACATGTGAAAAAAGTCGAAATAACAGAAAGTCAAGTGTGCAAAATGTCGAAAACAGAGAGACGTGTGCAGAAATTGTAACGTGTGGAAAAAAGAATGGGACGTGTGGGAAAAGGCGGGAAAAAAGACAGGAACAGTATAAAAAGGAGAGATGTGGGCGATAATGATGATTTCAGGATTTATGATTCCAATGATTCCATGATTATGGACTTTTGAGGATTTTTTTGATAGCGTTAGGTGAACTTCTTCTTTGAGGATACCAAGACAAGTTTTTGAGTAGAAAAGTGTGTATATTATTCAGTTGAATATATATATATATATATATATATATATATATATATATATATATATATATATATATATATATATATATATATATATATATATATATATATATATATATATATATATATTTTTTTTTTTTTTCATTTTTTTTTTCATTGTGGATAAACAACCATCATTTGTGAAATTTGCAGTACTTGTCTAATGACGTTCAATAGAACATCTGATTGAATTTTCTACATTTGCTGTTTGTGGAAATTTACAGTAATTTCTTTTGGATATACGTTGTTATGCTGAAACTGTTTTGCTGATCACCAAACTTAAAGGGAAGAACCTACCTGGGAAGAAGAAGAAAAATGAGTAAAGGTCAAGTATTACCATCTCTGGCGGAAGGCCAGTTAGCACTTGAACCACAACAACACATAAAAGATTAACTCTGACTAAATAAAATCAATATAACTACTAGTGCCGTATAACCTACATGGCCACATAACATAACTAATTGATGCCGTGACTTGCGCACAAGTAACTGGCGCTGGCACGTATTATAACTAATTGGTGCCGTGATTTAAGTAACTGACGCTGGCACACAGTCCCAACTAAGATGGTTTGGCCATGTCTGCAGAATGGGAGAAGATCGGCTACCACGACAAGCATGGGAAACAAAGAGCCAGGGATCCAGACCCCAGGACGACCCAGAGTTCGCTGGGAGGACAACATTAGACAATCTTTGAAGGACCGAGGACTAGAATGGAACCAGGCCAGGAGGAAGACAGCCGATAGGATAGTCTGGCGCTCTCTCTTCCAAACCTCTACACCTCACGGTAGAAGGGGAACGACTAAGTAGTAGTAAGTCAAATATTGGACCGACGCGTTTCAAAAGATGGTCAGACGGAGAGAATAGATAAGCGTACGACCGGTATAATTACCTGGTATTATCGCATTTACCTTGCGGAACGTAAACAATTCTGCGTGTAAAGCAGATACGTCCGCAGGGGAGTAGAGTGTTAGAGACTTCATCCGACTAATCCAACATAGAGAGTAAAAAGAATGAAAAGGCATGCTTTATGCCAAATAAAAGCGATTGATGACAGAAATGAAGAAAAGATACTGCCGCAGGGCTGAAGGTGTGAGAGATCACACAAAAGAACATGTTCAGACGTTCTGTGACACACAAAAAAAAAACCCAAAGAAACTTGGCTGAGCAGATGGGCCATGGGAAACACCAGGAGAGAGGTTTACAGACATTTGGCCGGTCCTGATCCAAATGACAACATCGGCCACCTTACAAGGAGGGACCTAAGCACCATTGTTCGGCTCAGATCACAACATATACCACTCAACAATCACTTGAACATAATCCAACCCCAACACACTCCAGAGTGCCAGCTATGTAACTACCCCCACGAAACTGTTGACCACCACCTCTTTGAGTTCCCAGCACTTGATGATGTTAGAAAAATGCTCCTTCCTCCGAGGCCAGGTAAGTGGTGCACCTTGAACGGAGAAACACAACTTGTGAAAACATGCAGATTTCACTACGTGGCATTGGGCCAAAGGTCGGGAGACCAAGCGAGGTTGGATCAATCAATAACAGCATGTGTAAATAAAATTCATTAGATTTCGGCCCAAGGCTGTGATCTTAGCCAAAAGGCAGAAATGGATGACGATCTGATGGAGTAAATCGGCCCTTGTTGATGGGTCTGGTTGTTTAGACTACGGTGAATGGATCTAGTGGACGGTTGGACACTGAAACACTTATGTTTGGTGTTGTTAGTTGAAAACTGGTGGCACTTAAGTGCCCATCAAAAAAAGTTGCAGCCGACCTTACGATGTAGGGTCGTTGCGAAGTATGGCAACTTGTCAACGACGTAAATATAAATTTAAAATTATTATTTCAAACACAAATTATTTTGAAGTAAACTTATGTGTAAGAAAATTAGATTGAAATGCAAATATTTATATTAAGTAAATAAACTAATATTTCACAGTATATTAATTTTTAAAATATACATTTTGCAACATTATACGTAAAAAATTAAAAGTATTGAATCAATTAAAAAATTTTTTACATTAAATTATTATTGCTAATTATATAAATTGCTGCCCTTAGAAGAGGAGAATATTACCTCCCATTAAAATATTTGATTTATCTACTATTAATAGTAATATTTTTGTATATACAGAAATAGTATCAACATATCACTAATTGTCTAAGTGAAAATTCCTGTTACGAACAATGAAAAATATATCTGCTTTTCTGGAAAATAAGGAAAATTGGTGCATTGCACCGGGAAAGTTAAGTTGAACTCACTTAAAACAAGCACTCAGGACTTTCATTTTGATTGACCAAAAGTCATGGTAAGTTTGACTACATAGGTCTACTGAAGTTGAAATCGAAAGGAATGAAAAGAGCACTGGTGCTGTCATCAGGACACGCAACAGAAAGAGCACAAATAATTATTTCGCGTCACGTTTTGGCAGGTTACTCTCTCGATCTGTAGTAATTTTGTATTACTAACAACGACACGGAAAATGACGGAAAATACTCGTACATCCATTTTCACCGCAGTGATGGCGGGAATGCTAAAAACACTAGAACAATTCTCTAATAACCGTCCCAAGAAACTAACAATTTTAACAGACTCTCTTTCAACAGTTCAAGCACTAAGAAACTTAAGAGAATGCAGAAGACCTGATATAGCAGAGGAGATATTTCTGGGTACTACATACAAGAGGATGTTCAGTTTTAACTTATTCGATTGGATACCTTCACATGTTGGCATGGAGGGAAATGAAAAGGCTGATAAAGCAGCCAAGAAAGGTAGATCTGATAAAAATCTAATAAATGTAGGGATGAGTAAATCGGAGATTTAGAGCTTAATTAAAGATTTAATAACAGATGAATGGGAAGCAGAGTGGGATAAAAATCCGAAAGGAAGATATGCATATAAGATGTTCAAGGCTCCAACAAGAAAATGTCACATATCTAGGGAATTGAAAATTCCTAGTAATAAGAAAATTCTCAGACTACGGCTCGGAAAAGGCTATTTCAGAATAGACGAACCTTACTGTGCAGGATGTCTTCAAGACAATAATATAGAACATTTCTTGTTAAAATGTAAGAGGTATGAACAAATGAGAATACTATTAAGCCCATCTGTTGAGGGGTGTGTGGTTTATTTATATTTTTCGTGCTTATTCCTGCCTTTTGCGTTTGCACGACTGTTTGTTTGTATCCCATATAGATAGGAATGTGATGTCCAGGGTTCTCTCTTTATGTGCCTGGCGAATAAACATTAATTCTTAGTATTAACTTACTTTGTGCACACATCTCTTTCTCCAATGAAAGTCATAATAACTGAGTGACGGTTCTGTAACTTTAATACACATTACAACGAACTTCACATTAGACCCATTGATGTGGTCAGGCAATAAGAACATAATCAAGATTAATAATAATAATAATGATAATAATAATAATAATAATACTAGCCACTCATTTGCATGAACAATTATGAATGTTAAATATGCCATACAGTAGAATACTTCCATGTAAAACAGGAATATACATTAGGGCTTTCCACACACGCCCAAACACACATCTCTGCCGCCTAACGGCTGGTCATTCAATGCCCACTTCGCTAACTCTCGTTTTTCACCCGCCTTGTTAGCAATACTTTCACAGCCAGTCTCATCACGTGACATAGAGTGGCTATTTGGGTGAAATGGCAAAGTGCACCACTCGGCGTTAAAATTAATGCATTTTATACTCCCAACATTGCCCCCCCCCCCCCTGTTCCCGAGCGGAAACCAAGGGTTTTCGCTTGAGAACAGTGGATAGTTAGCCCAAGAACTATTAATCTATTAGAAAAGAAAAATCCTACTGTTCAGAATAATATATATGAAGTATTAATTGTAGTGCGAAATGACATGAAAACAGATATATGTAAACAGTTTAGACAAAATGTAATCCAATCTTTAAAAAAATGCACTTAAAGTCATAACATGAATGTTTCAATAGTATATCACCTGAAAAACAAAACAAGATCAGACAAT
Organism: Oreohelix idahoensis; assembly: GCA_024509875.1. Taxonomy (NCBI): domain Eukaryota; kingdom Metazoa; phylum Mollusca; class Gastropoda; order Stylommatophora; family Oreohelicidae; genus Oreohelix; species Oreohelix idahoensis. The sequence continues at coordinate 311,588 of JAMPIV010020621.1, forward strand.
GTCAACATCTGGCACAAACAATTTCACTTTCCAGTTACATTCCTTGACAATAAGTCTGCCAGAAAGTTTTCTGATCCCTTGATGGGGATAATTGTATATCTATATTCTTGGATAAGCAAGAACCATCTGTGTAATCTACTGTTTGTTGTAGTTTTTTGATTTAGGGATGTTAGTGGACGGTGATCCGTCTGGAGGTAGAAGTGTGCGCCAAGTAAATAGCGTGATAACTTGCCCATAAACCAAATGATGGACAAGAGTTCTCTTTCACTGGTGGAATACCGAGTTTCTGCTGGTAGCAACTTTCTGCTTACATACAAGCATGGATGTGGAGTATCATTGAACCATTGCAACAGGCAACCACCAATGCCAGTCTGAGAAGCATCAGTCCTCAGAAGAAATGGCATAGTGGTATTAGGTAACATCAAAATAGGTGCCTTGGAAAATACAGTTTTAATTTTGTTCAAAGCTCCACTGCAAGTATCGGACCAAACAATTTTATTAGGAGCTCCCTTTTTAGTCAAAGATGACAGGACAGAAGAAATAGATGAAAAGTTCGGAATGAACTTGTGATAGAAGTTAATGAGTCCTAACATGCTCCTAACCTATTTCTTTGTCCGAGGGATATCTAATTCTAATATGCGTTTGACAGTGTGCTCATCAGGGTATAACATGTGGTTACCAACACGGTGACCAAGAAATGAAATTTCTCGACAACCAATCTGAACCTTTGCAGGTATAACTGTCAAACCATGCTTTCTGAGTAGCATTAATAAAGATTTTAATCCTGTGATATGTTCTTGCCAAGAACTATGGAATAAACAGATGTCGTCTATGTATGTGATGACATCAGATCTATCTCCTAAGAGTCTCCGCATCATGCGCACAAAAGTCGCAGGAGCATTGACAAGGCCAAAACACATATAATTCCATTGGAATAAACCATATGGAGTCATAAATGCGGTTAGTGGTTTGGCTTTATCAGTTAAAGGGATCTGCCAATATCCCTTGGAAAGATCTAGTTTGCTAAAGTATGTAGCCTGGGATAGTTGTGATAAGAGATCCTCCAAAACAGGCATGGGCTCGGCATCTGTGAGAGTGACACTGTTAAGACGTCTAAAATCAATGCAGATGCGAAGAGATTTGTCCTTCTTTCTAACTAGAACCATAGGAAAAGAATAGGATGATTCAGAAGGAGAAATGATGCCCATGCGTAGCATATCCTTAAGTTCACTATCCACCTGAGATCTGTAGTGTAAGGGTATAGTATACGGTCTGAGTTTGATAGGGTGATCATCAGTCAATGTAATATCATGAGAGATAACATCAGTGCGACCTGGAAGTTCAGTCAGCACATCAGAGAAAGATTCTAAAACAGTAAGAGCCTGTTCTCGATAACCAGAATCTAAATCAACTGATACAGTTACATCTCTCCAAGATTCGGAAGATGTTAAAGGCAGCAGAGGAAAATTAAAAGAAATATCGCTCGCTGTAGAATCATCAGATTCCACAACAGCTGACAAAGTCTGTCGAACTGGTTCATCAGAAATACTGTCTAAGATAGGTTCTAACTCTGCAGGGCGCTCCACATACAATTTTAACATATTAATGTGAAATGTTTTAACTTTGCCCCTTATGTCAATGGCATAATCTACATCAGTTTTCTTCTCAACCACCTTAAAAGGGCCCTGCCAGGAAATTAGCAGTTTATTTTCCTTGGTTGGAAGAAGTAGCCATACTTGTTCTCCTGGTAGGAACAAACGTAATTTTCGAGATTGGTTGCAGCGCACTCTCGACCTCTGTGAAGCATTACGTATCATACCTGATGCATAAGTACATGCATCTACAAGGCGTTGTCTGAGATCAATGACCAGTTCATAGCTGGTGCGGACAGTATCATCCTCCACTGATCCCAACAACAAATCCTTGAGTATGTGCATAGGACCTCTAGGGTTGGCACCATATACCAACTCAAATGGCGAAAAGCCAGTGCTCTCATGGGGCACTTCTCTGTAAGCAAATAAGACTGCTGGTAACATTCGGTCCCAGTCACGAGGACATGTCTCGGTGACTTTGCCTAACATCTGCTTCAACAAGCCATTGAAACGCTCGCAAACGCCATTGCTTTCCGGATGGTATGGGCTTGTGAACGAATGCTTAATTGCTAACATGTTCTCAATATCTTTCATCATTTGAGACATAAATTGAGTACCACGATCTGATAAGATTTCATCAGGAAATCCTATGCGACAAAAAATAACAAATAAAGCATCAGAGACAGCTGCTGAGGTGATAGTCTTCAATGGTATGGCCTCCGGCCAACATGTACATAAGTCTATACACGTTAGGATATATCGATATCCTCTATCTGACATGACTGACATAGGACCAACTATGTCAATTGCAATCTTGGTGAAAGGCCGTAATGGCACATCAGTGACTTGTAAGGGTGCAGCGTGGTGCTTGCCCCTACGTGCTACCTTTTGACAAGTTGTACATGACCTGCAGTATAGCTTTACATCTTTGTTAACACAGGGCCAATAAAAATTTGAGGTGACACGAAACAGAGTACGCTTAATCCCCATATGACCAGCTAAAAGCGAGTCATGGGCAGTATTCAATACAATAGGTCTAAAACTCTTTGGAATAACTACATGTCTCCTGACTAAAACATAGTTGTGAAAGCATCTAGTCAGTACTGAGTTCTTAAATTCAAACCAGTAACGTGAAGTTTTTGTCTTCTTCACATGCTTGCTCTCTGCTAGAGCAAACAATGGTTGCAAAGCAACATCTTCGCGCTGTTTGGCAGCGAACGACTGGGGGGAAACATTCTGAACATTCTGAAGAGTTGCTCTCTCACTAAATGGTATAGCTGGCTCTGCCTTGGATTCAGCAGCATGCTGGGCCCTAGTGACTACAGCGTTAGCCAACATTGGGTGAGATTCAACCCATTTATGTATCTCCTCTGGGGAGCAATCCTTAATACCTGGTATATTACCAAGGATAATGTCTGATACTGGTTCATCAAGGACACATGCCCTTACCTTACCTGTAAAGAAGGGTGTGGCAATATCTATTTCTGCCACTGGGTAACACTCTATACTCCCACCAAATGTTATGCACTTCACTGTTTTACCAGTAAAGGCAGATTCATCAATTAGCGATCTACGGACTCCGACAGTGGTACAGCCAGAATCATGAAGGACACTTACATGCCTGTTATACAGAAAACCAGTATATAACGTGAGGCGTCCCACGTTCTCACAAGATGACATAGCAGGTAGAGCATGCCCGCAGATCAATCTGGGCTGTGAACCAGGTTGGAGTAAAGATTTGCATCCATAACAATTTTCATCATTAAGTGAGCTAACAATACATGCATTGGCATGGTCGGATCCCTTCTCATCATTCTTCTTTGCAGTTACACATGCATTACCCTTCTCATGATTGCTATTGTCATTATGCCCACAGTGTTTGTTAGTGCTGTTTCCATAATATTTCTTATAAGTTCTATTCCTAGCACATGACCAACATCTGCCATTATTCCTATTACCACTGTAGGATGCATTGTCTTGTGTGGGTCTATGATCCATCCGTTTGTGATGCATTTCCTCATTACGACTAGAATTCTGCCGCCACTGACCTTGGTTTGAATAACCATAGTCTCGCCTCTGTGGGAAGTTAGATGGTGACCTCTGCCTTGGGAAGTTATATTTTCCTCGGTAGTTGGATCTATAACTTTGCCTTACTCTGCTGTCCACACTCTGTGATCGGGGTCTATGACCACCATCTCTAAAGTCATGACGAGCCACACATACTGGGAGTGCGTCCTTTATAGTTGGTTTGTGAACCTCTTTATCTGGGTGAGCTGTCATATATTGTCTCCCAAGTATCTCCATTGCCTCAAGGTCTTTCGGTTTTCTTTCTTGAAAAAATGAGGCAAGATCGGTGCTACATGCCGACAACACCTTGTCACGTAACATTAGATCAAGTAAGCCAGTGAAGGTCTTATCAATTCCGGACAATTCTATCCATCTTTTAGAATATAATTTTATTAATGAGATAAATTCTCCAAAGTCAGCTTTCCTGCTAGGCAGACAGGAATGAAATTTATCACGGAATCCTGCTTCTGTAAGCTGAAATTTAAGTAGCAATGTCTCCTTGGCAACATCGTAGTCTTCTCTACTACCGCTGTCCAGAGCAAAATAAGCCTGTAGAGCGTCCGCTGTTAAAAAATCGCATAATGTTGCACTCCATTGACCCTTGGGATCTTCAACGCACTGACCTTGAGCTCAAAACGTTGTAAGAAACTATCGACGCAGTCGATTTATTGGTTGAAATTAGGCAATCGTATCCGGTTTGTGATCACAGGTGTACTAGATGATGTGTTTGGAGCATCCAACTCCACTTTTCTTACGGCGACAGCAACATCTATATCTTTCTGAATACGCAATTTCTCTATCTCCAAATCAGTTGCTTTCTGAGCAGTTGCAGCAGCTAATCTTAATTTTTCTTGCTCAGCGTCAATCTTTAGTTTTTCTAGCGCAAGAGCTTGTGCAAGATCTTTTCCTTTCTCTTCCATCTTCATTCTCTCCAATTTCTCCTTTTGTTCTAACTTGTCCTTCTCCAAATCTTGTGTCTTTTTCTTCTCATCATGTTCTAACTGAAGACGTTTTAATTCACGTTCATTCTGTCTTTCAATTCTTGCATTAAAGCTGTCAAATTGTGCAGTAGCAAACGCCTCTAGTTCCGCTCCAGATTTATTAAATTTAATCCCAATTTCTATAAAGTCCTGAAAGGAAGACATGGTTTCCTACCAGAAACTACTTTCTGTTCAAAATATAGTGATATTTATAATGATGAACAATACAAAACTCAATACCTATGTAAGTCGTACAAACCCACCAAGGACATAATTAGAATGTGTTAAATTATGGTGATATTTTTAATGAACACTGCAGTGCTCAATACATGTTATAATAAAAGAAAAAAAATATGCAAAATTATGCCATATATATCAATGGGTCCAGACAAATGTACAATGAAAAGATGAAGGCAATGATGTCAATGACAATGATGATGGTATATTTTCAAATAGATCACACACAAAAACAAATAAAAATTAACCAAAATAAGACAACAACAACAATATTCTATATTAAGATGTAAAAAAAAATAATAACTATTAGACACTACAAATAATTCACAAGTAAAACGAAACAACCGTCACAATAACAACTAAGGAGAAGAAGGTATAGAAAGCACTATAACAACAACTGACAATGTGAGACATATATACGAAACAATAACAAAACGTGATACCTAACGCCACATCTAAACACAAATTAAATGTTCGCAATGCAAAAAAGGACTGTCAGTATGAATGCGTCAAAGCGCTAAAATTCCTTAAATGCAAACCTCACATAAACCTATAGAAGATCACCTTTCATCATACTTCCGAAGATGAATGAAAAAAAATGATACCTAAAAAAAAAAATTTTGGCAACACTGAACATATAGAATAGGAAAAAAAAAAGAAAAATAGCAAAGATGGAGCACGCTATGAAAGCACAAGATGTTTTAAACAAGCCTTTAAAATGAAGCTAAACGTATCGTAAAATGCAGACTAAAGTGTTTTGGTCTGAACACGGCGTAATTTAGTTTACACTGTCTCGCATGAATCAGGAACACTAAGCCAAAATAGAAACTATAGTTCTGAAAACTTGTTTTATAATATGTCGTCTGGTCGAACTATTTTATTTATTTCTTAATAATAAGGTCCGTAAAGTTTCTTTTATAGATTTATAAATGTTAGTACACGTATGGTCCCTGAAAGGCTTCAATGTTTTTGGAAAAATAGGTACTTCGTTTGTCTTTAAAATATTCCATCAACAGAAATCATGCGTGTTTGTTGACGTAAATTCCTGCTGCCGTTAAAGGTCACGGGGCGTGGCTAATTTGCCGCAGTGCGTCGAAAAGTTTCGCTTTGTACGGGAAGTTCATTAACACGAACAAAAAGTCATTGTTATACAGCGCAGCACTTCAAAATAGCTTAAAACACGTTGCCTTAAAAGTGCATCTGAACTCCTGTTTTATGTTCACTCATATTATAGTTCAATTGATGCAAATGCATTTTAGATAAACTTGGTGCACATAATTAATTCAGGCATAAAACATCGATCGCGAGGCACAAGCTTGGCTACCCATCTGTTAAGCCCATCTGTTGAGGGGTGTGTGGTTTATTTATATTTTTCGTGCTTATTCCTGCCTTTTGCGTTTGCACGACTGTTTGTTTGTATCCCATATAGATAGGAATGTGATGTCCAGGGTTCTCTCTTTATGTGCCTGGTGAATAAACATTAATTCTTAGTATTAACTTACTTTGTGCACACATCTCTTTCTCCAATGAAAGTCATAATAACTGAGTGACGGTTCTGTAACTTTAATACACATTACAACGAACTTCACATTAGACCCATTGATGTGGTCAGGCAATAAGAACACAATCAAGATTAATAATAATAATAATAATAATAATAATACTAGTCACTCATTTGCATGAACAATTATGAATGTTAAATATGCCATACAGTAGAATACTTCCATGTAAAACAGGAATATACATTAGGGCTTTCCACACACGCCCAAACACACATCTCTGCCGCCTAACGGCTGGTCATTCAATGCCCACTTCGCTAACTCTCGTTTTTCACCCGCCTTGTTAGCAATACTTTCACAGCCAGTCTCATCACGTGACATAGAGTGGCTATTTGGGTGAAATGGCAAAGTGCACCACTCGGCGTTAAAATTAATGCATTTTCTACTCCCAACAAATACCAATATTAGATTATTTGCAAGCATCCAACTTACCTATAAATATAGAAGATATGTTGAGAATAGACAGACCTAGGGAACTGCATAATATAGTCAAAAAATATTTAACACGAACAAATGTTAATATATAGTGGCTGGGAATGTGAAGGTCTGATGCTGTTCTTACAATACATATGACTTTTAACAGATGAAAGTCAATTATATAACTGGAACCACCAGGCCTTTACACTCTTCCCCCTTAATATTTTGTTTGTTTGATGTTTTTGTTTGGTTTTGTTGTTTTATCTGGTTTTTCTTTGGTTTTTTTTGGGGTGGGGGGGGGGGGGGGGGGGGGGGGGGTTAAACATATAAACATAATTGTGATTTGTCCTATTTACAATGATACAAGCAGATGTGATGCCACTTTCTTATATCGGCAGTTGTTCATATTATTTGGAATTGAAAACAATATATATCCTAATTATAACCCATCAGAGGTTGAACGGGATATTTTCTATCATTAAAAAATATAAAAATAAAAACCACCAGTTCATACCAACCTTTCTTCTTTAATTTTCATTTTAGATAAAATATTAGAAACTATAACAAATAACAGACTAAAGTTTCATCTCACTGCATACCAGGGAAACCCGTAGGTGCTGTGTTTAATGCAGGACTAGCACAATTAGAAGCAAGGCACGAAACAGATTCACTAACTGTGTGTACCATAATCCGTGCTAAAGTTTGTAACCAGCATTGTTAGCAAATAAGAACAAACTAACAGTATTTTGTTTCCTGTCTTAAACCTCCAGAATTTATAATTTGTCATGTCTGAAGTTTTGCCAGGTGTTACAAAACAGTAACGACTCTGGCCAACTCAGAAACAATCACACAGACACTGCATCTAAGTAGACAGCTTTCATGTTATTGTTAATCAGAATCGACCTCACTGCACTCCGGGCAAACCCATAGGTGCTCAGTCTCCCTCAGCAAATGTTGAAGACAGCTTTAGAACACGTAGAGCATACAACAATAATAGTAGTCATAGAGGAGTTAAGTGTTAAAGACTTTATATACTGTTACGGTGTTATTTTAAATGACGGCGTCTGCTGGGGTTTACCCATGCGCAACGTTTAGGGGTCATTAATATTTATAGAATATGTCGATATTTTACGGTATAGTGAACGCGAAATATATGCGGAGATTATGACGCATTCGCGTTGGGAAGGTCACGCCGGGTGACTTGGTTACAGGGCCTTTGTTACGCTATCCGTCAAGCAAGAAGGTCGTGTCTTGTATTTCTTCCAAGGAAATAAGGCTGAGTATATAGCCTATATTATATAGATGAATCGATGTAGACTTCAGGGTCAGTTCGGAAATTAATCTAAGCATGAGATTAATTAAATTAAACTAATAATGGAAGGAGAATCGTATTATGATTCAAATTATAGATGTCAAGAACTCATGTGCTCATTTCTGGCTGTTTACTACAACAGCGCACGTATATAGCCACGATGTTCATCTGACATATTGTTTTGACACGGACGGATACTTACTGATATTATTTGGAATTCAATTGTTACGCTGAATTGTACATGAACCCTTTGTGAATGTCGATTATCGTTTATGTATGAATCTCAATACATGTGGACTCAAAGAAGAAGGCTTGATCCTTTACTTACGTTTCGGGTTCGGTTCTACAGCTGTTGGTGTTTACCTTTGTCAGCACGATAACTCTCCCACAAGGGAAATGAAATACTATATACTATGCAAATCAGAACGTCGAAGGGATGTTCTGATGCCCAGAGCTAACCATTTATAACCAACATTGCTACGTCTAAAGAGTGACTTTACTATTCAATAAATAATACCATAACCAAGGAATCGCAACACCAACCACAACACCACCACCACCGACCCGTCACAACTGGTGGCCATTAGTGGCTTTGAAATTTTTCAAAAGAACGAACCACAAAAAAATAAGACATTTTTCCTTTCGAGCCGAAATGAACATTATTTGCAAATACACCGGTGACGTCATGCCCTTGACAACAGCATGAACGGTTGGAAAAGCCAGCAGCTGACAATGTCCATCGAAAAAATTTATTTGAAGCTTTCAAACATCAAATGAAACCTATTGCTGACTTTCTCAATGATACAAACAAGCTCTCGAGTCTGTCGGCGTAGCATATAATGTACGATATTACCGCCAAAACAAGATAAGTCACTGATTTTAAAGGTTAAAATATTTCGTCCTGTTTGTCCAAATAATGCCATGTTCTTTTTTCGTTGTATCCATGTTAAATATTGTTCCTGTCCTTTTCATGTAGCGGGTATGGTTGGGCGGCGGTTCATAATGAATAAAATGGCTCTCAGGATGCCGATATTCATTCTGAATGTTCCTAAGGCTGTGAATTAATAGTACCTCGCGAAGAAAGCGTCGAATTATCATTATCGGTGATCGTTTGGTTCGGACTTGCATTAATTCACTTTGCATGTTAGGTGTATAGTCATGTTATAACTGGTGTTTTCTGGTGTATTTGGTCCTTATTTTTATTCATTTACAGTCTTACGTTCGTAATCTATCTTGTTTATTCTGATCTAGCTATCTTTAATTTTAATTAAATGTATTGTATTAACGTCAAATGAGTCCTGTGACGTCACTATTTGTTACGTACACAGCTTAACTTTCTATTCAGTTCATTCTTAATCTCTCACTTCCGTTTTATACCACTTAGTTATTAATGCATTTTTTATTGTAAAAATGTCTTGTCGTATGGTAATACTGTTTCGTAATCCTTGGTTAACCCATTGTATTGTTTGTATTCATTTCATCCTTCTATAATTTAATATTAATGCTATAATTTCTTCATTAATAATAGTGTAGATGAATATGATTAAATTTTTATCAGCTTTGATGAGGAATTAGGGACTTTGCACATATTTGCAGTAGTGGTCCTAGAAATGGGCAATGCACTTTATGCCTCATGATTATGGCATAATATATAATGATTAATTATTAAAACTTTATAACATATTAATACATATTTAATATAAATTAGTACACTTTCTCAGTACTATATTGTGAACTTAGTGACAATTAAGACTAATTATTTAGGGATAATACACATAATTATTAAATATTATTATTAAGCGCTTGATATAATTTCAGCAGCTTATATAACTAACTATCATAACTATTGATGATAGATATCAGTGAGTATATATATATAATATTTTTACAAAATATTATAGATTTGTGGAACTTATACATAACAATACAGGAATATTGCAATTTCTTATAATAATTATTCATTCGTTGAGTAATTATAATTATCGACATAGATTCTAGTGGTGATTACAAGACATAAGTAATTGAATACTTAAATAAATTAACATCAAGATGCTTAACTTAGACTATTTTATTAAAAATGGTAAGGATTTTGGAAAAAAAGGAGAACTTCTCGAGGCTTATGCATTGGCTGAATTTGCAAAATATAAGGCAGAAGAGGAGGAAAGGAAAACTATTGCTAAGGCAGAGATGGAAGAACTTGAAAGAAAACAGGCGGAAAAAAAAGCAGAATTAAGACAAGAAGAAGAAAGAAAGGTGGCAAGAGATGAAATCCTACGGATTGAAGAAGAGAATAAATTGAAACGACAAGAAATCATACTACAGCAAGAAATGGAATTGCAACGGCTTAAATTGGAAACAGCAAAACTTAATTCGCAGAGTGCTGCAGCAAGCCAAAATGATAATGCTCAATCTGGATCTTCATCCACCCGACTTAAGGGCAATTATTACTTTAAATTACCACCATTCAAATTACACGTGGACGACCTTTCATCGTGGCTGGCGCGCTTTGAGGATATATGTAAGGTCAATAACCTTGACAAAACTGCATGGGCACTTAAACTTAAGGAATTTCTGGATGGCGAACCTGCAAGTGCAGCACAAAACATTGATCCTACATTAGCCACAGATTATGAGGCCATTAAGACGTTGTTATTACGTCGTTTCCACTTGAACGAAGAGGCATGTAGACTACGTTTCAAAAGTTTGTTGCCAGATAACAATAAAGATTTCACAGGTTTTATTGCTAACATACGCAATACTTTTAACAGATGGGTTGAACTGGCAGGTGTCAACAAATCTTACGACAAATTAGTTGATTTATTATTGAGGGATAAAGTGTTATCTTCTGTCAGCCCACCATTCTTTGCTTATCTGCAAGAAAGAAAACCAGAATCTATTGATGAGTTAGAAAAAATTTCTTTAAATTACTGCACAGCTCATCCGAATGCTAATATTTCTGGCTCGTTGATAAGAGAACCACTTCCTGTAGCCTCTAATATGGCATATCATAATCATAACAAACCTAGAACACACAGTGTGGACAGAGGTAGGTTCAAAGGAAACTATGACATTAATTTTCATAAGGGACAGAATAACTTTAACAATAACTTTAATAGAGGAAGACAACAAACCAGAAATTATTCACCTCAGTCCAGATACAACAGTAATCCACGTAACTCAAGTTATAATCGGTCATATCAATATAATAATGGTAACAATTGGAAGAATAGCGATAATTATAACTCGAGACATCGAAATAACAATTACAATAGACGACAACGGGATAATTCAACTAATTATTCTCGTAATCGTTCTCATTCTCGTGGATCTTCACATTATAACCATAATACCGGGGCAGCAGTGACAAATGATATCACCCCTAAGGTTCAGGTTCCACCTAACGATAATACAATGAATTCTTCTGCTGCATGCTTTGCTATAAATTATAACGTGGCAAATAGTTGCCCACAATGCAATCTTATTTTTCAGAAGGCAAAGGAGACAGTGCTAAACTGCGGACACATTACACCAGAAGTAGGTCTTGCAGCCAATGATGGAACAGGCTCTCTGATTTTTAACAGAGGGATAGTAAACGGTTCTGTAGTTTCTGTATTGAGAGACTCGGGGTCCACAACCATTGGAGTGCGACAGTCGCTAGTACATCCTAGCTGTGCAACGGGGGAATATGTCCGTTGCATGACTTTTGGGGGAACTATTGAGTTTTACCCCACAGCTCTTGTCCATGTTAATACACCTTTCTTTTCAGGACAAGTTAAGGTATGCATGCTTCAGAATCCAATTGCAGATCTGATGTTGGGACGCATCCATGGTAGTAAGGATTGTTCCCCACAGGAAATTGAGGAATGGGAATTAAAGAATGTGCAATCTTATTGCAATGCTAACGCTGTCATTGCAACAGCTACATTACGGGCCAACAAAATAAATACATGTGGCACAGTTTTCTCCAATTTCAGTCTCAGTACCATTCTGGAAATCGATAAGGAGAAGGATAAGACTCTCCTACAGCATAAAAAGTATACTAAACTACCAGTCCATCCTAGGAAGATTAGAAAATCATTTCGAGGCAGATATACCTTTTCTCGCACCGTGTTAGTGCGCAATCTGCCACAAGGTACCAGATGGCAGGCACTTAGCAATTTCTTTAATGACACGACAGACGTTATGTTTGTACGGTTGTTGTCACCTACCAATGACAGGTATGGTGAAGCTATAGTTACATTTCGTAACAATAGAGATGCCCGAATGGTCATCGAGCATGATAATGGTGCTTACTTTAACCATCATTGTCTATGGTTACAATTAGTACCTAATGCTGCGTCACACAGATAACATGCTATGGTAATACAATTGTCTCATATCATTGATGACTCATCATAGTCATTCATCATTTCTTTTCTTTACTGGTCCTTATAAGGTTACTGATAAAATTTCAGACGTTGATTACGTCTTAGATATCAAGGGACACAGAAAGATATTCCATATTAATATGCTCAAGCAATTTCATACACGTCCTATACACTTACAGTCAATTTTTCATGAATTAGATGACAATACTGTATCCACTTGTCATTATTCTAATCTATCTGTTATACAGGAGGAAGAATCTTCTTTTCCTGAAGTGCAGATGCCTTTACCTGTACTTACTGTCCAATCTACTGAATCTTGGCGTGATGTGACCATTTCTTCTACGGTTACACCGCAACAGCATCAACGCGTTGCTGATCTTCTACAATCTTTCCCAGATGTGTTAACTGATGTACCGGGTTGCACATCTGTAATTAGTCACGATATTATTCTTAACGATGATACACCAATTCGTGTTCATCCTTATTCTGTACCTCTACATTTTCTGAGTAAGACATCTCAGGAATTTGAACAGATGATATCATTAGGTATTATTGAGACTAGTACATCTCCATTTTCTTCTCCTTTAGTCATTGTCCGGAAAAAGGACAACAACATACGTTTATGTGTTGACTATAGGAAACTTAATGCGCAGACAGTACCGGATAGCGAACCACATCCTATCCTTGACGATTTACTTCCTCGTCTATCCAATGCTACACTTTTCACTAAAATTGACTTAACTAAAGGTTATTGGCAGATTCCACTAACCGAAAGAGCCAAATACTACACAGCATTCTCAACTCCACAAGGTCTTTACCAGTGGAACGTGATGCCTTTTGGGCTAATGAATGCTCCAGCTACCTTTATTCGCATGATGCGAAAAATTTTATCAGGTAGATCAGACATAATTACCTATATTGACGACATATGTTTGTTCAGTTCATCATTTGAGGAACATTTTTTGGGTCTTAAATCAGTTTTGGAAATATTGCGGGATAACTATTTAACCGCTAAACCAACTAAAATTCAAATAGCATGTAATGAGATAACATTCCTGGGGCACATTATTGGATCGGGACGTATCCAAACAATTCCCAGTACGGTTTCTAAAATATTAAATTTATCTGTTCCTCAAACGAAGAAACAGGTTAGGAGTCTGTTAGGTTTAATCCAATACTATAGCAGATTTGTACCTCACCTATCATCCATCACGGCTGTCCTGTCTTCGTTACTAAAGAAGAACATGCCTTTAAGGATAAATTGGACCGAAGAATGTGACAAAACTTTTCGCACTATCTTAAAAATATTTTCATGCCCACCTGTTTTAAGATTACCAGATGCTTCTAAAAAGTTTGTTCTACGTACAGATGCGAGTAATTACGGACTCGGGGCATGTCTACTGCAATATCATGATGATGTCCTTCACCCCGTAATGTATATCTCACGCAAACTGAAACCTCCGGAGACGAATTATTAAACTGTGGACCTAGAATTGCTCTCCGTAATCTGGGCAATTACCAAGTTGGAAAAGTTTTTGCTGGGATCTCCATTCCTGATCCAGACTGATCAGAAATCAGTGGCAGCATTACGTCGCTCAAACCATAAAAGTGCTAAACTTGCACGATTTGCTATTACGTTGCAACCCTACGAGTTCGAGATACAGTCGATACCTGGAACTGAAAACGTCATAGCCGACACGTTGTCCAGACATCCTACGGATTCTGAATGAATATTACAATTTCAAGAAAATTTTCTGACTAGTCAAGCATTACATTTGCAATAAACGGTATTGATATCAAGTCAGAATATACAACAATTCAGTTGGACTTCCGACCTAAATAAGGACATTTCGAAATAAACTATTGTAATCAAAATATCAAGTTTTACGGATCGTTTGAAAATTTGAACTTCAATTCCACTTTGAGTATCACTCATTTCGATTGAAAACTGTTAAAAAGGAACAATCTCTGATGTAGAAAGGACAGATACGTTGATGACTTAGTCAATTTACTTTCAAAAGTTTAATAAAGGAACTAACGATGAATGGATAATCAAATCATAATTTGATAATATGAACCTTGTGTCTTAATGAACTTTCATACAATTCAACAGGAGGTAACAACGATTGGATCTTCATGTCCAATATTATTAAATTTTCTAGTTATTAAATTAGTATATAATAGATAATAAAGTCAAAGTGTGATGAAATAAAAAAATAAAATATACTAAGAAAAGATGAAACAAAAGAATATCACACCAATTAAACCTTTTAATTAGTGTAATTATTAAGGTAATAGATATTACATTATGACATTTCATATATATAGTTAAAATGTATGAATTTTTTCTGTTCTTTTCTTCTGATTGCGTTAATTTAATTAGGTATCTATCCTTACACTTCATATTCACACGCATGCTAATTTAATGTATACTTTAATATTTGATTTCAATTGTCCGTACTTCTCAATTTTTATTTCTTTTAATCTCTTATTCTATTTCTCATTTTCTTCAATTAGATATTAATTAGTTAGTACCATACTTACATACTATAATTAATTATTTTAATTTTAGTTAGTTAGAATAATTTTAATAACACCTCACATTATTAGTTAGTCTATACATACAACAAATTAATTAGTTAATTAGTTAGTGACAGTGACATTTCCTTGTTTAATATAAGGTATATGTATGATATGACGTTGATTTTATTATAATATATTACTGACATGACCGCGACACTGTTCTAGATAGAACATCGTAGGTCATACGTCGGGTTTTGTTAAATTTTTGATAATTTGATTAATATTGTTCAAAAAAAATCTATTTAATAGATTTTTTTTTTGCCCCCGTCTGACAGGAAATCTGTTACGGTGTTATTTTAAATGACGGCGTCTGCTGGGGTTTACCCATGCGCAACGTTTAGGGGTCATTAATATTTATAGAATATGTCGATATTTTACGGTATAGTGAACGCGAAATATATGCGGAGATTATGACGCATTCGCGTTGGGAAGGTCACGCCGGGTGACTTGGTTACAGGGCCTTTGTTACGCTATCCGTCAAGCAAGAAGGTCGTGTCTTGTATTTCTTCCAAGGAAATAAGGCTGAGTATATAGCCTATATTATATAGATGAATCGATGTAGACTTCAGGGTCAGTTCGGAAATTAATCTAAGCATGAGATTAATTAAATTAAACTAATAATGGAAGGAGAATCGTATTATGATTCAAATTATAGATGTCAAGAACTCATGTGCTCATTTCTGGCTGTTGACTACAACAGCGCACGTATATAGCCACGATGTTCATCTGACATATTGTTTTGACACGGACGGATACTTACTGATATTATTTGGAATTCAATTGTTACGCTGAATTGTACATGAACCCTTTGTGAATGTCGATTATCGTTTATGTATGAATCTCAATACATGTGGACTCAAAGCAGAAGGCTTGATCCTTTATTTACGTTTCGGGTTCGGTTCTACAGCTGTTGGTGTTTACCTTTGTCAGCACGATAACTCTCCCACAAGGGAAATGAAATACTATATACTATGCAAATCAGAACGTCGAAGGGATGTTCTGATGCCCAGAGCTAACCATTTATAACCAACATTGCTACGTCTAAAGAGTGACTTTACTATTCAATAAATAATACCATAACCAAGGAATCGCAACACCAACCACAACACCACCACCACCGACCCGTCACATATACTAGGTCCAGATTTATGAGATTGAGGTGAACTGTTCCCGTCCTCGCAGCCTTTGCCTTCTCTAACACAAGAGAAGCCAGGTAGGCCTACCAATTTACAGCTGGATATACTAGAAAGGGACACTACAAGGTTTCGAACCCGGAAATTTTACCGCAAGAGACAAGCTCTCTTACCACTCTGCCAGTCGTACGCTCCGAATCAATGTATTGGATAATAAAAAATAATACTGTATATTATAACACAACAGACACCCCGCATAAAAAAAAGAAACAAAAGAGATAGGACAATAGGCAACGGGAAAAGTGACAGAATAAATTGGCAGACCTTTGATTCGGACAAAGGAACCATCGCCTCACTGCAAGACAAATAATTCGACCTTTGGGTGTAATGTGAGTATGCTCGAGTTTCCTTTCATGATTCACCCTCGCAGTGTGGAAGAGGTGTCGCCCGGATGATTCATATACTGCTCAAAAAAAGTTAAAGGCCACTTTCAATTTTTAGGTCATTTCAACTAAGCTGTTTTTTTTTTAAAACCTGAACACTCAGTCAAAAACGTTTTGCTGCATTTTGTTGCATGCTTAAACAATGTTTGTTAATCTGACAATAAATCAAATCTGTGTTATGTGTGTGTACCTCCAAGGTCAATCAAATGTACGTGGTGGAAAGGGAAATAATGCATGTTTGAAAATGATTCCTATGGCAAAGCCTGTTGATAAAATTGCTTAAATTTGCTTTTCATGTGCAAGTCGTGACTATAGTGAACACATGTCACCCACTTTTCGGAAGGAACGGGCAATGGGTATGTTTGTAACATTTACCATTTTAGTAAATTAATATTAGACAAACATAAAGGTATGTTTTCAGGCACTCGTAAGAAATAAAGAAGTAGAACACTTGGACAACAGAAAAACAACAGACGTGAGTGGCTTACCCAGGGTTCGAACCCCATACCTTCCGTACGACAACTCTTTTAGCCATGGCTCAGCATTTTGAATCGACATTAACAAAGGGAAGAAATTAAAATTTGATACTATTATATAATTAAACGAATAAGCTCAATAAAATATAAAATACGTAATAAGGTTAATACTTTTTTTAATAAAACATTTGTAATATCAATTAAATATTCAAATTATTTTGTTGATTTTACAATTGCAATATTAATAATTATTAATAAATTTAAAAAAGATGTAAAAACTGTCTCATTTATTATAATTGTACCTATATTTTATAATTTAATTTACGTCCCTTAGTACAAAAAAAAAGCTTATCATGTCCCTTTAAATAGGGTTGCGGACAATTTTTAAATTGTTCATTCACCCCTTGAGTGTTTAAAAAAAAACTATTATTGATTACGTTCTTATCGCTAATAATTATACAAAATATTAATGCAAGTGCTAGTTCAAAAGAAGTACGATCAATGTATTGTCAAGACGTAACAGACAAGTCAGATTTCCCACTTCACTTAAAACAGGCCAACGTAATGTTTACGAATGTAGGGACGCATTATATACTATATTTGAGCAAATTTAAGAATATGTGCCTAGTGCAGGGGCCGGGAACCCGTGGCTCGCGAGCCGCATGCGGCTCTTTGAGCCATCTCGTGTGGCTCTCTACTTGTTAACTCTTAGTGAATGAGGGATAACGTGTGATTTTGTTTTTGGTTTTCATGCGGCTGTTCAATTTGTTAAAATGGAGACAAAATTAAATATTTGGCTCTTTGTCACGGAAAGGTTCCCGACCCCTGCCCTAGTTCCTATGAACACCAACACCAGGCCCTGGTAACAGAGTATAGAAATGCTTGAACATGAAACTGACAATGGTAAAAGGGGGGGGGGGGGGAGGGGCTGGACATATAATATCTTTAACTTATTATTGTTGAACAGAATCGACATCCTGCACTCCTGGAAAACCCATAGGTGTTCAGTCTCCCTCAGTATATGTCGAAGAGTGTGAATGCTAACTGTTCCTGTAGCTCGCTGCTGGTTATAAACACGACAGACGCATCCTCTCATACATCCATCTCTGCTAGCCTTACATTTGATGCCATATTCCAACAGTCTTAACCTTGATGATTCATCTATTGCAGTGTCATTCTCTAACGTCCTATCATTAACTGTTCTCAGTGTCTCTCCCTTATCTATATTTATGGGTGCTCTTGTTGCTAGTCTGTCAGTTCTCTCGTTACCGTGTCATTATATTGCTTATTTAAACACAGATGAAGAGGTTAGTTTAAAATATAACTCTGCGAATTATTTTTATTCTGGATTTAAAACACTTAAACTAAATCAAAATTTAATTGAACTGTGTCGTATATTTTTAGATAGGTTAGAAGATATTTATGGTCCCGTCTGAGCAGAGATGATAGTGGTAAATAGGTGAGAATAAAGGTGTAAGAATAGATTTCACGAGTGAATAGTTGAGAAAAAAGTTGTCTCTGGACTGAATAGTTTCTCTAGTCCAGCCAATCTATACGACTATATTGTAGTGTAAGACACTCTTCCAACCCCTTATCTCTATAAAGATAAGTTTAACTAAACATGCCCCCACACAATTATGTGACAACAAGACACACAAAACGTGAAAAACTTTGGTTAATTGGGTATGACCAACACACAAATGTAAGTTCTTTTTGTTGTTTATTATCATTAAACTATACTGTTTTTACAAAATATCAAGTCCATGGTAGCCACGAAGAAGACACCATTAGTCCTTCACTGAATGAAGAAAGAGGACCGAAACAGTCCAAAAATCGAAGACCCAAAATAATAATAATGGTACTGGTAATGTTAAACCGCTGGTTTTGATCAAGTGCTAGATTAGGAAGAAAAGAACGTTAAAAAAAACTGCTACTATCCCATCTACCCGTAAGTTTTCCGCTATGGCATGTCGGGAAAAAGGGTATGTGCCCTCCCCCATTATTGACCGCGAGAAAATGCACAGCGCACAAAGTCAATTATTATTTACTTTATCCATACGCGCACTTTAACAAAAATCGCCTGTCACTACTAGCTATTTGTCGGCGTCTATTGTTTTGTCACATAACATTAACTCTTTTCACGTATTTTAATTTCACACAATGAAATATAATGCGAATTCTATTCGGTCACTCATCCGTCGCTTAATAATCTCAGTCAGCTAAGCCGTATCTTCTTGTGTAAGAAAAATGGGGTGTTTGAAATTACATTACTCTGAACGACTGGCAAGAAATATCTATGCGTTAGGTTATTTCACTAGTTTTAAACGCTAGGGAATTATAGTGAATAAAAAATGGTAAACCTAACACATTTTAACACTTAAGCACAATTTCTATTACCACAAATCAGAAAATGAAATCCCCATGGGACAATTTAACACATTTAGCGATGAATGGTTCTAGTCCGTCGTGTTTAGATTATCCAAGAATTTCTGAGCGACTTCTGATAACTGAATTTGAGAGAGCGCGGTATATATACATATTGTTTGCTCTCAGATCCCTAATGGTGTTAATTTCGCATTGACGTGCGAATCATAGAATTGAGAAACTGTGGACCAGATAAAAAGTTCTCTGGCGGCCACTGTTTTTCTCGTCAATCGCTGCTTTGCCCGACATCAAAAGATGTTGTCCCGCTAACGGAGTTTCTTTCGAAATCGCTCGTTCTCGAGATGAAATGCAAAGCCGGCGTCAGAGTTCCCCTGTATATGAAGATCAAAGGGTTACGTGTTTATCCCACGTGCAATCTGTCCGATGATTGGCAGATGAACTCATGTGAGAAACTAGGTAAACATATCAGGGTTCGCTGCCTGTTATGCTGGCAGGTCATGGAAGTTGGTAAATGTCTGTTTGTTTACATATCAAGACAAAAAGGGCGTGGTTTAGATATGAGTAATGCAGTCAGAAAATTGCGTGGTTTGGCTTAGCAAATGGTAGACACTAATGGGAAAGCAAAGGCTGTCAGATTACTGTATCAATATTTACATTCTACGTCACAAACTGAAGACTAAATCGTCACAAGGAAGACTCGTGGCGAAATGAAATGTGTGAACCACTCATTGTTATCTAGCTTTCTATCTAATATTAAATTAGGTTATAACATTCTGTCATTTGCTGAAGTTACAGTTGCTTCAATGTGAAAGTCTTTTGCCCCTATACTACCCAGAGTCAGTGTTATCGATGTAGTAAGATACCTGATACCCCGATCAAATATTACTGCTTATAAATTCAAAACTAGAGAGATAAAATAGGGAGTTGCGTTCAACATCGTCACCATAGCCCGCCGTCATGTTGGTTCTAACAAGCAGTACGCCATAGTAAACGATACACAAAAACTGTTAGCTTTTCCCCTCTCCGCAATACCCATTTCCTCTACAATAAAAGCCTTTTGACAGATCGAAATGCATAGTTAGTTTCAAACGGAGTGAGAGAATAAATAAACGGAGGAATGAAATGAGAGAAGGAAAAATGCAACCTTGATGAGCGTTGGTTTTTTGAATTTTAAACTAGGACGACTGGCGACAGCTGACGTCACAGACTTGCTTAGTCTAACACTAAACGCGAATGAATGGTTGGGATTTCGAAATAAAACTACTTGGCCATAGTTACGTTGTTTCTAAGGGCATATTTTTTTCCCCAAAAAGTTAAAGTTAAATAAAGCAGTAGTATCTACTATTGAATGAGAAGAAAACCCCACCGCCTGCCCCACCCCGTTCATTAGTAGCGCAGTTTGAATGTATAAATACTTAGATAGGGAAACGATTAGTATAAACACACAGACAGGCTCGCATTTCCTGTATACCGTGATAATATTTTCTGATGAAATCCTAACGCGTTGCTTCGTTTTGAAAACGAACGAGCAAGAGAGAGAAAAATGTAAGTGGGGGATTTGCATGGAGGCATAATTGAAAAGATGGCTTATGCAGTGTGATACTGAAAGGGGAGAGAAAGGGTGGCCCAATGAAACCTCGATGCATAATAAAATAAAAGCAAAGACAGTTGACAAATAAAATGATAATACTTGTTTATTAGAAGATAATACTACCCATAATGTTATAATATTTTACAGTAAAAACGCTTAGATAATAACGGAATATGGTAAAGAGAAGACACAGAGACATACGCATTGTAGTCCTCACTCAACTTTGCCCGTAGGGGAAAAGGGGGGTGGAACGGTACATTTTTGAAAGTGTAATTTATTTTTGAAAAAAAAGAGGCTAGTGGGCATAACATAATTCGATTGGCTGTGGTAGAATAGACTAAGAGGAGTGATAAAAACGATTTGAAACCAGCATTAGTTGCCATTCGAAAATTAAAATCTCACAAGTAGTGTTAGCTTCAGACGCAAGGAATACATGACCAGTGCCTTCGCTGTTCTGCATCAGTGGCGATCTGAATGTGCCCATTGATCGCCAGTTAACCTACAAATTGTGTATTATTTCATTGATTCGGTAAGATAAACATTTATATAAATCTTGTTATTGATATGTATTTGTATTATTGAATGTGTATGCCTTATTGATGCGTAGAGGCACCACCAGAAAGGCGCCAAACTAAACCTTTGTGTCATGCCACAAATGTTATTAGGAAAGATTATCACCTTGTATTAAAGCCAGACAGGCTTACTTAAACTGTGGGAGTGAATGAAAAGACAGTTGAAAATAAAATATGACATTATTATGATGTAAGACCAGCAAACCACTGGCCGTCTTCAGCATGTCACAGTGTTTGCACATGACTTTAAATAATTAACTATCATTTCTTCTATGACATGGAATGTATCAAACGAATGCTTGGAGATTACCTGATGATGAATAGGGCACCAAATCAGATAGGAACGATAGCTGTTTATTTAGCAACTTCACTGATCTTGAAAATGTTGATAATGTTTAATTGTTTAGAGATGGAGATAGGTGTATGATGTACTGAGGAGGTATTAATCCTCTGATTTCAGGGTTCCATCTTGAAACAATCTGTCAGCCACATACCAAAATATACGTACTCCTGAAGCTGCAAGCTCGAGGCAAAAACTACCTGTTTGCCTTTATTCTAAAGACTCAGAAGCAGTATTCAGACGTTGCAGTCGGGAAGGAGGTGGTTGTGAGAAGGACATCACAAGTTCAATAACACAAAGTTAAGCCCAATTGTCCATGGGCGTGTGTTAGTTCATTTAACCATACTCTCCATCATTAATATATCAATCAGTTTTCTTGACATGATGACCCAAGTCGTTCCTCCGAAACGTGTCCATTCATAGGAGTTATTGCTTCATCAGAACACTTCCAGTCAGGAACAATTTATATTAAGAATAACAGACGCAGTTGTTGTTTTAAATTACATTGTTGTAAAGAAATTGCATTATCTTCTGAATTTTAAACAGTCCTGTATCCCAGCCATTGAGATACAGGCAAAATAAATTGTAAAAAGATTTCCAGTTAAAAATTTACCCAGCGACTTGTTTAATTACTTGTTCATTACGTTATAGGTGTAGTTGTTATCATTTTATTAACATTACATTGCATTTTACCCTAGACACTTAGCCAGATAACATCCAGACACCATAACATATAATTAGGTTCAAAATATATAGCAGATTGAGGTCGTAGGGTGGTAGCAGACAGGTACCCTGAGAACAACTTCATCAACAATTAGACTCAGGGACTTGCATAGCTGACCTCACATCTGTAGACAATTAATACTTAACCTTTTAACATCAAAACCCACCACAATCGACTCGGACTTGTCACCACAGCACTCGATTCCAGATGGATATGTTAGCCACGACTCAAGATTTGCAGGGCTTAGCAAGAGGCCGAAAAATTCAAAAGACTAACAGACCACCCAATGTGCCATAGAATGAATGCTCTTAGAAGGCAAAGACACAAACGAAGCAACTTTGTAGAATCAACCAAACCACATCTGAGAGCAGTTTCCATAAATGAAATATCCACTATTAAACCCATCTACACTGCACACAAACTTCCAGTTTGGAAACAAAATCGTTTCCCTGAAATGATAGAAAACATTCCTGGAATTGAAAGAAAAAAAGAGCCAAAATGCAACAGACAGAAAATCCATAGCGACAAAATACATAGAGAAACATTACCCATGCAACACCTGGACCCATGCATACACAGATGGATCAGCATCAAAAAATGGAGGAGGGGGTGTCTTTCTGACCTTAAGCACTGGTGCAGAAAAAAAGGCTGTCAGTGGCAGCAGGACAATTCTCAAGTAACTCCAGAGCAGAGGCAGAGGCCTTGAAAAGTGCAGCAGAGGTTATATTGACAGAAGAAAGCACAGAGAGACAAGTTGCTTTATTTACTGATGCACAGTCAGTAATTGCAATGTTGAAAAGCCAAAATAATACAGACCTTGATGACCTCAGAATAGTGCTCCACAAACTTTGTCAACGATTCAAAAGTGTTGTGATCCAATGGATCCCATCTCATTGTAACATCACCGGCAATGAAGAGGCTGACAAAATGGCAAAAAGGTTCACATCTACCTCACCTGATGCAAGCATAACTTTCGAGGAGGCAAAGAGTATTATCAGAATCAGATACAGAAACAAATGGAATGTAGAACATCCAGGTCACACACAGAATGATGCTTACTACCAGCTCAACAGAAGAGAACAAGTGGTAATCTTCAGACTCCGCACTGGCCACAACAGATTGAGATACCATTTATTCAACAAGCTAAAGATAGGAACTACCGATCAGTGTAACTGTAGCACTGATAAAATGACTGCTGAACATCTGCTTCAAAGTTGCCCCTTATATGCGGTACAGAGAAAGCTAATATGGCCGACGCCAGCACCTTTCGTGGAAAAGCTTTACGGGGATTTAAATAGCCTCAAACTGACTACTGCTTTCTTTGAGAACATTCAAGTGGACGACGTCTGAGAGTGTACGAAGAAGAAAATCGATTCGCCGTCCTCATTCATAATGCATGCTTAATTAAAGATAATTCGAAAGTGGCTTTGTTTAAAGCGATATCATCCAGACACAAATTCCATTGTTGTCGTGAAGTTGGTCTGATTCACAACACGGAATTCTGAGTAACTCTGACCCAAATAGTGCGCCATACTTTATGACAGTATATCCTTGACGAACCAATGAAATCGCTTCTGCATGTATCGTGTTTACAACTGTACTGCTTGACAATGGCCAGTCCAAATATGTGCAACCCAGAGGAAGTAGACATTTAATTACAGAATTATGAAAGAAGTACCACCTGGAAGAGGTCACCAAAACGATACTGGAGATGTTGCTCTACACGTCTGTGCAGAGGCTTTTACGACCAGTAGTATATTAAGAGAGAAATCTCTGGTTGAATGCAGGACTGGAGCAGATGTTCGGCTGTCATGGGGCTGGTGCCACAGGAGCAGAGATCTGTTGGACCAATCCTGTACTTGTGATATTGATGGTACCTCAACCTATTGTGACCAGTACGTAAGCAGAAAATGATGACCTGGTCTCACCTAGATAGCTGGTGATAGGCATCATCCACATATCGATGGTCTCAATTGTTTTGGTCAGGAGACTGTTCACTGCCCATGTTTCTGTCTGGAGACTGTATCATCGCCCATGATTCTGTCAGGAGACTGTTCATTGTCCATGATTCTGCCAGGAGACTGTTCACTGCCCATGTTTCTGTCAGGAGACTGTTCACTATCCATGTTTCTGTCAGGAGACTGTTCACTGTCCATGTTTCTGTCAAGAGACTGTTCACTGTCCACTGTCCATGATTCTGTCAGGAGACTGTGTCATCGCCCATGTTTCTGTCAGGAGACTGCTCACTGTCTATGTTTGTCAGGAGACTGTTCACTGTCCATGATTCTGCCAGGAGACTGTTCACTGTCCATGTTTCTGTCAGGAGACTGTATCATCGCCCATGTTTCTGTCAAGAGACTGTTCACTGTCCATGTTTCTGTCAGGAGACTGTTCACTGTCCATGTTTCTGTCAAGAGACTGTTCACTGTCCATGATTCTGTCAGGAGACTGTTCAGCGCCCATGTTTCTGTTAGGAGACTGTTCACTGTCCATATTTCTGTCAGGAGACTGTTCACTGCCCATGTTTCTGTCAGGAGACAGTTCACTGCCCATGTTTCTGTCAGGATACTGTTCACTGTCCATGTTTCTGAACTATACGGATTAAAAACAAGTATATATAACACATAGTAACTTTTATTTTTAAATTGTTTCAATACCTTCCAGTTCCCTATGGAGCATAGGTCATCAACAACATAGACATGAAGCCTTCTTGTCCTGTACCATCCATTCAAACTCTGTCCATGTCTTCTTGACCCCTTTTATGTCTGTCTCCTGTTCTCTTCTCCATGTGTTTTTTTGGTCTCCTTCTTTTTCTCATACCTTGAGGATTCCAAAACAGATACTGCCTTTTAATGCTATCAACTAGTTTTTCTCAATGTACGTCCTATCTAACACCAGCATCTTCTCCTCATCTTGTGTTCCTGCATGGTTCTTCCCATCACTTCCACATCTGTGATGACACCATTTAAATCCTTCTATTGTGCACACGCACCCATTTATGAAAGCCTGTATCTTTCTGGCTGTCATTTTTGTAGTTATCCATGAATTCAGAGCCACACAATGACACCTGACATGATATTTGAGTTGACACCTGACTTGACATCTGAGTTGACATGTGGAGTGACACCTGAATTGACACCTGACTTGACATCTGAGTTGTCATCTGACTTGACTTCTGAGTTGACACCTGACTTGACATGTGAAGTGACACCTGACTTGACATTTGAGTTGACACTTGACTTGGCATCAGAGTTGTCATCTGACTTGACATCTGAGTTGACACTTGACATGATATCTGAGTTGACACCTTACTTGACATCTGACTTGACATCTGAGTTGGCACCTGACTTGACATTTGACTTGACATCTGAGTTGAAGACTCATATTTCTGTGGTGGTCTTGATTTATAATATTGAATGTTTGACGGCAACATCTGTCTGACATTGTTAAGGCAGGTTTGGGTCATATTCTGCCTTTGACTTTTATTTCACAGCTGACATTTCTGTCTTATTGTGTTCAAGATCTGAGAAATACTTCACATATTCCAGTCTCTCAACACTTATTCTTTCATCACCTTTCAGCTTCCCAAGGATCTTAGGCCGTCAACAAACTTAAGTCGTCTTCTTGTCTTGTGCCATCAGCTCCAGGTCTTTCTTTGTCTTCCTTATCCCCTCCATGTCTGTCACCAGTTCTCTTCTCCATGTTTTCTTTGGTCCTCCTCTACCTCTCTTACCCTGGGGTTTCCAGAACAAGGACTGCCTGGTAAAGCTATCAACAGGTTTCCTCAATGTGTGTCCTATCTATCTCCAGCAACATCTTCTGATCTCTTTTTCCACCTGCGCGTGTCTGGTTCTTCCACTTATTCTTATTTGCTTTACTAATTATCAAACTTTTTGGGGGATTGGAGTGGCTAAGAGGTATGGCATCTGCCTCTAATTCTAAAGGTACCAAGTTCATTTCCCAGTACAGGGAATATAATTTATGGAAATTTTTTTCCAGAACCAGTGGTCCTAATGATGTCATACCCCCCCCCCCCCCCCCTTCCTGGGTAATGAGATCAGATGCCTAGCCTTCTCAGATATGGGTGAAAAAATAGGAAGTCCCATGTGCAAGTTGTGCACATTAAAAATCCCATGGCAGTTGGAAATTGTAAAGAGTAGGCTGTAAGGTCGCTGCCCTGGCAAAATTTAA
This sequence comes from Oreohelix idahoensis, assembly GCA_024509875.1. Lineage (NCBI taxonomy): Eukaryota > Metazoa > Mollusca > Gastropoda > Stylommatophora > Oreohelicidae > Oreohelix > Oreohelix idahoensis. The sequence continues at coordinate 338,557 of JAMPIV010020621.1, forward strand.
ACATTAGAAGCCTACCTACTACAAAATTATTTACAGAATGTGTAATTCCTATATACACACATTGGGATTCTTGCTGGTGCTACAGAATGTGTGCACTGTGCTGAGATCCTCCTTGTGTGATCTAATGGAGGAGCACTGATGGAGTTGTCCATGTGCAATGAAGATAGTCCTTAAAACCAAACCAAACCAACTTTTTTGGCCTCTGATCATTGAATCTCATTTCACATTAAAAAAAAAAAAAAAAAAAAAAAAAAAGTGTATTTACTGACAGAAAGAAATAAGTGAAAATATGCATCACTAAAAAAAAAAAAAAAAAAAACAGGAAGAGAATCAGAAAGCTTTGTACACATTAACTGATCATAATATTTTAATGTGTATATTTCAGCAAAAGAGAACTATAAAACATACAGAATAAATGTACATTAACCAAAAAAAAAAATTAAAAAAAATTACAAACACACAAAAATCACACACAAAATTTGCATACAAGACTTTGTCTGATTTAAATAAATCAGATGCAAAAAAGAACATTATAACAAACTTTTAAAAAAATTGTGTGTTAAGGAAACTGCACATGAAAAGAACCAAGAGATAAAGAAATTTAGTCTCTCATAGCCCTGAGTGATTACTGTACGTGGATTCTAATTAACTTCAAGCTTGATCAACATAACTGTTAGTCCATGTAGCAGGCACATGGCTGACGTCTGCAAACATTCACAAAAGTGATTTCTTTCCTTAAACGGTGGTATGGAAAGATACTCTGTCTGCCAGAAGTCCAGTTCTTACGTGTCAGTCTTGTATCAACTAGAACTGTGGTTTTAAATCACCTTCTATCCACAAACAACCACCACAGGCAATTTACAAAGATATCAAGTCTGACATAGTCATATGTACAAGAACAAAGATCTTCAGACCAAATGTTTATCATCAATAGCAAATAAATACAGAAAACATATGTGGAAGGTAGACTTCTCCATGAAGGACAATATAGTCAGCCATTTGAGATAAGAACTGGAGTACAGCAGGGATGCCTCAACAACATCAAGCAACAGAAATGGAATTCAGTGGACTTTGACAATCTACACTTCTGCCAACAACCTGGCTCTTCTCTCCCATAACTGTATTTAGATGCTAGACAACATGAGAATACTTAATGAGAGGTCACAACAATTGGGTTGGAAAATATACAGAAAAGTGACTTATGATAGCCAGAATGCACTGGGACATACATTGCCACAAGATGTGGACTCAAGAGGTGGGGACATACATCGCCACAAGATGTGGAATCAAGAGAAAGGGACATACATCGCCACAAGATGTGAACTCAAGATGGGGGGACATACATAGCCACAAGATGTGGACTCAAGAGGTGGAGACATACATCGCCACAAGATGTGGACTCCTCAGCAAGAGAGAGGTTGGTAAGAAAAGATGCGAGTCATGGGCAATGTCTACAACCCACAAAAGCCAGATCCAAACCTCAGAAATGAGGTATCTAAGAAAGGCAGTTGAAGTAACAAGAAGAGACATGGTCCGCAAACAGACGATACGTCAAGGCCTAAAATCCCACCCCCTGCAGACCCAAGTAGCACAGTCCCAACTAAGTTGGTTTGGCCATGTCTGCAGAATGGGAGAAGATCGGCTACCACGACAAGCATGGGAAACTAAGAGCCAGGTATCCAGACCCCCAGGACAACCCAGAGTCCGCTGGGAGGACAACATTAGACAATCTTTGAAGGACTGAGGACTAGAATGGAACCAGGTCAGGAGGAAGACAGCTAATGGGATAGTCTGGCGCTCTCTCTTCCAAACTTCTACGCCTCACGGTAGAAGGGGAACGACTAAGTAAGATACGAACTCAAAAGGTGGGGACATAAACCACCACAAGATGTGGACTCAAGAGGTGTGGACATATATCGCCACAAGATGTGGAATCAAGGGGAATAAAGCTGTGAACACGTCTCAGTGTGACATGATCGAATACTGGTAGTAATAGACAAATTTGGTGCAACAGACAACGATATTAAAATAAGAATACAAAAGCAGGAGAAGCTTTCATAGCATTGGGAACCATATCAAAACAAATCAAGCCCAACATACAAAAATAAAAAAATTCTTCAACATCCGACTGTTTGGCTGTGAAACATGAAAGAACAACAAAAACAACAACCAAAAAGTTACAGCCCTTCATGAACGAGTGCTTGCATTGAATAGAAGCACTGAAACAGTATGACAAGATCACAAATGTGGAAATGATGTAAAGAATTAAGATAAATTCTGGCACAAAAAGATGTGAGAAAAAGATGCTGGCTTTGGATAGGACACACACACTGAGAAAACCATTTGATAGCATTACAAGGCAGTCCTTATTCTGGGAAAGAAAAATAATGGGAGGGAAAAGCATGGAGAAGAAAACTGGAGATAGATATGAAAGGGATTAAGAAGACATGGAAAGGCCTACAAAGGATGGCACAAGACAGGAAGGGGTTTGGAAGGTACTTGATGAATTATGCTGCAACAGGGACTGGAAATGTGCTAGATGAATGAATAGTCCATAACAAAGTCTATGATCACATGACCTGAGATCAGACTCAGTTTTGCATCTGGTAGCAGCAGCAGAAAGACATCTGCTACCCTGGTCCCTTAAGTCTGCTAGTCTGACGGGTGTTCTGGACAAGACCGGTTCACCTGAAACCATCTGTCAATACATCTGCAACAGGTTAATTGAAAATGATAAATCAAGGATAACTGGAAAAATAAATGAATCAAACATTTCTAGGCTGAAAAAAAATCTGTTTAAATTTTTAAAAGTCTTGATTATTATTTTATCATCATCTTGTTACTTCAGACTCCAACACTTTCTCTTCACTCAAATGTCAAGTCAGTCTTATTGTATGGATGTAAAACATGGAGAACAACAACAACCAAGAACCTACAGACTTCCATAAATAAGTGTTTGTGTTGAATAGAAGGACTGCAGTGACATGCCAAGATGACTAACGTGGAACTAATGACAAGAACCAGTGGAACAAGATATCAGAAGAGGACACTGGTGATGGATAGGACACATACTAAGGAAACATGTACATAGCATTACAAGGCAGTTTGCAATCCACAGAAGCAGAGGTGGACCAAAAAAACACATTGAGTAGAGAAGTGGAGACAAAAATGAAGAGAAAGATATGGAAAGTCCTGGAGCTGATAGCATGGGACAGAAAGACTTGGCATAAGTTTATTGAAGGCCTATGCTCTGTGGGGAAATGAAGGGTGATAGCGGTGCTGATATTCTCATCTCTTGATGATACACTCCCCAAGGATAGAGAGCAGTGGAGGACCCTGTCTGCTGATGCTTCCACCATGGCACCCCTACGACCCATGACGGGTTACGGGTTGAGATGAGATGAGATGATGTTACACTCCGATAGGATATTTTCTGTAATCTTAACATTCTTCTGTAAAACCATATATATGTAGGTCTTGTTCTGTGTATTTACTATAACACGTTTCACTAGCTTTGCCCAACTTCAAAATGCTATATCTCAGCGAATATATAACGCATATAAATGAAATTTTGTGTGTGAATTTGAAATGATATAGACCCTATGAATTAAATTTTTCATTAAAATGCAGCCATTGGTTTCAATTTTCGTTTCTTTGCGATATAATATCAAAAGTCTACTTGCCAACACACATCACACACACACATTTTGAAAAGTTTACAGTAAATTATATGACCTCATTTGCATATGATTGGTTTATCAAACAATTGGCATGATTTTAGTGTGAAATTGCACTTCTTGAACATAAAACAGTTTATATCCAGTGTTACTCACACATTGTCAATCAGAGGTGTGTTTACAAAAAGTATTGTGTGGTTAAGTAGGAAAAATGAGTCTGCGTGTACATTTTATAACATTACAGCAAATCACAAATAGGATTTTTAAGTATTTCTGCAATGAAGCTGCTCGAGGAAAACTATATCATTCTATTTCAAACCCACAAAAGAGGACTATTCATGCCTTGGGGATAAGCAAACGATCATTGCACCACTGGATAGCGACATCTAAAATTTCTAATTCCAGTGTTTTACACACGAAAATTAGGCCAATAGTGGTGGATAATTTTGACAGACAATTGATCCGCAGAGAAATTTGCAATATGTTTCACAATAATGAGGCAGTGACTTCAAGGAAATTGAAAATTTGGTTAAGAAAGAATAATGACATTGATATTTCCAAATCTACGCTATGGAGGACTATTAGGAGTTCGAGATTCACTTTTAGAAAATATGTTGGTGGTAGAAACCTTATTTGTGAGAAGCCTCATATAGTTGCAATGAGAAGCAAATATTTACGCGAGGTCAGAGAAATAAGAAGAGATTGTTATGATTTTGTGTATTTAGATGAAACTTGGATCAATGCGCACCACAGTAATGAATGAGAATGGCAATCATCTGATGGGACAACTAACAGACTAGTACCAAGCAGCAAAGGACAGCGCCTAATAATTGCACATGCAGGAAGCAGCCATCATGGGCTTCTAAATAATACTGAACTCATATTTGTTTCAAAATCCACAGATAATAGGGATTACCATACAGAGATGAATGGCAAGATATTTCAAGATTGGATTGTGAATCATGTACTTCCTTCCTTGGATAGACCATCGTGTTTGATAATGGACAATGCTTCATATCACAACTTTGTGGCACCAGAAGATAAAGTTCCTAATTCATCAAGTACTAAAGATGTAATAAAGATTTGGCTGACCAAAAACAACATTCCATTCAACGAAATGTCCCTGAAGTCTGAATTACTTGGAATTGTAAAAAACACACAGCAAACAAAGATATTTCACATAGACAAGGCAATCCATGAACATGGTCACAGATGTTTAAGATTGCCTCCTTACCATTCTCACTTAAACCCAATAGAATTAGTCTGGGCTAAAATTAAGGAACAGGTAGCAACAGAAAATAGAATGTTCAAATTAAAAGATGTTGAAATACTTACAAAAGCCGCCATCTCCAATATAGCCAGGGATTATTGGAAGAAATGTGAGAACCATGTGTTACAAGAGGAAGAGGAATATTAAAAGAATGATGGTTTATCCTTCATTCAGCCGAGATTGATTATCAATTTATCAGAGACATCTGATTATGATTCGGATGAAGTTTAATTTCTTTAAAGATGACCTTACCGTTATTTACAAGCACATTAGAGAAGCAACGTTCCATTATGATATTTACTATTGAAATAATTAGATCAATGAAGGTCCAGTTTGGTAGCGCATTAAATGTCAATGACAAACAATGTCACGAGTATCTCGCATGCAGATCATTTAAGAAATCATCTTCAACAGGTATTTATATGCAAACGTGATGGCCACATTATTGTAATAGTAGATACGCCTATGCCTAATCAATTCACAGAATCTGTGACTGAAGTGGTAAAATTTATTTTCTCGATACATAATAATTAGTATGCCGACAAAGATCAAAGGATTTCATTCGTTTATGGGAACTAGACAAGATGTACAGATATAAAGTATATATTTGTTGGGTCTAACCCAATATAACATCGTATGCAAAAAATGGCATTAATACGTTCGACGGTTAATCAGATAATTACATTTTTTTGAGGGCATAGCTAGTGAAACGTGCTATAACTGTCCAGTGCTGACTTTCATATTTCAGGGTTGGCTCTGTTTAACATTGAAGAACTCACCTAAATAAAGTGTTATCAAAATATTTTATGTGTGTAATTTTGATTTCCTTCATTCAATTATGAATTTGCAAGAACTTCACTATTTGTCTTCTTCTGTTTCCTATTCCCTTCACTCTCTGTCTCTCACACACACACACACACACATAGGACAATATAAGCTCTCTGAAATATTGTGTGTTCTACCATTTTCTTTAGAGAAAAATACACCAATGATGAATAGGACACATGCTAAGGAAACCTGCTGCTTGCTTTACATGGTAGTTCTTGCTCTGGACTTCCCAGGGTAAGAGGTACAGGGAAAAAAAAATCACATTGAGAACAGAACTGGGGGCAGACGTGGCTTTATGAAAAATGAACGTCTTAACAACAAATTATTGCCTTAAAAAGAACAGGGATTATGCCACAGATAATGGACTTATAATGCAGCTGTGTAAACAAATGTTACTGTTATTATTGAACAAAACTGACCTCACTGCACTCCAGGCAAACCCATAGTTGTTGAGTCTCCCTCAGCAAATGTCGAAGGGTATGAATGCTAATAGTTCCTGCTGTGTGCTGGTTGTATACACACCAGATACATCCTCCCATATGTCCATCTCTGCTGGTCTTACATTTGATGCCGAATCTCAACAGTCTTAACCCTGATGATTCATCGATTGCAGTGTCATTCTCTCAGTCACTGGGAGGTCACCATTAATTGTCCTCAGTATCTCCCCCTTATCCATATCTAATACACCTTCTACGGGTGCTCTTGAAGCTAGTTATCAGTTCTTTCATTGTCGTGTACCCCTGCATTACCAGGACAGTAGATTCACACCAATTCCTGAAGATTCAAGGCTTTTATGGAGGTTTTCCACTCATACTGGAGCCATCCACTTTGGACCTTCCAAGACATGGATTGTGAGTCTGATAAAATAACTGCCCTTGTTAATAAAGTCTCAGACAGCCATCTTAAGGGTGCAGTAGCTGTCTCTACCTCCATTCTCATGCTGGAGGTTGTTATCATGTAAGCACCAATATGTTCAGCGACGATTCTGCCCTTTACACTTGCAGAGAAGCCCCATCCTGACTTCTCACCATGGATTACACATCCATCAGTATACACAATGGCACCATCATCCCCAGCATGATCATTTATCAGCTGATCAATTTCCAGCTCTGCCCTCCCACTGGCCCAAGTTCTGCACTCTCTACCAAGGCTGATGACGACTTGCTGGTACTTCGTTTATTTTTCTCACCTGACTTACTCCACTCTCTACCAAGGCTGATGACGACTTGCTGGTACTTCGTCTATTTTTCTCACCTGACTTACTCCACTCTCTACCAAGGCTGATGACGACTTGCTGGTAGTTCATCTAGTTCTCACCTGACTTACTCCCCTCTTCCCCTTTAATATATATTTTCAGCTGTAGTCACCTGTCTAATAGTTGTCTCTGCCTGCGCCATCCATGACATCGCCTTTTTTATTCTTGCTCCTTTTATGTCAGCTTTATTCAAACGCAGGGGAATCCTTTTGTCTGTGGTTACTCACATATAAACTTTTACCTTGGACATCGCATATCTGGATCTAATTGACAGCAATCCAAGCACGTACCGCATGCAAATATAAGTATGGAATAACAAGTTTGAAGAAGAAGTAGGGCAAGCCTTCACACAGCTGCTAATTAAAATAAAGACAGGAGTACCTCTTAAGGCATAAAGAGAAAGGTGATGTAGCAAATGTAAATTTAGACAGGCTGAAAAGTTCTGTGTAAAAATGTTACATACAATTTTTATGCTTTCCACCTATCATCATCTCATTTTTGTTTTTTCAAACCGAGGGAGTGTGGTACCACAAACACATCTGCTCCCTTCCGGGAAGCATGTGTCAAAGGTCATGTTTCTGTAGTAGTGGTATCTATAGCGATTTGTTTTACATAACGAAGTTGCCAGCCCCAGGCACAATCTTGTATTAGTCACTTCTTATGACATGCATGGGGGGGGAGGTGATCCTATTCTTTCTTTGACACCCCCCCCCAGAGAATTGTATGAGGCATACAACGGTATGGTTTTAAGTATAATTTAGTAAGTGGAAAAACTGGTGATACACAATGTCAAATAAAGGTGTGCATACCCTTTATGATATATACAAAGGCATGGTAGTCTGGCGATTGTGTCCCCCTGAGTTAGCTCCTCAAAACAGATGACACATTCACCTTTGTCCTCTGATAGTACATCCTCTGTCGGGAGAGAACACAACAGGTTTTCACAACAGGAAGGAGAACCAGCAATAGCCAACATATACAAATACATTATAAGAAAGAGCAGGCCAGGGAAAAATGTGCGATGCTGATGGGTGGAGAGATAAGAACAAAAAAACATCGGTAGTATTGACACATAGACAGATGCTGACTAAAGTAGGAAAAAAAACCTCATACAATGTATATGAAAATGCGTGCACAAAACAAGTTTGAGAGAAGAAAACACCTAAAGGACAAATCTTATAAAAAAAACACGAGTGGTAACAAAAAACATAAATAATAAATCTAATCAATAAACAAATTTGAGAGATAAGAAAACAGCTAAAAGACAAATCTTATAAATAAAAAACAAACTAACAAACACAAGTCATAAGAAAAACACCTAAATAACAAATCTAATCACAAAGCAAGTTTTACTGAAATGAGAGCAGCTAAAAGGTAAATTTTACCGAACACGATCCACTGATATGAAATCATCTAAAACAAGAATTTTATCATATAACAAGTGTTTGTGATAAGAAAACACCTCAATGATAAATCTATTCACAAAACAAGTATTTCTGATATGTAAACAGCTAAAAGATAAATTTAATCATAAAACAAATGTTTGTAGAACGGACATGGCTAAAAGACAGTCTCACAAACCAATTGTGAATGATAAACTAAAGACAGCTAAAAGATAAATCTTATCCCAAAACAAGTGTGAGTGATAAAAAAACATCTAAGAGGAAAATCTTATCACAAAACAAGTGTAAGTGATAAAAAATGCAGCTAAAAGACAAATCTTATCACAAAACAAGTGAGTGATAAAAAAACTCAACTAAAAGACAAACCGTGTCATCAAATGTGACTGATAAAAAACCCCAGCTAAAAGACAAATCTTATCACAAAACAAGCATGAGTGATACAATGTGACAGCGCCATCTTGAGGTCTGTCGTTCTAGGCGCTGGCCCCATCTGGTCAGTCATATTGTCTCTGTGGTTTAGTGCCTTTTGATCACGTTATCTTCAAGCAGATTTATTACAAGGCCATAATAAGCCTACGAATTAGTTGTGTTTTTGCTCTAGTTGTGTAAATCTGTGTTTTCATGCATTCTAGAGCAAAATATCGCGAGTGTTGTTTAACACATTAGCTACCGAATTAAAAAACACACTGTGGCCGAATTAAATTTTTTTCCCATTTTCATCCTGTAGGTGTTTGCACAAAGTAAGCTGTAGTTTTCGTAATTGTTTACAGATTTGTATGAATTACATGTCATTTTAAAGATAAATGAATGTACTAATACAATAAACATTAGTTGCAACTCTAATAGAGGTTGTTGCTATTTAACGGCCCTCCGATGGCCGAGGACTTGCAATATTTTCACAATTATAACTGCTTGCGCCCCATCTCTATCAAAATCACAATTTCAATCAATGTGCACACCGTTTTCACTTTTGTCCTCGTCGCTAGATCTTTCAGTCAATTGTTGAAACATGTTTCTATCCTATTCAGCCGTTAGACGAGATGTACACGCATTTTTTATAGTCCTAGCACTAGTTGCCACGGTAAACAGTTTTACACGATTTGGTAACTAACCCAAAACGCTGAAAAATATGAACATAATATCAATTTTTCAGTGTTCTACAGCAACCATGCTTTGGGAATTTGTTTTCCGGTGGCAACTTAAAATCTCGAACCAGATCAGAGAGTGTTTCAGTACATTTTTCATTCGTTTTATTACTAAAATTAGATTGGCGCCCTGAGCGGCTTGCGGTCCAAATGTGATTATGTTGTGAGCCGCTGACAGCGGCTTGCGGTAGTTAATGAGTTAAGTAGCCAAGATTAATACGCCTAGCGCAGTAAAGTGAGTGATTAGCCTAGTGCCTATAAAAAGAGATAGCGAGCTACCAGCGGACCTTTCCTAGTATCAGCCGCCAGAGAGAACAGACGACAGAGCCAAGCTGTAAATGCCTTGAGCACGTGAGTTAATTTAAATTAGAATTAATTTTATATAATTCTAGAATTATATTCAGCACGAGTCTGTTTTAATGTTTAGTGATATAGATAGATGTGTTTCCAAAGGAAATGTCTTTTTAAGACATTATGATTTAGTCTTGAAGAAATGATAGATGAGTGAAAATAATGTTTGATAGGTTTTATTAAGCACGCAAAGCCTAAATCCAGATGTGAAAGTTTAAGAGCGATTATTTCATTCTTCAGAAAGGCAGACATAGTGTGAGGCTATTTCACTGCGAAATTTAGATAAGATTAACAATCGCAAGATAGCAACCTCGTGGTGATAAAAGGCGGTGATAGCGAGTCTGAGCAAACACGCTCCGCGTGTTAAACCTATAATATGTTACGCCGAGCGACACGCGGTGTATTTAGTCCCAGTTTGGCTTAAGTCGAGAATAATTATATTGTATTCTTTATGTAAGAGTAATTTAGTGTATTTCACGTTTATTGATAATTCTACTGTATATTTAATGGGTTACTGTGAGGTGAGAATATGTATTTAGATTTCTGGAGAGCGCGAGGCCACTCCTTTGTTGAGACATGTGTTTCTCTGGTTGCTCCTGGTGGAGCATGGAAACACCAATGCGGCTGGTGTCCACCACAAGCCAACAGAAGCATTTTTATGCTATTACAGTGGTTGTTCCTGTAATAATGTGTTTCATGCGATGAGATTCCCAGCCGCACCAGTCGTCACTTACGACATGTTCAGAGTGCGGGAACGAGTATTGATGTGGGTCGGTTGAGAGGTAGTAGTTAATTCTCATTATTGAGATTATTTGTTGTACATGTATTGAAGAATATTATTTTATGTCCAGTTGATTATTATTGTTGTGTGAACAATGGTTTGTGAGAGCATGTGGGCGTACTTAGAGTTGTATATTTCTCTCCTCCGCTCCTGAGGGAGCATGGGGCCACCGGTGTGGTTTGTCTCAGCATGAAGCATTCAGATGCTCTTGCAGTAGTGGTTTCGGTAGCAACCTATGTTACCCGGTGCGATTGCCAGCCTCATGCACAACACCATACTAGTCGCATTGGACGACACGCATGAGTGTGTGAGATAGTTGATGATATCAGGTGGGCGCATGTTTTCTGTATGGTAAGTGTTATTATCCATGCTATTGATGTTCACTTAGACATTGTTTTATTTATTGTTTTTCAGACAGTCTATGAACACTGACTGGGTGTTCGTGTGATTGTTTGTTGGATTGTTTGTTTGGTGTTCGGTTCTGTTCGGTAGAATTAAATGTTGATCTGCATAAGGCTTTCATCATCATCTCAACCCATAACCCGTCATGGGTCGTAGGGGTGCCATAGTGGAAGCATCAGCAGACAGGGTCCTCCACTGCTCTCTATTCTCAGCAATGCGTACAAGTGTGGAGAAACCGTGTCCTGCCCATTCTTTGATGTTATCAGCCCAGGATTTTCTTTGCCTTCCTCTTCTCCGTTTACCTTCGACTGTTCCCTGGAGGATCGTTTTCGAAAGGGAGTCATGACGAGTTACATGCCCAAACCAGGCAAGCTTTCGACGTTTCACTATTGACAAAAGTGGTTCTTGATGGCCTGCATAGGTGTTTATCTTCTCTCTAACATAGACATTTGTTTTGTGCTCTTTATAGCAAATGCGCAAAATTCTTCTGTAACATTTATGCTCGAAAGCCTGAATCCTTCGCTCCGTATCTGCAGTGAGTGTCCAGCCCTCACACCCATACAAGAGAATAGATAATACAAGTGATTTGTATAATTTGATCTTCACAGGAAAACTGATGTTACTTTTCCAGATCACATTCAACCTTGTCATGGCAGCTGAGGCCATCTCAAGTCTTGTCTTGATTTCTTTATTTGATCTTCCATCACTACTGATAAAAGTTATATTTTTATCTTTTGGTTGAAGAAGGTGAAGCGTGTTTTAGGACAGTCACTCACAGTAGCGTACACACCAAGTCATGGAATGGTGTAACGTCTGATGATTTTTTTAATCATGGTTTATTACAATTATAACATCACGTAGATCTAGACGAATACAGTTACATCGAAACAGGAATCTTCATAATGTAGTTAACACACCATATGGCCCTTACACATCCTGGCCTACAAAATCTCTACTCCACATCAGTGCACAAATACTGCATCTACGGCAGTTATATAATAGTCATGGCCTACAAAATCTCTACTCCACATCAGTGCACAAAGACTGCATCTACGGCAGTTATATAATAATCATGGCCTCTCTAAAGATAGCAAACGGCTCACATCATCGCCGTGCTACTGCATAAATAGCATCCTCAAGATACTCTCCTGTGCTATAAGATATAATGCTGGATCCGTAAATATGGCCTCCTCACAGATAGCAAACGGCTCGCATCATCGCCGTGCTACTGCATAAATATTGTATCCTCCAGATACTCCTCCTGCGCTATAAGATATAATAATGGATCCGTAACTATGGCCTCCTCACAGATAGCAAACGGCTCACATCATCGCCGTGCTACTGCATAAATATTGTATCCTCCAGATACTCCTCACATCAGCGCTGTATTAATAATAATGGATCCTTCTCAAAGATAGCAAATGGGCATCCTCGCCGTGCTACACTCACATAAGCGCTATCATAATCTAATGAGTCCTACCAGCAATTTCTCACTCGACTCCATCCCCGGCAGTCTGCAATAATCTCGCCTTTACTCATTTTTAGCGCTATTATATGACATGTGTAAGTTAATGGATCCTTATCAAAATATTCACAATACTGCTCACCCAGCAGTTTGCAATAATATCACTTATCAACATGTCTTCACATAACACAATTATCCTCTCTAAGGAAATAATGGCCTTACATAAATCATGGCCTCTTATATTCAGCACTGTACAGGCTTACCATCAAGAACACACACTATGGGGCGACCTCTCCAGATCGATGCCCAAAACTCACTGCCCACGGGAATACACATCCTCCCCCTAAAACAGCTACGAGACCCGGCTGTTAAAAAACACCGTTCAGTCTCACTACTTGCACGGGCTAGCCACAAATAGCTAAACACCCGTATCTCAAAACAGTTCGGAGTGAACAAACCTCCACAATTGAACTGACTAGCGTTCACACGCTTTGTAACCTTACTTCTACTATTACAATTTAACATAACATTAAAGACAATCACGTCTTCAAGCAATGACAACCCATAATCTAATCTGCTCACCTAATATTTTCCAGATCACGTCCCCTTCCATTAAAATTACTGGTAACAACTACATATAGTGGACCTGAGATATTTAAAGGTGTTAACTTCTTCTAACGTTTGCCCATTTAACGTAATGTTGGTCGGAACATGTTTCTTATGGCTATTCACCAATATCTTGCTTTTTTCTATATTAATTTCCATCCCATATGTTCTTGTTACTTTCTCCAGTCTAGAGGTAAGGTCTTGAAGTTCTGATTCTGTTCCAGCTATCAGATCAATATCATCAGCAAAACGTAGATTACACAGAGGTCGGCCTCCAATCGATATGGTTGATTTATAATCGTAGAGAGCCTCCTGCATAATATGTTCTAGATAAATGTTAAAGAGCACTGGTGACAGGATACATCCCTGGCGAACTCCTACAGTTGTTTTGAAAAATTCTCCAATGTCATTGCTTGCAAAAACAGCACTGCTTGCGTCCTTGTATAGTGCTTCAATGATATCTATGATGTTGGTATCAAAATTGAATTTTCTCATTATTTGCCATAAACCTTCATGCCAGACTCGATCGAAGGCTTTTGTGAAATCGATGAAGTTATGGTATAAATCATGTTGATGCTGGAGATGTTTTTTCGATCAGTAATCTAATATTGAAGATTTGTTCTGAGGTACTTCTTTTTGGTCTAAAGCCAGCCTGTTCCTCTGACAAGATTTCTTCTGATTTCTGTTTTATTCTGTTCAAAAGTATCCTTAACATCACCTTACTTGGATGACTAATAAGGCTAATGGTTCTGTAGTTCTTGCACATTTTTAGATTTCCTTTCTTTGGAAGCGGTATTACTAATGACTGCGTCCATTCTTTTGGCCATTTTTTTTTGTACTCCATATCTTCTGGCAAATTGTTGTCATGATTTTTACTATATCTGGTCCTCCATATTTCAAGAGCTCTGCTGGTATATTATCCACACCCGGTGACTTCCCTCCTTTCATCGAACATATAGCCTCTTCCACTTCTTCCCGTAGTATTGCTGCATTTCCGAGTTCTCTGTTTTCGCACTTAATGTTGTTTTAATATGCCTAAGTCAGTGTCAAGTTTACAGTTTATATAATTCTTTACAATATTCTGTCCACCTTCTCATTACAGCTGTTTTTTCATTGAGCAGAGCCCCATTGCTATCTTCTATGACAGTTACCCTGGGCTGTTGGGGTTTTGATAGTCTTCTTAATGTGTCAAAAACTGCCTTGCTGTTACCTTTTATTAGCCCCGTATTAATGGACTCACATTGATCAGCTACCCATTTTTTTTTTTGGCCTGTTTCATTTTCTTTCTAATATTTTTATTCACCATACTGTATTGCCATGCTGCTTCAGGAACCTCTTTCTTAACCTTTTTCATTTCCCGTCGTGTATCACATAACTTCAGAATGTCATCTGTAACCCATGGTTTGTTTATTTTCTTTCTTTTACCAAGTATTTCTGTTGCTGATTCAATGAGCACGTCTTTCATGTTCTCTGTGATTGAGTTGATATCATCCTCCAAAAAGTTGAGAGCTGCGAATTTTCCTCCAACAGTTGCCTCAAAGATTCCCGCGATTTCTGGATCTTTCAATTTGTCTAAATTGAATCTTAACTGAGAACATCTGTTTTGATTATAGTTCTTTTTGAGTTTAAGCTTGAGCGTCATCAATACCATGTCGTGATCACTACCAATGTCGGCGCCAGGAAAAGTCCTAGTCTTGGCTTTATTAATGCTGGACTTGAATCTTTTGGATACAAGAATAAAATCAATTTGGTTATGTATCTCAGTTTTTGGGGCATGCCACGTTGTTCTTCTTGATAACTTATGAGGAAATAGTGTATTTGCAAGGGTTAGTTTATAGTTGCTGGCAAATTCTAGTAGCCTTAGTCCTCGATCGTTGGTTTCTCCAGTCCCAAATTTCCCCACTGTGCCAGCCCAGTGACCGTATGCATCTGGCCCTATTTTAGCATTCCAATCACCTAGAACAATGAGAAGATCTTTCTTTGGAATTTTCTTAATTGCTTCATCCAAATTGTCATAAAATGTATCAATTGCCTCATCCTCATAGTCAGTAGTGGGGGCATATACCTGTATGATGGAGATGTTCTTTGGATGTGCTGCAATACGAATGGTGATAAGCCTGCTATTTATTGGGGTGCAGCTGATGACAGAGTTCAATCTATCTTTATGTACGATAAAACCTACTCCATGCTGATGTTTAGACTCATCTCCACTAAACCAAATTTTGTGACCATCATCCGTTATTGATTCACCTAATCCTGTCCATCTGACTTCTGCTAGGCCCAGGATGTCCCACGAGTATCTAACAAGTTCATGTGTTAGTTCTTTGACTTTTCCACACGCATATAGCGTGCGTACATTCCAAGTTCCAACAACAAAATTTTCTCTTGGAAGTTTCAAAACAGGTGTTTGTACCCCATTCGTTGACTTATCACTCTCAAGGGGCAATGAGAGCGCGGTCGTTGTTAATCCGGGCATCGGGCATCGGCCGATCCGGCAAATTATTACTGAGTTGACTTTCCATCATAACATTTCAGTGGGCAAGAGGTTTGCTTGGCGGTGCCCATCTCCTCTCCAAGTATCCTTGCAGGTACATACAAAAATGTACCTGGAGCAGTAACAATAGCCCTCAATAAATCTGTAATGTTTTGAAACACTGTCCGGTTGACACATCACAAAAAACCGCCATCTTGTTCACTCGGTAAACACAAACAGCGAACTCACATGACAGGCAAACTTGATGTTTTCATCTTTAAAATACTTATCAACACAATCCAGAAAATGAGCCAAACACACTACAAACTCATACAGCATTAATGAGGGCTGCTACCACAGATGCAGACTCCAAAACGACGACATGAAATGCACAACACAAAAAGTGCGGCCTACCACGCCGCCATCTTGTATCCATTCCTTTGGGTTGCTTGAATTGTTAAGTCTGCTGCTGAGAGGGTTGCAAGCAACCAATAATTGCAACCCCTGTCAAACGATCCTTTATAAATTTTCTTAGTGCACGGGTCTTGGGTGTGAGGTACCCCTAGCGCCCCTGTCACAAGTGGCGTCGTCGACAGGATCGACAGACAGCACGCAGTGAAGCAACTCTTCAGCAATCAGAGCAGCAACAGCCGAAACAGTAGAACACCCAGTTCAGTGCAAGGCGAGGGACGGGATCATCCAGTTTGTCAAGATTTCTAGTCAACTCTACTAGCAACAAGATGGCGGCACGCAACACACGCGCTGCTAGTAGAACTGATAACGAAGATGTGGCTGAGGTGGATGACCCTGTAGTAGGGCTAAATCGTCAACCAGAACGAGTGCAGTACATCGTGGTACCTACTCACAAGAGGGTGCGGTGCTTTGGGGAGCGCACGGGTCCTACGGCCGAGGAATATGTCAGAGAGGTGAGAGCTGCCTGGAGAGTAGGGATGATGAGTAAAGAGGACCAGGCAGATGTTATTCTTGACAGTGTGACCCCAAGTGTCCGTAGGGAGCTGAGGATTCAGGCTGATGACGGTGACCCAGAAGCAATGCTACATTCCATTCTTAGGGTGTATGGGGAGCGTCGGAGCATCCCAGAAGTAATGGCCACGTTTTACTCTACCCGGCAAGGTGCAAGGGAGTCTCTTTGGGAATTCTCCCATCGCATTCACGAGGTGTTTGAAAGTGTGGTAAGGGCTCAAAAGCAGAACAACGTCACTCCTTTGGCGCCATCCTTTCCTCGTGACCAGTTTGCTGCTTGTCTGCGAGATGACCTACTAAGAAAGCTTGCAAAGGAAATGATCATCAAGGAGCCTACAGCATCGTTCACGTTGGTGAGGGACTATGCCCTACGGTTTTTGGAGACTGAGCCCACTTCTGGGGCTGGTGTTGCCAGTGTCGAAGCAGCTTCGGGGGCTGGTGTTGCCAGTGTTGAAGTGGCAAGAACAGAGACTGTGTCAGATACGCATGCATTAAACGCAGAAGTAGAGCGGCTGAGAGCACAGGTGGCTCAATTAGAGGCTAAAATTGATGCGATGTCTCAGGAGCAGGATAGACGTACCAGGACAGTTCGTTTGTTGTTTTAGATGCAGAGAACTAGGCCACGTACAGAAGCGATGTCCACAAAGCATTAAACTAAACCCCTCTGCGGCTGGGAGCAAGGATAGGGGAGGGGAGGAGAATGGCGCAAAGATAAAGAGGGGTGGGTGTCGACCGGAGTGTGAGGTGCTTATTGCAGGGAAGAAAGTCAAAGGCGGCCAGGGATGTAAGGGTAGCAGGAGGCGACCCAGGGCACCAAGGAAGCCTAGGAAAATAAGATGCTTCAACTGTGGAGACCTTTCGAACCACATGGCAGCCAAGTGTCCCCAGGGCCCGCTTCCTAAGCGATGTTTCCATTGTAGGTCCCCGGACCATTTGATATCGGTTTGCCCATCAAAGAGCGCCCTCTCTAAGCGTACCAACACATCTACATTGCCGTCACAGTGCAAGCCAAGAGATGGCCGTGGCAACTGTCACCACAAGGGCGCCAGGAAAAGTGGTCGGCATTTAGAGGAGGAGACTCATCTAAAACTCGTTGAAGGACACGTTTCCAGGCTACGAGGGGCGCACGTAAGAGCAGAGCCACCATTGCAGAGTTTTGCAGCAGTCCGGAAAGAGAGATGTGACAAGCTGTCGTGTTCTACTCCACTACAGGTCGGAGAATTGGTGAGGAAAAGAATGCACTACGCTGAGAGATCCAAAATTCGTGACATGTGGTCAGAAGAGGAGTACATTGTTATTCGGGCTCCCACAATGACAGGAGGTCCGTATGTCATCCAGTGAACAGACAGAGCGAGTCCGGGCATTAGAGTCACTGGCAACGAACTCAGACGTAGTGAAGACAAAGATGATTCACCAGACTTGATAGATACGACACTAGGCCTACCTGAAGCACCAGCTTTGCCAGAGGAGACAGACCCTAGGGAGGACGAAAATGATGTAACACCCGAACCAGGCTGGTATGCCCTGCAGCCGATAGAAGGTCCTGCCCCGAGACGTTCTGAGAGAATACGACTGAAGCGCATAGCTTAGTGCAGTTGTCGGGACGACAACAAAATCAGGCGGGGAATATGTGACAGCGCCATCTTGAGGTCTGTCGTTCTAGGCGCTGGCCCCATCTGGTCAGTCATATTGTCTCTGTGGTTTAGTGCCTTTTGATCACGTTATCTTCAAGCAGATTTATTACAAGGCCATAATAAGCCTACGAATTAGTTGTGTTTTTGCTCTAGTTGTGTAAATCTGTGTTTTCATGCATTCTAGAGCAAAATATCGCGAGTGTTGTTTAAGTAGCCAAGATTAATACGCCTAGCGCAGTAAAGTGAGTGATTAGCCTAGTGCCTATAAAAAGAGATAGCGAGCTACCAGCGGACCTTTCCTAGTATCAGCCGCCAGAGAGAACAGACGACAGAGCCAAGCTGTAAATGCCTTGAGCACGTGAGTTAATTTAAATTAGAATTAATTTTATATAATTCTAGAATTATATTCAGCACGAGTCTGTTTTAATGTTTAGTGATATAGATAGATGTGTTTTCAAAGGAAATGTCTTTTTAAGACATTATGATTTAGTCTTGAAGAAATGATAGATGAGTGAAAATAATGTTTGATAGGTTTTATTAAGCACGCAAAGCCTAAATCCAGATGTGAAAGTTTAAGAGCGATTATTTCATTCTTCAGAAAGGCAGACATAGTGTGAGGCTATTTCACTGCGAAATTTAGATAAGATTAACAATCGCAAGATAGCAACCTCGTGGTGATAAAAGGCGGTGATAGCGAGTCTGAGCAAACACGCTCCGCGTGTTAAACCTATAATATGTTACGCCGAGCCAGTTTGGCTTAAGTCGAGAATAATTATATTGTATTCTTTATGTAAGAGTAATTTAGTGTATTTCACGTTTATTGATAATTCTACTGTATATTTAATGGGTTACTGTGAGGTGAGAATATGTATTTAGATTTCTGGAGAGCGCGAGGCCACTCCTTTGTTGAGACATGTGTTTCTCTGTTTGCTCCTGGTGGAGCATGGAAACACCAATGCGGCTGGTGTCCACCACAAGCCAACAGAAGCATTTTTATGCTATTACAGTGGTTGTTCCTGTAATAATGTGTTTCATGCGATGAGATTCCCAGCCGCACCAGTCGTCACTTACGACATGTTCAGAGTGCGGGAACGAGTATTGATGTGGGTCGGTTGAGAGGTAGTAGTTAATTCTCATTATTGAGATTATTTGTTGTACATGTATTGAAGAATATTATTTTATGTCCAGTTGATTATTATTGTTGTGTGAACAATGGTTTGTGAGAGCACGTGGGCGTACCAGATGTATATTTCTCTTCTCCGCTCCTGAGGGAGCATGGGGCCACCGGTGTGGTTTGCCTCAGCATGAAGCATTCAGATGCTCTTGCAGTAGTGGTTTCGGTAGCAACCTATGTTACCCGGTGCGATTGCCAGCCTCATGCACAACACCATACTAGTCGCATTGGACGACACGCATGAGTGTGTGAGATAGTTGATGATATCAGGTGGGCGCATGTTTTCTGTATGGTAAGTGTTATTATCCATGCTATTGATGTTCACTTAGACGTTGTTTTATTTATTATTTTTCAGACAGTCTATGAACACTGACTGGGTGTTTGTTGGATTGTTTGTTTGGTGTTCGGTTCTGTTCGGTAGAATTAAATGTTGATCTGCATAAGGCTTTGGGTTGCTTGAATTGTTAAGTCTGCTGCTGAGAGGGTTGCAAGCAACCAATAAATGCAACCCCTGTCAAACGATCCTTTATAAATTTTCTTAGTGCACGGGTCTTGGGTGTGAGGTACCCCTAGCGCCCCTGTCACAACAAGAACAGATAAAAGATAACTCTTATCACAAAACAAGTGTGACTGATTAAAAAAAAACCCAGCTAAAAGACAAATCTTATCACAAAACAAGTGTGAGTGATAAAAAAACTCAACTAAAGGACAAACCGTATCAACAAATGTGGGATTGATTAAAAAAACCCAGCTAAAAGGCAAATCTTATCACAAAACAAGTGTGATTGATACAAGAACAGATAAAAGATAACTCTTATCACAAAACAAGTGTGACTGATACAAGAACAGATAAAAGATAACTCTAATCACAAAACAAGTGTGATCGATAAAAGACCCAGCTAAAAGACAAATCTTATCACAAAACAAGTGTGAGTGATTAAAAAAACCTAGCTAAAAGACAAATCTTATCACAAAACCAGTGTGAGTGATAAAAAAACTCAACCAAAAGACAAACCGTATCAACAAATAAGTGTGATTGATTAAAAAAAAAAAACCCAGCTAAAAGGCAAATCTTATCATAAAACAAGTGTGAGTGATACAAGAACAGATAAAAGATAACTTTTACCCACAAAACAAGTGTGACTGATTTAAAAAAAACTCAGCTAAAAGACAAATCTTATCACAAAACAAGTGTGACTGATACAAAAACAGATAAAAGATAAATCTTATCACAAAACAAATGTGTGAGTGATGCAAGAACAGATAAAAGATAACTCTAATCACAAAACAAATGTGATACAAGAACAGATGAAACATAAATTTCATTATAAAAGAAGTGAGAGTGATAAAGAATACAGAACAAAAAAAAAAATCTTATGACAAGCCAAGTGTTACTGACAAGGAAACAGCTACAAGACAAATATTATTACTAAAAAAATGTAAATGATACTTCTTCTTCTTCTTCGTGCGCTCTCAGATGTCTACTTGAATATATTTAAAGAAAGCAGGGGTCAGTTTCAGGCCATTTGCATCTCAATAGAGTTTTTCCGAAAAATTGTGATGGCCGTATGCGCTTTCTATGTTCCTCATATGTTGCGCACCTTTGAAGCAGATGTTTAGCAGCCATTTTATCAGTGCTACATTTACACTCATAGTTCCTATCTTTAGCTTGTTGAATAGATGGTATCACAATCTGCTGTGGCCTGTGCGGAGTCTGAAGATTACCACTTGTTCTGTTTTGCTGAGCTGGCAATATGCATCATTTTGTGTGAGTCCTGGATCCCATTTGTTTCTGCATCTGGTTCTGATAAAACTTTGCCTCTTCGAAAGTTATGCTTGTATCAGGTTGAGGTAGCTTTCCACGTGCCTTTGCCAGTCTATCAGCCTCTTCATTGCCAGGATAATGCAATGAGATGGGGATTCATTGTATCACAACTCTTTTGAATCGTTGACATAGTTTGTGCAGCACTAATCTTAGGTCTGCATTATTCTGGTTCCTCAGCGCTGCAGTTACTGACTCTGTGCGTCTGTGAAGAAAACAACTTGTCTCTTGGTGCTTTCCTCTGCCATTAGGACCTCTCCTGCAGTTATTAAGGCCTCTGCTCTGAAGTTACTTATATGAATTTTTCTGTGGCCACTGACAACTTTTTAAATGATACAAAAATAGCTAACATATAAATATTACCACCAACTGGTATGAGATACTTACTTACTTACTTAGTCGTTCCCCTTCTACCGTGAGGTGTAGAGGTTTGGAAGAGAGAGTGCCAGACTATCCTATCGGCTGTCTTCCTCCTGGCCTGGTTCCATTCTAGTCCTGGGTCCTTCAGAGATTGTCTAATGTTGTCCTCCCAGCGGACTCTGGGTCATCCTGGGGGTCTGGATCCTTGGCTCTTTGTTTCCCATGCTTGTCGTGGTAGCCGATCTTCTCCCATTCTGCAGACATGGCCAAACCATCTTAATTGGGACTGTTCTACTTGCGTCTGCAGGGGGTAGGATTTAAGGGGCCTTGGACCGTATCCGTCCTGGTTGCGTACCATTGTCTCTTCTTGGTTACTTCAACCACTTTTCTTCCTTCCGTCAGATATCTCATTTCTTTCTGGTGTTGTGGGATCTGGTTTTATTTTTTTTTTTGGCTTTGTGTGGTTTTGTAGTTCATTGCCCATGACTCGCATCCATATGTCCAAGCTGGGACAGTAGGTGGAGCGGTATACCCGGAGCCCCCCCCATCTCTGTTTTTTCTTTATACCACCTCTCCTTGCTGAGGAAATCGCTCGAATTTTTGGGCCTGAAAAAGTCTCCAGCTGCTGCTTTTCGAGTGGCCAACTCTTCATGTGATGCCGGTCCCTTTCGTCTATAATAGCTCCCCGGGGGTATTTAAAAAGGTGGTCGGGGGAGGGGGGGGGGGGGGGCCGGAGGGGGGCTTCCGCGAGTTAGGGGCCGGCGGGGGTGGTTCTCGGGGGCCCGGGGGGGGGGGGCGGGGGGGGGGGGAGGGGGGCGGGCGAGGGTTGTGGGGGGGGGCTAGAGCGGACGTGGGAGAAGGCTGGCCTATAGTTCGGGGTTGGGGGGAGTGGTGGGTCTTGGGGGGGCGGGGGATATGTAGCGGCTTTCGTGGTGGGGGCGTGGGTTAGGGTGGTGTGGGTGGGGGGGGGGGGGGGGGGGCGGGGGGGGGGGGGGGGGGGGGGGGCGGGGGGGGGGGTGGGGGGTTGGGGGGGGGGGGGGGGGGGGGGGGGGGGGGGGGCGGGGGTGGAGGGGGGGGGGTCTCTTCTCCCTTCCTCTTTCCCCCTTCCCTTTCTATGATATCAACCATGGGGGGGTGAATTTTTGGTTTTAGAAGCTTGCTAGCTTATTGACCTCATGATTTATCGCCTGAGCGACATAGGGGTTATTGACTGGGGGTTCATGGTCCAAAACAGGGGTAGGTGGAGCTATGTCGTGGTAACTAGATGGGGGGCAGCTGGTAGGGGAAAGGGGTAGTGGGGGGTTGGATTTGCTAAGTCGGGGGGGGGATTGGACCAGAGGATGTCATGGGGGGAGGAGGGACCACTGCGTGTTGGGGGGAATAGCAGTGCTATGGCGGGTGCTGAAATGGGATAGGGGTGTTTGACAGGTATGAGTTTTTGAAGATGCGGGGAAGAGTAAGATGTTGGACGTAGAGGTGCACAAATTGTGCAGTGGGGTTAGTTCTGGGAATGTCTGGGGTTGGGGGGTGTCTTCCAGATTCTGTATGATGCGGGCGGTGAGTGTTGATTATATGATGGTGATGATGTGCGGGGGATGCGGGGGGGAGGGGATGCTCATGAGGTGGGATGGGCGGCGAGGGGTCGTAATAGGGCTACGTGGGGGGAGGATCTCATAGGGGGGTGGCTCATAGGGGGTCGGGGTTCGGACGGGGGGGTAAGGTCGAGGGTACAAAATCGCGGGACCGTGTAGGTGTGGGGGGCGTTGGCGGGGGGGGGGGGGTGGTGGGTGGTAGAAGATTGGGTAGTCGGGGTTGTCGGCATTAAATTCGCCTAGGGGGATTAGGTTGCGAGCCGAGGCAGTACACACGAAGCAACAAAGAAAGATGATATTCAGGTGGGGACCATCTCAAGAAGTCGGAAGGTACTCAGTACCCCAGGCTCTGTATCTAGGTCGCGATGTCCTGTTCTCTCGCGTTACTATTGGCAGGGAGTATGCGGCTTGTATATCATACTATTGTAGGGGCAGACTCGCGGATGTGCATTTCTCGATGGGAGGGACGAGATCACGAATAAGGCGTAAGACCAATGATCTAGGATGGGACACTACTGACAGATTCTTTTGGTCTTCTGTTCAACTACGGGACACTCTGGGTCATATGGTGTGGATTCTGGGTAGTCTGCCATGGGTGGTAATAGCGGGGGGGGAGCGATGGGCATTGTATCTAGTTATAGAGATTGATGATTATTTTGGGCTGTTTCTCGCCAGGGCTACACTTTAACACGTAGACAATAGTTTGTTTATTATGATGTAGGTTAGGGTCTGAATAAACAATGGGTACTTTGGTGAGACAACAGAAGTCGATCTGCTATCACTTTAAGAAGATACCATCAGAGACTAATTATTACAGGAGGCTGCCTGGAAAGGTGTATGCTACTCAACATGAACCAAGACTCTAGTGCGCCAAAAGAGCGTTTTACAGTCTCACGAGCGGAGCTAGCCCAGTCCAAACCGCTTTTTTCCATGGCCTATTATAATCCAGAGTATTCCACTGCAGCAACGAGAGAGACGTTGGATAAGAGAAAACGACTGGCTCACTCGGAGATGTAATGACTCGAGCTCCAAGCTGAGGGGGGTGGGGGAGCGGGGGGGGGGGGGGGGTGCAGGATGCTACAAGTCACCACACACAACTTGACAGTGGGTCTAATCTAGCACGTGTAGATGTCTGCTGTGTTGGAGGGATTGGGGAGGGGAGGAGGGTTGGCGTGATCTATCGGTAGGTGACAGCTGAGTAACTATCCTAGCACTCCGACAGCCATCTCATATGAGGATATATCAGCGCGAGATGCAATTAGACACATGTTCTAGTGGCTGTGTCGTGTGTGGGATCAGACTTGTGTGGGGGGGTTGCGATTACAATAGTAGAGTCACATGGATACAACTTGCGCTAGATCGATTACGTTACTCTCACACATCTAGAGACAGAGTCTCATTTTAGACATTACAACACAAACAGATAGGAGTAATAATATGGAGTATCCGGGGGTTGAACTCTGAGTCTCATGTGTTATTGTGCTACTCTCGGTTATGGGAATATGGTTCAACAACATATAATGGGAGATGAGAGACTCTGCTCATCATGCATGACCAAACTACACTGCGGAATACCTTCTACAGGGAGACATGCCGGACTGACATCACTGAAGTGTATATACAATCCGAGCCGCATATCCCTGGTATATCATGGCGGGGCTCGGTGTATATTAACACAATAGTGATGTCTACTATATTAGGCTGGGGGGGGAGGCTTGATGTGCAAACCGCTACATCTAGTGTTACTTTGGGATAAAACTCGAATTTTCATAGTGGATGTGTTTGAGATCTCATGACCACGTCATGTGTGGCCGGCTGTCAGGGCTTACAGTGTCCCATCTGTGATTTAGGATCGTCAGACAGAGGGTTAACTCTAACATGTCAATTTCTTACGCATCTTATGTAATCTTCACCATCATTTGGTGGAGGTTATGTTTCTCTGAGAGCAGGTGGTGCTATTGGTGTTGGTGTAGATGATATGGATGCAGTGGAGTGGTCGGGATCGATGCTTTGCACCATGCTTCCAACCATGCGGCGAGGGAGTTTCTTGAGGAAGTATACTTGCTTTCCATTGCAGATGTCCGATATGGGACAGGTGGTACGACGACAAGGTGCAGTGAAGGCATGGCATATTGCCGTTGGCTTTTCCGATTAAAATAGGCTGGCATGTGAGAGGTGGCATAGGAGATGAGATTTTGTCTTCCTTCTCTGATCATCATCATTGTATGTTTCTGTTTTATGAGGGTCTTCTAATATGTTTGCAATTCTGGTTGTTGCTGTGATTTCTTATCGTAGGGTTGCATGTCTGTAGGGTATGAGTAGTCGCGCGATCGGTTTAGCTCATTCAAGACATATTCATCTCGCATAGGAGAGACTTCTGCTGTGGGTTTTCTATGGATGTGTGTGCTTGGTGCTATGCACATATATGTGTGGGTATATGTAGGCTGCTGGAGCTTATATGATTACGAGCGCTTGCGTTGGCTGGACATATTCTTCTAGGTAGGGGGGTGGTGGGGTTTTTATGTATTCTCAGGGGTGGTTGGGGGGCGCGTGTTGTGGCTTGTTTAGCTAGGCTCCTTAAGTAGTGTAGTTGTTCCATTTTGCCATTTTGGGGCTGTCTGCTCTTAGGTTATATCTTCGATGATAGAGCGCTTCCACTGATTCCATGTAGTGGGGGGGGGGACTGTGAGGGACTGCTAGAGGGCTGCCTCGATGTAGTTCAGTCTTGATGGTGTGTGGCCGCAAGGTCGTGACTTCACTGTCATAGCTTTATGCTGCAGTGCGAGTCGATGAGTGACTATCTCAAGAGGTGAGAAGATGATCTTTGAAGATTGAAGTAAATCGCAGGCATAGATAGAGCAGGCTTGGTAGTCCGGATGGTTCACGACAGGTGATATCTGTATATGCGAAGCTGTGCATGGTATGGAGGTGGTGCAATTACAACAGTCTGTGTCACAAACTATCAGAATGAGGAGTTACCTCTATGAGAACTGGGCAGGGGTGATCGTTGAGGATATAGTATGCTGGGGTGCATCTCTGGCAGCTGTGATGGTGTGCCTGAAGCGACACACAGTGGGTAGATACGCTCCCGGGTCTGTGCGGGGGGGTATATTTCCTTGAGAGGTTTTTCTTGTTGGATAGATGTTGGTCAGAGTGTCTCGCAGGGCAGGTGAGTGAATCAAGTGGCGATGCAGGTTATCACATACTTGATTGCATCATTTTACATGTGTGAGGGCAGGTGAGAGCTGTAGTCTGAGGGGTTGTTTGGGTTGAAGACTCTCTGGCTTGGCTTTTCGCTGTGCATGTAAAGTTTTGAAGTCCATGGGAGCTCACATTTAGTCCCAAGCTAGGAGTAAGAAGTGCGTGGCATACTGTGCATTCCCCGCCATCCAGAGGGGCTCTCCAACTATGGAGAGCTAAAATACTGTACTCTGGTTCTGGGCTCTCCCAAGGAATTGTCACATCCTGCACAAAGCCACTTCGCAGCTTCCTCTGCCTATCACTGGGGGTACACAGTGAGATCCTTCTGCATGCAGCCAACCTGGTAAAAATCCAGAATTACGTTTGGGGCTCAAGTGACTCCTCCAAGTTTAGTGCCCAATGCTGGGTTCTCAACATGCTTCACCCACAGGGGGAATCCCTGGAAGTGTGTGGATGATTTCAAGAGTCAATGAGAATGTAATTAGCCTCACAGACATAGGTTCACTTCCACATATGTATATTGTAGCATTGTGCATAGCTGGTGGTCATTTAAGGATGACTCCAGATAAAGATAAATCTTATCACAAAACAAGTGTGAGTAATAAGAAAACAGCTAAAAAAAAAGACAAAACAAATATTATCACAAAACAAGTGACACCTAAAAATAATATTTAGAAAATAAACTCCCTAGATCTTGATTCATCACCTTTCATCACCACCATCATTGTCCCCTTATGGAGGCAGAGGCGTCCCTCAAGCATTTAGCACCCAGGGTGGATCATACCCTTGGCACCCCTCACTATAATAAAGCACTTGCAAGTACATTTTCAACAGTAAGTACTATAATAAATAGTGTCCGATGGCACCCATTTCCTGGCTGTCATCCAGGGCGGTCTGGCCACTCAAACCCCTCCTAGTATGCCACCGCATGGAGGCACCAATATCATAACTTCAGAATAGCATAATTCCGCACAAACATTACCATTATAATTAATGCGTGGCTTTGTGAGACACAGGACTAGGTGATACTCTATGTCATCTGATGCTATCTGTTTGGAGCATACTGGACACTTGATGCCTGCAGAAAGAAATACAAGAGGTTGTGATTTGTCAGAATCGCTACTGGGCAGTCAAAACTGGCAATCACAAACTCACGTGTGGTAGATGTGTGAGAGAGAAAGAGAATGAGTCTGTGTGAAAGAAGTAAGTGCTTTTGAACCTAAGTAATTGCTGATTTAAAAATTAAGTGAGGATTTGCAAAGGTAAATAACTTGTTTAGAAATTAAGCAACACTAACAGTAATTCTCAACTTGTCTGCAAGAGTCCGTGAGTGATGGATAAAGGGCTGGCCCATCTGATTTAAAGACTCATATTTATGAAGACCATTTGTAGGAGACAGGCGGGGGATCAAGTTACAATTTTTTTTAGATATTATTAAAATTCTGTGGCCCATGTGACTTTCCATGGCCTTGCCTTTTCCAGTGTGTGGAAAAAAAAAACTGAGACCTTTGTTTGTGACATAGAGACGAGATGTTTATCTAGACTAGTGCTGTGTTTGTGACATAGAAATGTTTGTGACACAGAGACAAGATGTCTATCTGGACCAGTGCTATTTGTGACACAGAGATGAACTGTCTATCTGGACTAGTGCTGTTTGTGACATAGAGATGAGCTGTCTATTTGGACTAGTGCTGTTTGTGACATAGAGATGAGCTGTCTATCTGGACTAGTGCTGTTTGTGACATAGACATGAGCTGTCTATTTGGACTAGTGCTGTTTGTGACACAGAGATGAGCTGTCTATCTGGACCAGTGCTATTTGTGACACAGAGATGAGCTGTCTATCTGGACTAGTGCTGTTTGTGACACAGAGATGAGCTGTCTATCTGGATTAGTGCTGTTTGTGACACATAGATGAGCTGTCTATCTGGACTAGTGCTGTTTGTGACACAGAGATGAGCTGTCTATCTGGACTAGTGCTGTTTGTGACATAGAGATGAGCTGTCTATTTGGACTAGTGCTGTTTGTGACACAGAGATGAGCTGTTTATCTGGACTAGTGCTGTTTGTGACACAGAGATGAGCTGTCTATCTGGACTAGTGCTGTTTGTGACACAGAGATGAGCTGTCTATCTGGACTAGTGCTGTTTGTGACACAGAGATGAGCTGTCTATCTGGACTAGTGCTGTTTGTGACACAGAGATGAGCTGTCTATCTGGACTAGTGCTGTTTGTGACACAGAAATGAGCTGTCTATCTGGATTAGTGCTGTTTGTGACACAGAGATGAGCTGTCTATCTGGACTAGTGCTGTTTGTGACATAGAGATGAGCTGTCTATCTGGACTAGTGCTGTTTGCGACACAGAGATGAGCTGTCTATATGGACTAGTGCTATTTAATACCAAATGTCTATCTGGACTTGTCCTGTGTAAGTGACATACAGACCAAATGTCTATTCTGACTAGTGCTGTGTAAGTGACATACAGACCAAATGTCTATTCTGACTAGTGCAGTGTAAGTGACATACAGACCAAATGTCTATTCTGACTAGTGCTGTGTAAGTGACATATAGACCAAATGTCTATTCTGACTAGTCCTGTGTAAGTGACATACAGACCAAAAGTCTATTCTGACTAGTGCTGTGTAAGTGATATACAGACCAAATATCTATCCTGACTAGTGCTGTGTATATGACACAGAATCAGAATGTCTATCTATCAATCAGGAAAACCTATGGTCAGTAGGCTCACTGCCCTCTACATAGACCTGTATGTTTACTCAGATTCTGAGCATCACATCTTGATTATGGCAGTGCTCTGAAGGGCTGTCATGATATTTGCTGTCTGGATAGTCAAATATATGTCTGGTCAATTCCTTAATGGTCATGACATCAATATCTTACTGAAATATTTATTTATATTAATACTCTACACAAGTGCTGTCTTCCTGTGTGGTTGCCAGGGGTCTCTGATGAGACAAAGAAAGGACAGGACTACTGCACCACCAGGCATGACATACAAGGTCAGCAATATGATGGTGTACATGGAAGTGGCACTGTCATCATGGAAAAACAAATTGTCACAGAAACCACAGCTGCAGGATCATGTAAATTCTTGGTGCAGGCTTCCTGGAAGGAAACCAGTTACAGTGGGTGGTTGTATGCTCGATAAGGAGCACCAAGGAAAATAATGCTCTACTGTAGACCAGTCTAATCATGTGACTTCCATCAACGACTGTCATGACTTCTATAGTCTGGATACTGGAATTTCTGCCTGGCTATTTCCTTTATGGCCATTAGATCAATATCCCACTACACTTAAACATGAATCTATAAATTTACTCTACAAAATAAGTGTAGTTAATGCACATCAGTTTGATCCTTTTGGTTTCTTGTCCATACTTGTTGTTTACCACACTTGTTGTTTACCACACATATTTTGTCTACCACACTTGTTGTTTACCACACATATTTTGTCTACCACACTTGTTGTTTACCACACATGTTGTTTACCACACTTGTTGTTTACCACAAATATTATGTCTACCACACTTGTTGTTTACCACAAATATTATGTCTACCACACTTGTTGTTCACCACACATGCTGCTTACCACACTTTTTGGTTACCACACTTGTTTAACATACATATTTTGTCTACCACACTTGTTTTTTACCATACATGTTTTGTCTACCACACTTGTTTTTTACCATACATATTTTGTCTACCACACTTGTTGTCTACCACACTTGTTTGTTTACCACACACATTTTGTCTACCACACTTGTTGTTTACCACATTTGTTGTTTACCACACGTGTTGTGTTGTTTACCACACTTGTTGTTTACCACACTTGTTGTTTACCACACTTGTTGTTTACCACACTTGTTGTTTACCACACTTGTTGTCTACCACACTTGTTTACCACACTTGTTGTTTACCACACATATTTTGTCTACCACACTTGTTTACCACACATATTTTGTCTACCACATTTGTTGTTTACCACACTTGATGGTTACCACACTTGTTGTTTAACATACATATTTTGTCTACCACACTTGTTTTTTACCATACATGTTTTGTCTACCACACTTGTTATTTACCATACATGTTTTGTCTACCACACTTGTTGTTTACCACGCAAGAGTTAGTGCAGGCTCTCTAAAACCTACTACAATATTGACTCCATGCTCCGCCGTTAGGAGCTATACGGAGACAGGGGTAGGAGCGGTATGCTTGAGACTTATAGTATCTCCATAGAGTTTTTTTGTTCAGGCATGATACGAGTACTAATGACGGCCATATATGCTTTCTCTGTTGCTCATATGTTGGACATTTTTGAAGTAGGTGTTCAGCAGATGGCCAACCAGTTACTAAAGTGTTAAATGGCCGAGTAGTTGGAGTGCTTGCTTTTTGATGCAAAGTTATCGGGTTTGTAAATCTGTAGCATCATGCTGTCTACCCAGCTGTAAATGGGTACCTGACTGTACTGCTGAGTTAGGGAAGGAAAAAGTAGCGAGGAACGGAACTGGTCACCTCTCAAAGGTGAGAACTGGCATAGTGGTCTCTAACACTTCACTTCCCTATAGCAGTATCTGCTATGGGATTAACTTTACCTTTCTAGTTCTAGTGTATTCTAGAAGTTGTGGAGAAACGTGATCACCGAAGCCACCAGACATGGTACTTGAAGAAGAAAAAGTCTGCCTTTCTCAACTCGCCCGCACCATGCATTAACAACAACAAAAAATGTGTAATTGAACAGACATGGTAATATTTCATTCAACAATATGTTTTAAAGACGACAAGGGCATCTTCCGTATAATTAAACAGGCAGGTTCTATATGTGTGTGTGAACGCGAGTGTGTGTGTGAACGCGAGTGTGCGTGTGCACGTGAGCATGTTAAACATCATCAGGGTAAAAAAAAATAAAAAATTATGGGATGGAGATTGAAAGACGCAGTGCTAAATCTGGATATCATGATGTAATCAATTTAAGGGGGTTTGCGGCCGCGGGGAGGTGCCTGAAATGTAATGAAAGAGCAGACATGTCCATAAGACACGTATAGTTCCATGGGGTCTTTTAAATGTCTTTTCTCAGGAGTCGAAACAATGTAGATTCTGATTTATCGGTAAAGCACAGATGATGATTTGGCAGATATCTAGATAACGGAGAGGAAAACAGAAAGAATGTTAAAGCCAGGGAAATTGTGGACCAGACCTCTCTAGCCGGCAATTAAAAGCGCGGTATCCCTTAGATTAAAGATACTTTTTCCTCATTCCCAGTTATAACTCACGAGCTAGCTTAAAACATTCTCTTTAATGATGTGCAGTTGTTATTGTTGAAAACAGAATAGATATCACTGCACTCCGGGCAAACCTTAAGGTGCTAAGTCTCCCTCAATATATGTTGAAGAGTGTGAATGCAAACTGTTCTTGTAGCTGGTTGGTTGTATACACGACGGATGCATCCTCTCACACACCCATCCCTGCTAGTCTTATGTTTGATGCCAAATTTCAACAGTCTTAACCTTGATGATTCATCAGCTTCACATGAAATTGCCACATGTTACTGGGCCGAAGGGCTAAAGCCCAAGAGACGCTGGATCGAAAACAACAACAACAACAATCTATTGCAGTCATTCTATAACAGGCGATATGACATAGTGAGCAATATGAGATAGTGAGCAATTTGACATAGAAAAGTGATCTTTTATTTCAAGTGAAGTTAACATTCCCACAACATATCATTTAGTTTGAATGTTAACATTCGGTAACATGTCATTTAGTTTGAATGTTAACATTCGGTAACTTGTCATGTAGTTTGAATGTTCCACCACTCTGCAGTGATGGTCCTGCAGGAAGTAGGCATAAAAGTGACATATCACAGCTCCACAAGGAGTATAAGTCTTCAACAAACATATCCCAAGTCCTCCTGTCACGTGCTATCAGCTCAAGGTCTTCCTGATCATTCTCATGTCTGTCTCTAGGTTTCTTCTCTATACGTTTGTCGATCTAACTCTTTTTCTTTTACACATTTGATTTCAGAACAAGACTTGCCTGGTCAACAGGTTTCCTGACTGTATGTCCTAACTATCGCCAGCGTCTCCTTATCATCTCTTGTTCCATTGGCACCTGTCTAGTTATTGTCATCAGTTCCACATTGGTGACTTTGTCATTTCATTTTAACTCGTTTATTCTACGCAAGCACGCATTTAAGAAAGTCTGCAGCTTCCTGGTTATTTCTGTTGTTCTCCATGTTTCAGAGCCACACAATATTTGAGTCAACACTTGAAATTTGAGTTGAAGATTCTTATTTTTGTACTGGACTTGATTTCCTTTACAAAGTTACATATAGCTGCACGTATTCCATATACTCTGATATACAGACATACATGATTTTGTCAAGGTATATCTTTAGATAGCTCATTATTTCGGAAGTGGACTCCACAGATCCTGGGTTGCCTGCCGGTGTCTTATACGATAGTTCTTTCGCAATCACTCATACCATGACGGGCATACAAAAACGACAGAAAATGCTAGGAAACTGACAAACAGCAACGGCATAAGAACCATTTAAGTCTACACAAGCGTGAACGGACAAACGTATAGCGAAAGACAGGACCACGTATTTATCTTAATAACGTGAAAGAATGAACCGTATTTTGAAAAAAAGTTGAGAGTTGGCCACGCAAGCCCGTCTGACATCCTGCCCTTTGTCTTTCAACCTGTATCCTGATATTCACTCATGCGGCCAAACCATCAACAATGAATCTACATATTTGCATGTATCATCAATACTCAAAACATATATATCAACACAGTCTCGCATACGTCAGTACATTATGGGGGAAAATACTTTCTTACACACTTCTATAGCACAAAAACATCTTAGAACGTTAACAAATATTTTCAAGAAGTATATTTGCTCAAACCCGTACATAACTTCTCATTCTAAACAAATGACAGCATTACATAATTCTAGAACACAGTGACAGACATATGGTTACATTCTCAGAGATAATGACAATTATTCACAAACAAAAACGACATCTATGTGAAACATGGAGACGTGAAAAATAAAGGTTGACATAAGGATGAGATGTGCGCAGGGACAAGAATGCTGCTACGGTGGTAAATAATCGGTGTTATTTAGGTATTTGAAAAGTGCTTTGTTGAAGGCGTATTGAGAGGACGAGAGATAAAGAGAGAGAGAGAGAGAGAGAGAGAGAGAGAGAGAGAGAGAGAGAGAGAGAGAGAGAGAGAGAGAGAGAGAGAGAGAGAGAGAGAGAGAGAGAGAGAGAGAGAGAGAGAGAGAGAGAGAGAGAGAACGACAGACAGACAGACACCCAGTAATCATATCAGTCTCTATCCACTGAAGTGCCACACAAAATGTTTCAGGAGACAGAACTGGGGACATAAACAAACAGACACAGCAGACAGTCCCAATTTAATGACACAGAGTTGACTAAAAGCGTGGGTAAAAAGCAAATATGATTTGTTAAGGAGGTCCACTACTATGAAAACTGGATTTTACGTACAAAATATTGATTTTTTACTTTTGAGCTTATTTTATTAAATAATCATCGAGGAATCGATTGAGCAAGGTTTTACAACATAAAAAATGCATTTGATGTATCAAAAAGCATATTGTCGGCACCACCCCCATGCTATGATTTTCAAATTTGTGCCGAAAATGCACGATTTCTCACTAAAACTATCAAACAGAGGAGTCTCAAATTTGGCATGCATGTAGTACACATCTATATCTTTAAAAAAAACACATCTACATTTTTGATATTTTGGTAATTTTCTTTTATAAATTTTTTAAAAATATTTAAAAAAATATTTTTTCACACAAATATAGTTTTTTTTTTTTAAATCATTAAAAATATAATTTAAAACTTATAAAAATAATCATGAGTAGTACACATCTATATCTTTAAAGTAACACATCTGCATTTTTGATATTTTGGTAATTTTCTTTTATAAATTAAAAAAAAAAATATTTAAAAAAATATTTTTTCATACAAATATAGTTTTTTTTTTTTTTAAATCATTAAAAATAGAATTTTAAACTTATTAAAATAATCATGAGTAAAATTGTTTTAATTTTCAGTCACAACATGTGGGTGCAATTTGATAAAGTTTGGTCAATGGGAAACAAGATTTTTGTTCTTCAAAACTGGTGAAAAACCCAATATAGCGGTTGTTTTTTTTTTTTGGTTACCAGGGTAGAAGGAAAGAAGAAAAATTAGGCAAGACAAAGGCGAGAGGAGAAGCTGCAGGAAGCTGAAGGAGGGGCAGCATATAGTGCTGGACAATTTTAAACACATTCAGCCCCCCAGAATGGAGTATATTGGACAAGACAAGTCACTCGATGACTAAAATGCATTTTTCTCAAAACTAACATTTTATTAACAAAAAATGTTTTTTTTTTTTACAAACTATCCAATAGATCAGTCTGAAATTTGGCATGCATATAGGACACATATATACCTTTAAATTGACAGGGGCTTTGTTTGATATTTTGGTAATTTGCTTTGATATATTTTTTTAAATATATTTTTTTCATTGTTTTTCATACAAATATAGTGTATTTTTTAAAAAAAGTCATTAAAAATAGAATTTTTATCTTATCAAAAAAAGCCCTAGAAATTGTTTTAATTGTCAGTCACAACATGTGTATGCAATTTGATAAAGTTTGGTCAATGGTAAACATAAGATTTTTGCTCTTGAAAATTGGTGTAAAACCCAATATGGCGTTTGTTTTTTTTTTGGTTACCATGTAGAAGGAAAGAAGAAAAATTAGGCAAGATAAAGGCAAGAGGAGCAGCTGCAGGAAGCTGAAGGAGGTGCAGCATATAGTGCTGGACAATTTTAAACACATTCAGCCCCCCAGAATGGAGTATATAGGACAAGACAAGTCATTCGGTGACTAAAATGCATTTTTCTCAAAACTAACATTTTATTAACAAAAAATGTTATTTTTTACAAACTATCTAATAGATCAGTCTGAAATTTGGCATGCATGTAGGACACATATACACCTTTAAAATGACAGGGGCTATTTTTGATATTTTGGTAATTTGCTTTGATATATTTTTTAAATATTTTTTTTTCATTGTTTTTCATACAAATATAGTGTATTTTTTTTAAAAATCATTAAAAATAGAATTTTTAACTTATCAAAAAAAGCCCCTGATAAATTGTTTTAATTGTCAGTCACAACATGTGTGTGCAATTTGGTAAAGTTTGGTCAATGGGAAACATAAATTTTTAGCTCTCGAAAAGTGGTGAAAATCCAATATGGCGGATTTTTTTGGGGTTACCATGGTAACCACATGTTTTTTAACAAAATAAACTGTAGAATTTGGTTCATGGACATACACTGTGTCTATTGAGCACATAAAAAGTTTGAAAATGTTATTAGAACAAAAGTTAGTTTTCACTGTAGGGAAACCCCTTAAAACAGGAGTTAATTAGCGCTGAAACTGCCAGACGTACAATGTTGGATCTCGCAAATCGGCTAACAAAATATAGGACACAAGGGGAGTAATGGCGTAAGCTGTGGACAGCCTTCGAGAGTAACGTCCCCGGAGAGCATAAACGACGTAAGCGATGTCACACTAACCTGGAACCAATATACAAATCCTGGCTACAACAGGTTTAAAAGAAAATACATTTATCTGGCGTTGCTTCAGAAACTAATACCGGACTCAAGATCTGCCATACAGGTCTCGTGATACAAGCATTTAAAATTCGTGTATCTGTCATATAGATATAACGGTACAAGGGTCAACAACCTCAAGATCTATCACATAGGTTCAATGATACAATGGTTAACAAACCCAAGATCTATCACAAAGGTCTATCGGTACATTGGTCAACATTCTCTAAATTAGTCACATAGGTCTTATATCGGTACTTTGATCAACATTCTTTAAATTAGTCACAAAGGTCTATCGGTACATTGGTTATCATTCTCTAAATTAGTCACATAGGTCTATCGGTACATTGGTATAAAAAAAAACCCCAAGATATATCCCATAGGTGCAACGGTACAATGGTTAACAAACCCAAGATCGATCAAATAGGTCTGGCGGTATAATGGTTACAATAAATCATAGATGTGTTAGTTATAGCGAAAAAATGGTTGAAAATTAGCATATATATGTGTCTATGTCACACAGTTGGAATTGATGACAAGAACCAGACAAGTGCCAATTGAACAAGAGCTGAGAAGAAGACGCTTGCGATGGATAGGACACACATTGAGGAAACCTGTTGATAGCATTACAAGGCAGTCCTTGTTCTGGAATCCACAGGGAAAGAGAGGCAGAGGTAGACCAAAAACACATGGAGAAGAGAACTGGAAACAGAGGTGAAAATGATGAGGAAAACATGGAAAGAACTTGAGCGGATGGCACAGGACAGGAAGACTTGGCCTGTGTTTATTGAAGGCCTATGCTCATAGGGGAGCTTGAAGTCTGATGAGATGAACGAATGAAATAGGACAGGAAGGCTGGCGTGTATTTGTACTCCACGAGGAGTTGAAAGGTCATGAACTGAAAAATACACGGAGAAAAGAGCTGCTGACAGACATGAAAAGGATTTTAAAAAAGACAGAAATCACTGACCGGATGACACTGGACAGGAAGGCTTGGAGTGAATTTGCTTAAAGCTCGTGCTCCTCAGGCAGCACAAGGTACAACAGAACCAAGACGCAGTGAAGAAACGTGAATATAAGTTCGGCAGGACAAACAGAATAAGATACCCAATGACAAATTCAGGTTAGGTTGTTTTCGTATATCTGAGATACTTATAACTGTGTAACATCCGGAAATAATTACTATATCCTGAAATCCGTAACATCCGGAAAATTACTATATCCTGAAATCCGTAACATCAGGAAATACATTACTACATTCTAAAATTCGTAACCTGAGGAACAAATTACTATATCCTGTGACAAAATGGGGCATTCATCCTCGATCTTTGTTTCACTCCGGCAGTATAGGTACATTCGTGGTACTGATTTTATTGTGTGCTTTCATTTGTCGCACTTTCTTTCTTTTTCTGCTATGTGTAACAGATATTACGTATTTTCCTTCTTACACCCTTCTCAGAGATAAGTAGACATGTCTGGTTGTTATCTATTTCTCCCTGCGTTGCAAGAAGTGGCAGCGACCTAACCATGTTGGCTATCGTGGGCGCAGCCGATATCAGTACACAGATAAACAAGTAAATCGCCTCAGCGCAGTGCTTAATCATGATAAGACGCAGGTGCGCTCATCACCAAATCTTGGAATAAGGGGAGACAACTGATGGACAGACACAGATAAGAGATTACTTTCTGATAAAAGTAATGATTGTTACACTGGGAACACGTTGTTATATGAGTTTACCGTAAGTTTGTCCCAAGGGAAAGCGGATGTGTACAACCCATTTTCAGAAAAGTAATGTTTGAAATTTTGCATTAGCTGAGTCATGCAACATATTCAAATCAGATTGGCTGATCCTTTGAGGCGCGCATAACAAAGGCGTGGGAAGGCAGTGAATATAATCTGACCATTTTCTCAAGCACTTCACTTGAGAATTTGCTCGCAAGATACCACACCTTGCTAGACTGAAGAATTAGAATTCAGAATTCCTTCTTACCATACCGGACACCTTTTATTGGAGAATTTTAGACGGACTTTCATAGCCCAGGAAATCTCTTTCATATTAAATAAGGAAACCGGGACTGAGGAAACTGAAGGACCACACACGAAGTCAGAGAGGGAACTTATTAAATTAACGACCCCCCCAGATTCGTGTAAGAGGCCAACTCAAGTCTCTTTTATTCATCTGAGCAAAAAGTCTGTGAGCCAGGAACGGCGTAAGTTGTGATTTACATGTCATATTTTATTACTAACACGTGAACTAACCTCAGCGTTTAGAATGATGATCCATGAGCCACCACTGCACAGGCTGGTGATTGCTTTATTGCTAGTTTCGTAAAGAGAACTAAAAGCATAAAGTAGTTCCAGGTTCCATACGGAGCAGGGAGGGAAAGAAATGATGTACATTCTAAGTACAAAACTTACATTTTCAAAGCAGTGTAAATGTCTATATAAACATATTCACTTTAAAATTAATGTAAGTTTTCAAGCTTTAAACCAGTGTAAATGTCTTTGTGAAAATATTCATTTTAAAGTAAAGGAAGTTTCAAACTTTTCAATCAGTGTAAACATAAATGAAAACATATTCAATTTATATTGTGAACACTTTTCAATCAGTGGAGATGTATATGTAAACAGACTCTGTATTATTAACCTTTTCATTTTAATATAAAGTAACTATCAAAGCTATTCTATTTAAATGTAAAGAAAGCTTATCCCGTGGGATTAAATTTAATTCTCATCGAGGGTAAAGTCTGAGTTAATGGGATGGTGGTATGGGAAGATAGGAACTCATAACTATGTGGTGGTAAACGCCATACTCAGAAGAGCGTTTCGTTCTATCCTTTTACCATAGTTATTGGTGGTACCGGCAGAAAGTACTATCTCTGGACAAGAAGGGAACAGTGGCCTAAGCTTTAAGACGAAGGACCCACGTGGTAGACTCCTTGACATTTCTGGGAAACGAGCTACACCCGACAACCTTGACCAGGGACGAGCGTGAGCAGTGTGAAAAGAACCAACAATAAGAAGGAGCAGAACCGTCATTGGCAGCTAAGTTCAAATCCATGCTGCCACTTGAACTTCTTGTAACATTTCACAATCCATAACGACCGTGATGATAACTATTCAAATTATTTTTCAACTGTTAAAACTTAAGTGATTATTAAATTTTGTTATTTGTAATTATACAAATTTGTCACAGAGAGTTTATTGATCATAAATTTGCTTATATCCTCTTCTTTTTCTTTCACCCGTATCGTCTATTTTATTATCACTCTTTACCTTTTTCCTGTATTTTTCGCATCTATTCGTTTGCGAAAAATATTTTCTTCCCCATTCTCAACTTTACCGTTTTCTTTCTCATACTGGTAAACGCATTTATGACATAACGTGTCAGAGAGAGAGAGCGTTAAATGCATTCTATTGCATTAGGTGTCAGTGGACGAAACTGTGAATATATTCGTCTGGCCAGACATAGGAGCAGACAAATGTCTACAGCATTCCATGCACCAGACGAAATACACTGTGAATATTCGCTTTCGCCAGACCTATAGGCGACAAATTTGTCTGCATTTTCACCTGCCACAACGAGTTGCATCGGCTGAGCGCTCAGTGAGGCGCGATAGCCGACATATCCTCGGCGCAGTTTGAGACATTTGTCTGGAAATCCCAGCTGACAAGGCACTCACTGTTGGCCTGGTCAGCGTGAGGTGTGAAAACGCACGAGTGTCAGTTCATGGTAGTCTTCTAGTTGATGTAAGGTGTTTTAGACGGAAAGGGGAGATTATTTCGTTTGGCGAAATAAAGTTGGGACCCCTTTGTCTGGTAATAGATATAACCAGAATGTTAAACTTTATTTTCATTCAGTCCTCAAAATTCGCAGTAGACAGGTTGTTCGTGAATAGAATAAGCTGTATAGCGAAGCCCTAGTTTGTTCGGAAACTTACCGAACTCTAGACTTCAAATAAATATATCAGCGTATAATTCTAAAGTGTGCGATTACCTGTAGTTCTGTGTGTTGAGGTATATATTATAATAATTATCTAATATTTTGTGAAGTGTTTAAAATGATAATCGCTTATTTCATATTTCACTAGTTAGATTTGGTGCAGAGTGCTTAATTATATAGTCTGTATTATTTTCTAGTGACGTGTTTCAGTGGAAAGCAGAATAAATTATAATTTCTAGCTTAAACAACAATGTAGCTATAACGAATTTAATTTAACTGCTAAATAATCAGACGGGAACAATTTTTCTAAACTAACTTATAAATGCTAGATGACTCATGAGTGTTGACGGAATACGTATGTATTCCTAATTCATGCGGATTGATGATTTTAAATATATAACTTATTGCACGGGAAGTTTTAAATGATAAGTCAAGCTGTACGCTTGCATTTTAAAAACGTGTTATATTGAGTACATAATATGTAACATATTTCATATGTGTTTTTTCTTTATTCAGTGAATACTGGGGTAACCCAAACTTTGCCGGCGTTTTGTACAGAGACATACCTAATAAATGCTTATACTGGGCCTTTGAGCCAGTGCACATTTCTACACTAACTCTAATGTACATGCTGCCTTGTGGCGAGAAAAATTACAGAAATCTAAAACATTAACTTTCCGACATTGTTGACAAGTGTGTGGTGAACCAAGATTATTTGTTGAGAGAAGTTGTCCACCGGTCACCTTCCTAATTAAGGGAAACCTCGTGTTCTGACATTGTGTGCTCGTTTAAGCCTAATTCTTACCTCGTGAGTCAAGTGACACTAACTTTAGTCTGAAATAACTATCGCATGAAGCAGACGCTCCCCGGATCCATTTTGATGAAACCAACAAACAAATCTGCAGAGCTGGGATCCGCTTCATTTAACGACAGTAACAGATAAAAAGTGTGTGAGTGTCCTAAAGTTTGCGCCAGACGGCGAACCACAGAACGATTGTAAGTATATCAGGGCCCTGATGAAAGAAACGAGTGAAAGTAGACCGAAGGATGTTCTTTGTCTGAGTCACCCACGTTGTAACTTCCTTTATGCAAGTTATTGCTAACAATATGTACCCTTAGAATAAAGCAGAGTATCAAGTCTGTCCATACCTTAAAAGGGGGAAACCATAGACTCAATCACATGTATCTGTAACTCTTTGGGGTTATCACTTTCTTCTAACGGGACTGTGAGCTATATATATATATATATATATATATATATATATATATATATATATATATNTATATATATATATATATATATATATATATATATATATA
The DNA here is from genome assembly GCA_024509875.1 of Oreohelix idahoensis. Taxonomy (NCBI): domain Eukaryota; kingdom Metazoa; phylum Mollusca; class Gastropoda; order Stylommatophora; family Oreohelicidae; genus Oreohelix; species Oreohelix idahoensis. Next base: position 379,909 of record JAMPIV010020621.1, read on the forward strand.
TATATATATCCAGGGGAGGACCATACAAACGGGTCTATCACTATTGTAGCATTCCTTGATTCTTATGACTATTTGTATATGCTTTTGATGTATTTTTTATGTTGTGATGTAAGTTTACTACTTACTTACTTAGTCGTTCCCCTTCTACCGTGAGGTGTAGAGGTTTGGAAGAGAGAGCGCCAGACTATTCTATCGGCTGTCTTCCTCCTGGCCTGGTTCCATTCTAGTCCTCGGTCCTTCAAAGATTGTCTAATGTTGTCCTCCCAGCGTACTCTGGGTCGTCCTCGGGGTCTGGATCCTTGGCTCTTTGTTTCCCATGCTTGTCGTGGTAGCCGATCTTCTCCCATTCTGCAGACATGGCCAAACCATCTTAGTTGGGAATGTTCTACTTGGGTCTGTAGGGGGTGGCATTTTAGGCCTTGACGTATCGTCTGGTTGCGTACCATGTCTCTTCTTGTTACTTCAACCACCTTCCTCAGATACCTCATTTCTGAGGTTTGGATCTGGCTTTTATGGGTTGTAGTCATTGCCCATGACTCGCATCCATATGTCACGACTGGGACATAGGTGGAGCGGTATACAGCCATCTTCGTTTTCTTACCAACCTCTCTCTTGCTGAGGAATCTTCGATTTATGGCCTGAAAAAGTCTCCCAGCTGCTGCTTTTCGAGTGGCCAACTCTTCTTTGATGCCTCCCTTTCGGTCTATAATAGCTCCGAGGTATTTAAAGTGGTCGACCTGCTCCAGGACCTGTTCTCCCAGCTTAATCTGATGTCTTCTTTCTTCTCGTGATATCACCATGGATTTTGTTTTAGAGCTGCTTATGACCATCCTTCTCTTCTCCAGCTCTTCCTTCCAGACTTGCAGGTTGGATTGGAGATGTGCCTCTGATTTGATGTAAGTTTACTATGATAATTAAACTATACCTACATTTATTTCAGTGTGGTAGTCAGTTCGTTCCCATAATATCTATATAATCATTGTTATAGTTGTTCCCACGTCTGTGTGTCTAACTGTCGTCACTTGTATGTGCGGGCACGTGAGTGGATTGATATATATTAATATAACTATTTTTTATAGACTGTCTGACTCCTTTGGATCTGTTGTAGAAGATAGGCGGAAAGAGAGAGAGATTCTCGATTTCCGGGTCAGCCTCTATAAATTTCTACCACCTCACTCGTGGAACTCTATTTCTATTATCACATCTCACTGTGGCTATCACTCATTCTAACCTATTCAGAAGGGACCAACCCAAGTCTTAATTTGCCTATCAAAAAATCTACGACAAAATTTAACTTCGATTTAATCATTTTAAAGTTACTGCATGTTTGTCTCAGTCAACTTACTACACACACTCTAAACAGAGCTATGCTAGAATAATAGAATTCCACTGAGTAAATCAGGGGTGGGGGCTTGACGAGCTAAAATTAATAAGTGCTTAAATCCTTCACAAACGTGTCGGCAGAATTACAGAGTTAACATACTCAGCCAAAGCAGTATTGTTCTCGCTTATTCTGAATATCTTGTGAAGACTGCCTTTGTAATAGAAGTGTCATCACCCTTCTATCTACATCTCTGCCAAGAGTAATCTTGTGTAAAGATAGACTCCATTGAAGCCCATATTAGACACTCTTGAGTTCTGGCCACTGTTGGACCACTACTGCAAAGCAGGGGAGGCAATACCGTCACATATCCTGAAATCCGTCAGACAGTACGGCACATATCTCAACGTTTACTGCCTCAATGTTTTACTGTGACGGAAGAAAGCCTCGTGTCCACCCACTCATCCATATGAGGGTGTGTTTTACTTATTTCACATATGTTTCCGACCTTAACTCTCCTTTCCATTCATTCATGTCTTGTCTTGCTCTACACGGAACATGCCCGCTGCCACTAAAGTTGGCCACATTACAAAAACTGCCTGCGTCAAATACCTCAACGCTCTTGTTACCATGATTTTTGTAGCTATTGGTTTTACATTATGAGATTTCTGGCCCCATCAACAATCTCATATTGGTCGTCATTTATGAGTCGCCCGTGGTGGCAGTTCTATTCTTTCTTTGTCTCATTAGAGGCCCCCCCCCCCCCGACTACATGGGGGCCTCCTTTATATACATAGATTAATAGTCAGAGAGAGAGAGAGAGAAAGAGAGACCGAGGGGTGGGAGAGAGAGTGAGAGTATCCATTTTGCAATACTTATTCCCAGCCAAACACTTTAGAGAGTTGACAACAGGACAGTATTTTATATTTGGACATGTGCGCTATTATAACCGACGGACCCTGTGTCTAGGTAGAACGGGACGCGCCTCGCTAAAACGAGACACAATTTTATTTAATTACAGAATTCTAACAAATAGACCTTCAAATTGGTCAATACTTTTGTATACGCCATTCAAATGTGTCAGTCTTCATAAGCATGCTAACTCCTTAAACCAACAAGAGATCCAGTGATACAATTTTCAGACTAAGAACCAGCCAAATAGACACTCAACTACTATCTCTTGAACACAGCAAACAAATCGACACACAAACGTATCCAGTACAGGGCAGACCAGTGTTTCTCAAACGGTGCGCCGATGCGCCAACCGAAGTGTGCGGCAAAACTTGTGTAACTTTATTATATGAAGTATGTTTTGTCATGATCACGTAACATAAAACTGACCTTACAGATTGAATTCATTCATAAATAATTTAAACTACCAACTGTTTTTGGAAAACGAGTTTTGAATATTTGGATGCAGTTTGAATATTTATGGGAGGTGAGATCTTCAACACTTATAACCGTAAAGGTTGTCCCATAGCATGAACTGCCTTAGGGGAGTAAAGTGTTCGAAATTTCCCTCTACTATGTCCATCTTTTTTACTCGCTGTCTTTGTCTTCCCTAACTCACGAGTAGTCATGTACCCATTTACAGTTTGGTAGACTGGACGATACTAGGTTTTGAAAAGCTATCTTACCGCTTAGCCAGTCGGGTGCTTTTCCACATGTACACGCATTAAATGAAAACAACAACAAACAAACAAACAAAGAACGGAGAGGAAATAAGAACCTGCCTATCTCAAATGACGACCTAGTATCCAAGAAATTACCCAAAAGCATCAAGCTCATATACGGCCATTAGGACAATAACATCGCGTTTTCAAATATATGTTCTAAATTTTAAAAACATAAAAACAACAAAACAACTTAATTAGTAGCAGTTTTATTTATTCCAAACTAGCCCAAGATTATTGTTAAATATGATTTTTTGTTTAAACCGAAATAAAAACTATATAAACTACTTTTTCGGTGGTGGGGTCAGATAAGAATGCCTTAATAATAAAGTTTACAAAAAACTATAAGTGTGCCTTGAGAACTAATGAGGTTGTAATGAAAGAAGACAATGCCCAAACTATGCCTCAGGTTACAAGGAAACAATCCACTTGTCGTTGAACATGTCATGAGAAGACGGAAGCTGGAGTATATCGTAACAACATAACAAATAGAGGTAAACAGAGACAGAGGGCGACTAAGAGAGAAGATTACTGCAGTTTGACATCATGGCATGGAAAGAAGTCAACAAAATAATTTATAAACAGTCCTGGAGACAGAAAGTTGTGGAGAGACATGATCGCTTATGTCACTAAGCAAAGTACTTTAAGAAGAAGCCTTGAACACAATTTCAGAAACATTTCAGTAGAACATGTCCTCCCAAAACTTCGGTTCCACCAGAAGAACATAGTGATGACAGCATGGGCTTCACCAATCCCTTTGAGGAATAAACTGTATGGTGATAAGAGAAGTCTGAGAGAGACTCCCAACTTTATGAGAGAAATAGACGTGGTTATATAACAGCGAACGATGTAGTAGAAGCCAAAAAACGTATGGACAATATAACCACAACGTACTGAACAAATCTTAGCCTCTGGTCCAGTGTGTACAGGTGTCTCGTAAGTCTGGAATCATACAGACAAATAACTTTATATATTTGCACCCTTGCAGAACTGCGTGCTTGTATATCTTGTTTTGATTTGTGTATCGGGAACAGTGATGTACACACTGAACACGACCTGTCAATAAGAATGTTTATAATTATACTGCCATATTTTGTTTTAAACCTACGACTAAAACTTTTGGGGCACCCCGTACAACTGTACTGTCAACAATATCTGATGAACCTGTTTATGTCTTGTCCTAATCGTAACGCGCAAATAAAGTCAGATAAGACGACCTTCACTACCTTACCTCCCCCCACTGCTGTTACACAAACGCAAACACACGCAACAGCAATAAACACATTAATGAACAATTAACGCACAATACTTTGAATATCTAGCTCCCTATTATAGTTCTTGGGTGTCTCTGACCAGGAAACGAAAGAACAGGCCTACTGATCCCTCACGCATAAGGCGACGTTTCTTCTTCGCTCGCTCTCAAATAATCACAACTATCCTTTTATAAAGTTAGTGGCCCGTCTCAGGCTTCTCTTGTCACCTTACAGTTTCTCCCTCAACTGTCCTGGAGAAGGTCATGCAGCCATTCTGCTGCTCTCATGAAGCCGGCAGTCTTGTAGAACGTGTTCAACTGTTTGTTGGTCCTCCCAGACACATCTGTCTGTCACATTACGATTGAACAGATTTGCGGTGGCTGGTTCTCTGTTTGAAAATTATAACTTGATCTCTGCATGGTAAATAGTAATATAGTTCTGCTGTATCGGACTCTGGATTCTACCTATGTCATTTTTCGTTGGACTTTCATTTCTCCCTGTGCCATTTTTCGTTGGACTTTCAGTTCTCCCTGTGCCATTTTCCGTTGCCCTTTCAGTTCTCCCTGTGCCATTTTTCGTTGGACTTTCAGTTCTCCCTGTGCCATTTTTCGTTGGACTTTCAGTTCTCCCTGTGCCATTTTTCGTTGGACTTTCAGTTCTCCCTGTGCCATTTTTCGTTGGACTTTCATTTCTCCCTGTGCCATTTTTCGTTGGACTTTCAGTTCTCCCTAAGTCATTTAAAAAAAAAAAAGAAGGAACTAATGTACTTGTGTCACGGGATTGCCTCCCCTTGCTTTGCAGCAGTGGTGCACTAATGGTCACAACGCAAGCGTATCTAAAATTAGGTCGTCCAAGGTATCTATCTTCGCGCAAGATTACTCTTGGCAAAGATGTAGATAGAAGATGAATGGCGTTTCTACCTTAGGGGAGCCTTCACAAAATATTCCCAGAAGTCAAGAACAAATGCTGCTTAAGGGCTGAGCAAATTTGTTAACTTATTATCTGACCCGTCGTCTTTTGTGAAGGGTTTAGGCAATATTTTTGGCCCGTCAAGCCCCCAGTTGGAGTAATCCAACGAAGGCCCTCTTATAATTAATGGCTCTATATTTATATATGTGTATTTATCAAGAAAAACTGGTTTGCTTTCGGACATATAAACTGAATCAACTATTCTTGTTTAGTTTAAAATAACATACAACAAATTTAATAGTCAATTAGTCTTTAACATGGGAAAATAAATATGGAAAATTGGGTAAAAATTGAAATTAAGGTTTCCTCACTGAGGTTTAGGTAGGGCGTTAATAATGTCCGTATTTTTGCTGTAACCTGTTACACACAACTTAGCTCCAGATGAGTCCTGCAGCTGTGGTTTCCGTCACTTCTTTTTGGTGATGAGCACTTCTCCACATAATTCGTCCACAGCAGGCGGTTGGTGGTGATCCTCTTCTTTCACACTAGTGGCGTAGGAACTTCAGTACTTAAGTCTGATGTCTTGTAACCACGAACTGTGACAGATAGAAACAAATGCCTTCTGCTGTGTACATTTGTTCTCCGCCAACTAACAGGCCCATTGTCATCCGCTCCACCCACCAATGTTAACCTCTCAGAAGAATTAAATTCCCGAGCACATAATGTAACTCAGGGAATATGATGAAAATTCACCAATATCCTTCTGGGTATTAACTAGGAAATCGCGTCTGGAGTGCTTGAATAATTATTTGCCTGAATTAAAATTGTTAAAAGTACATAATTAATCACAAGATAATATGTTACGCTTTAGGCACATGTGATGTAATCATCACTCATCACTGCTCCAGTCGAAGTCTGGGGTCGCTATGCTGTCGGGTTTCCCGCACGACTAGTCAGAAACAATAACCAGCTTTTGCTGTAGTGGTTCATTAATATACTATTTTCATATGTTGAGGTTGCCAGCCTCATATATAACCACTTAGCAAGAAACCTGTAGAATTTACATTAGTAAATAAATTTTTTACACTTACCCTAAACTTTTGGGAATACACCCTTCTCTTCGCATAGATTTAGAATGGACACACAACCCTTTAGTTAGATGCTGTTCGAATCACTGAGGTTTGGAAATATAAGTTAATTCCTCTGACGGCTGGGGTTCTGTAAATTCCTGGCCTGGGAAAACTGTTTGTATAATTCCTCTTATCACTTGGTCTGGGAAATATGAGTTAATTCCGCTGACGGCTGGTGTTCTATGAATCCTGCCTGGGAAAACTGTTGTTAAAAATTCCTCTCTGACTCCTTGTGATAAAATTCCAGAGTTTCCAGTCTTGTATTAAAATAGTGGGTTTACTTGTAAATTCCAAAGTTGCCCAATACTCGATCTGGCACTTCTAGTTGTGGAATTGTAAGTCCTATCCTCTTTCCTCTGGCTTGTAGGAGGTGTTTAGTTGACGCTGCGATGCAGTCTGTGCTGTTCTGTCTGATTTCTACAGTATATCTCACAATCCTTAGTTTCAAATCCCAGCTGTGTTTCCTGCCGAATGTTCCAATCAATTCATTGTAGATTCTGGCGAACCAATCAAATCTATCTAGCACTGTTTGGGTGGGGAAGTTTATCATTACTCATCCCAAGCGTATTTGAAAATATTAAATTTAATATACACGCGTGGCCTCTTACAACAGTGATGTCAAATCGTTACAAAAGACTTCCAGCGCACCTCTGTCTATCATAATATTGTGACCCTGTGTTTCTGGCGTAATGACTTCCGCCCAGATGTCTGCCCTGACAGATTATCTAATTATCCCCTTTATCTGCACGCCTCCGCCAGACAGATGTCTGGTCAGACAGTGTTTTCTTCTTTTATCGTGGCACAATACAAGCTTGTGTCAACATGATCAACAGCTTTCCAATGGGGTCACACAGCCTTATAGGAAATACTTTCGTAGCAAATACTGCCATAGGGAAGTGGTGTATTAAAGACTTCACCATGCTATGTCCAGCATAGAGCAAAATAGTGAAAATAACGAATGAAAAGGCATGATTTATGCCAAATAAAAGCGATGTAAGAAAAATGAAGAAAAAGAAAGGATACTGCAGGAGGGCTGAAGGTGTGAGAGATCACACAAAATACATGTTCAGACGTTTTGTCACAATATGGATGGCAACCTCATGATATAAAACAAAAATTGCTACAGAGATCACTACTACTTGAGCACACGAATGTTGTGATGCAGGCTTCATGTAAGGGGGCCAGCTGAGATCACCGCTGTATGAGCACACGAATGTTGTGATGCAGGCTTCATGTAAGAGGGCCAGCTGAGATCACCGCTACATGAGCACACGAATGTTGTGATGCAGGCTTCATGTAAGGGGACCAGCTGAGATCACCGTTACATGAGCACACGAATGTTGTGATGCAGGCTTCATGTAAGGGGACCAGCTGAGATCACTGCTACATGAGCACACGAATGGTGTGATGCAGGCTTCATGTAAGGGGACCAGCTGAGATCACCGCTACACGAGCACACGAATGTTGTGATGCAGGCTTCATGTAAGGGGGCCAGCTGAGATCACTGCTACATGAGCACACGAATGTTGTGATGCAGGCTTCATGTAAGGGGGCCAGCTGAGATCACCGCTGTATGAGCACACGAATGTTGTGATGCAGGCTTCATGTAAGGGGACCAGTTGAGATCACCGCTACATGAGCACACGAATGTTGTGATGCAGTCTTCATGTAAGGGGACCAGCTGAGATCACTGCTACATCAGCACACGAATGTTGTGATGCAGGCTTCATGTAAGGGGACCAGCTGAGATCACTGCTACATGAGCACACGAATGGTGTGATGCAGGCTTCATGTAAGGGGACCAGCTGAGATCACCACTGTATGAGCACACGAATGTTGTGATACAGACTTCATGTAAGGGACCAGCTAAGATCACCGCTACATGAACACACGAATGTTGTGATGCAGACTTCATGTAAGGGGACCAGCTGAGATCACCACTGTATGAGCACACGAATGTTGTGATGGAGACTTCATGTAAGGGGACCAGCTGAGATCACCACTGTATGAGCACACGAATGTTGTGATGCAGACTTCATGTAAGGGGACCAGCTGAGATCACTGCTACATGAGCACACGAATGTTGTGATACAGACTTCATGTAAGGGGACCAGCTGAGATCACCAATGTTGTGATGCAGACTTCATGTAAGGGGATCAGCTGAGATCACCAATGTTGTGATGCAGACTTCATGTAAGGGGACCAGCTGAGATCACCACTGTATAAGCACACGAATGTTGTGATACAGACTTCATGTAAGGGGACAAGCTGAGATCACCACTGTATGAGCACACGAATGTTGTGATACAGACTTCATGTAAGGGGACCAGCTGAGATCACAAATGTTGTGATACAGACTTCATGTAAGGGGACCAGCTGAGATCACCAATGTTGTGATACAGACTTCATGTAAGGGGACCAGCTGAGATCACCAATGTTGTGATACAGACTTCATGTAAGGGGACCAGCTGAGATCACCAATGTTGTGATACAGACTTCATGTAAGGGGACCAGCTGAGATCACCAATGTTGTGATACAGACTTCATGTAAGGGGACCAGCTGAGATCACCAATGTTGTGATACAGACTTCATGTAAGGGGACCAGCTGCACTGGTGGCACCGTGCTCCATGGGGAACAAAAAGGGAAATAATGAGGATGACGAATCTAAATTCTTAACACAAAAATAGACATAATAAAAGACAAAGAAAATACAATAATAATTATGTACGCGGGAAAACTATTCCAACAAATTATGGAAATAAATAACTAATACAGTAGAACTCCATTTATCCGAACCCCAATTATCCGAACATCCAATTATCCGAACACTTTTTCGAGAAAAAAAAAAATCAGGTGCCAATAGTCATGTTAGACTATATTTTTGAATCTTTTGATGCTGCAAGCTTCAAATGTGTGCGAACAATTTGTAGAGGATGGAATGGGCTAATGGTCGGTCGCTTACGTACAGGAAGTCAGTTAGATCATAAAGTCAGTTAATATCTGGTTTACCAATCTAGTGTACGTGTGCGTTCTAGGCAGTACACTGGCTAAACAGACAGTTCAACTTAAAATAATTGTGTCTGCTACTACAGCAGAATAATTTTGGTGTGCAAGTATTTCTCTGTGCGATATGGCATCTTCCAGAAGGCCTAAAACATATAAAAGGAACCGCAATGTTTTGTCAATTGAAACGAAAACAGAAATTATCAAGAGACTAGGAAAAGGTGAAACTGTGTCTTCACTTGCGAGGATTTTCAATGTTGGGAAAGCTACCGTCTCTGACATCAAAAGTAACAAGGATAAAATTATGAGTTTTTGCATCGAAATTGGATAGTGAAAATGGGTCGAAGAAACGTAAACCATGAGAAATGCGAAAGATTTGAAATTGGAAGAGGCTTTGTATATATGGTTTGTGCAAAGAAGAAGCAAAGGGGAAACTATCTCTGGCTCTCTATTGTGTGAAAAGGCACTTTAGTTCAACAATCAACTTGACTGTCCTCCTGACTTTAAGGCTAGCCAGGGATGATGGTTAAGAAACTTTAAATCTCGTCATGGCATACGAGAATTGGAGATTCAAGGGGAATCTTTATCTAGCGATGCAACTGCCGCTGAAAATTTTAAAGAAACATTCTTGGCTTTTTTGGAAGAAGAAGGTTATTCACTCGATGATGTGTATAATGCCGATGAGACTGGCTTATACTGGAAATCATTGCCTCAAAAATCACTTGCATCTCAGCGCGAAGCAGCTTCCCCTGTGTTTAAAAAGTGCAAAGAGAGAGTAACAATTGTGGTAGCCGCGAATGCCAGTGGAAGTCATCGTTTACCGGTGCTAATGATCGGTAAAGCCAAAAAACCACGTTGTTTAAAGAATGTGACATGTCTCCCATTGTGCTACAAAGCACAGAAGAGTGCTTGGATGAATAGTGAAATATTTCTTGATTGGTATACAAATCAGTTCATCCCAAATGTGAAGAGGTTGAGAGAACAAGAAAAGAAAACTGGAAAAGTAATTCTTCTACTGGACAATGCACCATCTCATCCAGAGACGGATACATTGAATGCAGTTGATGCAAATTTTAAAGTAATTTTTCTTCCTCCCACTGTAACAGCACTGATTCAACCAATGGATCAGGGTGTTATAGCAAAGCTTAAAAAGATGTACAAGAAGGAAGTCATGCGTCGTTTATTGTTGGCTGAAGATGAAGAAAGTGTGGTGGCGTTTTCCAAAAAGCTTAATCTCAAAGACTGCTGATATATGTTAGCTGATGCTTGGACCACCCTGTCACAAGATAATCTCAACAAGGATTGGAATAGATTGCTTGGGAAAAAAGGAGGAAATGAAACTACTGCAGTGGACACAAATGATGATTGTATAAATGAAGTTGTGGAACTGTCTCAAGCAATGCCCGGATTTTCGGCCTGTGACAAAGATGATGCACACATGTGGCTAGAAGATGATAATGATTCTGGTTTTCAGTTTTTGAATGACGAAGAAATTTTGTCTTTTGTGCAAGAAGAAAACCAAATACATGTAGTGACCGATGATGAAGACATCTCAGAAGTACATGATGTACTTGTAGATTATGAAGAAAACCCAAAACGTCGACCAAGTCCTGAAGAGGCCTTTATAGCACTAGAAACAGCGATGGCTTGGTACGAGCGAGAAGATGACAGCTGTGCTACACAGCTTCTGCTGTTGAAGAGAATGCGGGACTTAGCAGCCAAAAGGAGACTATCCAGTTTGGTGCAAAAGAGGATTCCTCATTATTTTAAATAGTGGGTTACATCTGTACAAGTACATGTATACGTAAGTTGCGCCTGGTTTTGAATCATTTGTAATGTTATTTTGAAAACATTTCTCTTTCTTAAAAAAAATAATTAATACAAGTAGTACATGCACTGCAGTGTAATGAAAGATTTTGGTGATACAGTGATCTAATACAGTGTGGGTATTATTATTACAGTACAAGTAAATATGTTTTATAGTGTAATTTCCTTGTGATGGTTAATTATTTTTAGAAATATGTGTACATGTAACTTGATACATTATGTAATCCAATTATCCGAACATTTGATTATCCGAACGATGCTCGGTCCCATGGGGTTCGGATAAATGGAGTTCTACTGTATATACTTCGTCATCCAACATCAACCTTCGGGTCTACTGGAAACAAATGACTGCAACAAAAATTCTGGCCAAGGTCTCCTATCTAGTGCCATCCCTTACATGTGTTTCCATATCTTCGTTATCTCTATCATATGTCTCCAGTTCTCTTCTCCCTGTGGTTTTCATTCTTCATCTATTTCTCTTATACTGGGGATTCCAGAACAAGGACTGCCTTGTGATGCTACCAGTTGCTGTTTCCTTCTCCCTAATGTGTGACTTACCCAGCACCAGAGTATTTCTCCTGGTATTTGTCTGGCTCCTTCCATCAGTTCCAGTGTTTTAAACAAAAATTTGTGAAAGATCACAACTGTTTAATGGTAACTTTTGTTCTGTGGAACAGAATGTACGGAACATCCCGTTTAAAAAAAGAAAATGTGTGTGCATTTGGTATCGATAACTAAAATTCTTTTTAAACTTGTCTGTTTTTCTCCTTTACTGATTTTATGTTATAAACTAAATAGTTGTTCGGAAAAGTTGCCACGTCTGCCCTGTAAAATTCATCTCTGAATAAAAAATACTTTGACAAGTTTAAACACCTAAAGCAATGTTCGAACGTACGTCTGATACGTAATGTATTTTTGACGATAAAATACGTATTATACGCTTACGGTAAAACTTCCGTACGTTGAAATACGTTGCATCACTGCGTCAAATGACCATTTTTCTGTAAATCTGAAAGTTTTAACACATATTTGTCTAGCAATTCAAGCTGTAGTTTAAATAAAACATATATATAAAATATTTACCTTTAAAGTGTCAGAAAAACTCGTTACATAAAAACAAATAAATTGGTTTTATTTTACACATTATGCGCCAATGACGTAATTTCACGCTATACCTATGGAAAGTGCCCCATATCAAACTTACGCATACTAATTTAACGCACAATAACGTATTATACACATATTTTATGTTTTTCCCCATAAAATACGTATAATACGCGTATTTTATTATCAGACGGTCGAACATTGTCCTAAAGTAAAGCTGACAAGAAAGTTGGTCATTACTAGAGATATGTAAAACACAAGACTTGCTGATCTATAGCACGTTTCACTAGCTTTGCCCTCATATTCTTATTATATGCCACCATTATCTGATTACGTTTCAAATTATGTCTTATTTACTGTATGAATGGTTTAGATTGTGTTTGTTAGTTTCTTTTTTTTTTAAGGTATTAATTTTTGTTAATTTATTTTAATTAATAATCCCCCCCCCCCTAAATTTGATTATGTCTGGATGTTACAAATGTATGTTATTATTTTACCTCGATAATGTTGTATGCTTAAATAATGCTAAAAATACATGTGCTATTGAAAGGATACGGTATGTAAGATGACAGAGAGAAGGGCAGAATGTAAGACGGGCCTGCGTGCCCAATTCTTCTTCTTCTTCTTCGATCCTTAACCACCGACCGTCAAAGCAGTCAGTGGCCATCACGCCTAGTGGCGTCTTGTAGGGCAACAACAAATTGATTCCACTTTGCACGGTCGGTGGCCATCCTTCGTACAGTGCCCCAACTCTGGTTCATTCTTTGCATCTCAGCCTCCACAGTCCTCCGCCAAGTTGTTTTTGGTCGGCCTCTCTTTCGCTTTCCTTCAGGGGACCAAAGCATAGCTGTTCTTGTGATGGCATCGGGGTCTCTTCTGAGGACATGACCAACCCAGCTCCAGCGTCTGCCAGCTATGATGGTATGCATGTCCTCTTGCTTGCTACGAGTAAGCAGATCTTGGTTGGTGATGGTATTCGGCCAAAAGATTCGGTGAATTTTTCTTAGGCATGCTGTGTGAAAAGAGGACAATTTCGACATTTCCTTCTCTGTAACTCTCCAGCTCTCCGCACCATAGAGAAGCACAGAAAGCACGCAACTCTGGTATAATCTTAATTTTGTGCTTGTGCTGTATTGGGAGGACTTCCAGATGTTATTTAGGCTAAAGAAAGCTGTTCTTGCCTTATTCATTCTGATGTTGATGTCTTTGCCTGCCCCACCGTCTGGTGTTACTATGCTTCCTAGGTATGTGAAGGTATCTGTCTGTACCAGTTGCTGATTCCTTACTGATATGGGCTCAGGGTTGCTCACATTGAGCGTCATGACCTCAGACTTCTTTAAATTGATGTTCAAGCCCACCTGCTGGCTAAATTTATTAAGTCTATCCGTTTTTTTCCTGGATGTGTTGATGTGAATGTGCCAGCAGTGCAATGTCATCTGCATATTCCAGTATCCTGCCTAGTATTTTGCTGGGAACTGAGAGAAGAGTGATTCCTCTCCAATTATTGCAGTCTGAAAGATCTCCCTTCTTGGGCAATTTGACAATTATTCCTTTGTTCCACTCTGATGGTGTTGTCCCCGTTTTCCACACTTGTGCAAATAGTGGTTCTAATAGTTCTGCTGCTAGCTCAGGGTCTGTCTTAAATAGCTCTGCATTTAAGTTATCATGGCCCGGAGCTTTACCGTTCTTTAACCCTTTGATTGCTGTGATGATTTCTTCTTTTCGTGGAATGTCTGTATTTACATCTAGATCGTTTTCAGCCTCAGGAACATTCAATTGTGTCTCTGGTATTTCCTTGTTCAGAGTTTCTCTGAAGTGCTCTGCCCATCTTGTTTCCTGTCCCTCTGCTGTCTTGATGAGATTTCCTTGCTTATCTCTTACTAATGTAATATTGTTTGCACCTTGTTTTCCGCTGATGAACTGAGTTATTTTGTATACTGTGCTTTGTTCATTTCTCAGTGCTGCCTCTTCTGCCTGTTTTGCAAGATCGTCTAGGAAATTCCTTTTGTTGGCTCGGGTTTGGCGTTTAACTTCCCTGTCCAGTTGACTGTACTGTTCGCTATATAGTTGCTTTAACCTGGGGGACTTCGCTTCTATTTTCTTTCTTTTCATTTCCTTTCTCATCTTTATGGTGTTTAGTGTTTCTGGTGTTATCCAGTCTTGCTTCTTCCTTTCCTGGAATCCTAAGCATGATTTGCTACTTTCCTTATATATTGTTGAAATGGTGTTGAAATTCTGGTCTATATTATCAGTCAATGTCTTTTCCTGGCTTTTGGCAAATTGATATCGTTTCTTAATGTCGGCCGCAAAAGCTTTTCTGGTAAGGGGGTCCTTCAATTTGCTGATGTCAAACCTTTTCTGTGTAGTTACAGTTGGTCCAGCCCTTCTTAGTTTCACTTTCAGTTTTGCAACTACTAAATGGTGATCGCTTCCCACATCTGCACCTCTTCTTACCTTCACATCTTGTAATGCATGTCTCCATCTGCCGTTAACCATGATGTGGTCTATCTGGTTTCTGTCCCGACCATTTGGGGATTCCCATGTTAACTTGTGAATTTCCTTATGTGGGAAAAGTGTTCCTCCAATGACCAGGTTGTTAATGCTACAGAAACTTATTAGCTTATCCCCATTTTCGTTTGCTATTCCGCTGCCGCATTTCCCCATTGTTCTTTCATTATATGTATTGTGTGTACCAACTTTCGCATTGAGGTCTCCCATTACTATAACAAGATCATATCTAGGTGTGTCCTCCATTTCTTTCTGCAGTTGTTGATAGAATTCATCCTTGACCTCCTCATCGCTATCATTCGTTGGTGCGTAGCACTGTATTATTGTAGTGTTGGTGAATCTCCCTCTCAATCTCAATCGTATCAGTCTGTTGTTGATGGGTTTCCATTCCAGTAATGTCCTTTCTATCCCTTTCTGTAGAATAATGGCTACGCCTTCACTGTGCTGTCCATCCTCTCTTCCAGAGTAAAGTACTGTTTCTCCTGTTGCTGTTTAACTTTTCCTGCCCCTGTCCATCTGCTCTCGCTTATCCCCAGGATGTGTAACCTATAGTTTCTCATTTCTGCCGTGACCTGTCTTAGTTTACCTGTCTCGTACATTGTCCTGACATTCCAAAATCCTATTCTTGTATCCTGTTTTGCGGTCAGGACATCCGTTTTCATGTCAGTGGCTTCCTTTCGGCTTTCACCACTGACAGTCATACGAGCCACAGACTCCGAATGTCCATCCCGCAGCAAAGTTTGTTCATTTGATGTTGTTTCCGTAACTTCATTGGTTTTTTTTACATAGACAGGGGTGTCAGCCCTATGCTAAAACCCCCAACCTGGAGGACCAGGGTACCAGCTTTTGTCTGACCCCTACCCACACAGACCAGTCCAGCTTGGTTGAACCTACCAGGAGTAAAACTCCCACTGGCATAGCTCTGGGGATTGTCAGGGTACGCAAGCTGCCATACCGCTACAAGGTATAGGTACCATTGATGGCAGCCCAATTCTTAACCCTTTGAAAATAAAGTTCGTTCGTTCGTTATCTATATCTATATCTATATCTATCATCTATCTATCTATCTATCTATCTATCTATCTATCTATCTATCTATCTATCTATCTATCTATCTATCTATCTATCTATCTATCTATCTATCTATCTATCTATCTATCTATCTATCTATCTATCTATCTATCTATCTATCTATCTATCTATCTATCTATCTATCTATCTATCTATCTATCTATCTATCTATCTATCTATCTATCCATCTATCTATCTATCTATCTATCTATCTATCTATCTATCTATCTATCTATCTATCTATCTATCTATCTATCTATCTATCTATCTATCTATCTATCTATCTATCTATCTATCTATCTATCTATCTATTTATCTATCTATCTATCTATCTATCTATCTATCTATCTATCTATCTATCTATCTATCTATCTATCTATCTATCTATCTATCTATCTATCTATCTATCTATCTATCTATCTATCTATCTATCTATCTATCTATCTTTCTTTATTTTAAAAACATACTTTAATTATGATGATTATTGCAAATGTTTGATGTTATATTACTTTTATAATGATAAATGCCTTAATAATGCTTAAAGTAAATGTGAGGATGAAAGGATACAGTATACTTGATGAGAGAGAGAGGAAGGGCAGAATGTCAGACGGGCCTGCGGGCCCAATTCTTAACCCTTTGAAAATAAAGTTCGTTCGTTCGTTCGTTCAAACAAATGTAATTATCTGATTAACCGTCCAATGCATTAATGCCATTTTTTGCATACGATGTTATATTGGGTTAGACCCAACAGATATGTACTTTATATCTGTGCATCTTGTCTAGTTCCCATAAGCGAATGAAATCCTTTGACTTTGTCGGCATACTAATTATTGTGTATCGAGAAAAGAAATTTTACCACTTCATGCACAGATTCTGTGAATTGATTAGGCATAGGCGTGTCTACTATTACAATAATGTGGCCATCACGTTTGCATATGAATACCTGTTGAAGATGATTTCTTAAATGATCTGCATGCGAGATACTCGTGACATTGTTTGTCATTGATATTTAGTGCGCTACCAAACTGGACCTTCATTGATCTAATTATTTCAATAGTTATCATAACTTTGCGGTTCATAAATATCATAATGGAACGTTGGTCCTCTACTGTGCTTGTAAATAAAGGTAAGGTCATCTTTAAAGAGATTAAACTTCATCCGAATCATAATCAGATGTCTCTGAGAAATTGATAATCAATCTCGGCTGAATGAAAGACAACCCATCATTCGTCCAATATTCCTCTTCCTCTTGTAACACAAGGTTCTCACATTTCTTCCAATAATCCCTGGCTATATTGGAGATGGCGGCTTTTGTAAGTATTTCAACATCTTTTAATTTGAACGTTCTATTTTCTGTTGCTACCTGTTCCTTAATTTTAGCCCAGACTAATTCTATTGGGTTTAAGTGAGAATGGTAAGGAGGCAATCTTAAACATCTGTGACAATGTTCATGGATTGCCTTGTCTATGTGAAATATCTTTGTATGCTGTGTCTTTTTTACAATTCCAAGTAATTCAGGCTTCAGGGACATTTCGTTGAATGGAATGTTGTTTTTGGTCAGCCAAATCTTTATTACATCTTTAGTACTTGATGAATTAGGAACTTTATCTTCTGGTGCCACAACGTTGTGATATGAAGCATTGTCCATTATCAAACACGACGGTCTATCTAATGAAGGAAGTACATGATTCACAATCCAATCTTGAAATATCTTGCCATTCATCTCTATATGATAATCCCTATTATCTGTGGACTTTGAAACAAATATGAGTTCAGTATTATTTAAAAGCCCATGATGGCCACAAAATCATAACAATCTCTTCTCATTTCTCTGACCTCACGTAAATATTTGCTTCTCATTGCCATTTATTGCACACCACAAATAAGGTTTCTACCACCAACATATTTTCTAAAAGTGAATCCCAAACTCCTAATAGTCCTCCATAGCGTAGATTTGGAAATATCAATGTCATTATTCTTTCTTAACCAAATTTTAAATTTCCTTAAAGTCACTGCCTCATTATTGTGAAATATATTGCAAATTTCTCTGCGGATCAATTCTCTGTCAAAACACCATTCTTGGCCTAATTTTCGTGTGTAAAACACTGGAATTAGAAATGTCAGATGTCGCTATCCAGCGGTGCAATGATCGTTTGCTTATCCCCAAGGCATGAATAGTCCTCTTTTGTGGGTTTGAAATAGAATGATATAGTTTTCTTCGAGTAGCTTCATTGCAGAAATACTTAAAAATCCTATTTGTGATTTGCTGTAATGTCATAAAATGTACTCGCAGACTCATTTTTCCTACTTAACCACACAATACTTTTTGTAGATACGCCACTGATTGACAATGTGTGCGTAACTCCGGATATAAACTGTTTTATGTTCAAGAAGTGCAATTTCACGCTAAAATCATGCCAATTGTTTGATAAACCAATCATGTGCAAATGAGGTCGTATAATTTACTGTAGACATTTCAACATTTGTGTGTGTGTGATGTGTGTTGGCAAGTAGGATTTTGATATTATATCGCAAAGAAACGAAAATTGAAACCAATGGCTGCATTTTAATGAAAAATTTAATTCATGGGGTTTATACCATTTCAAATTCACACACAAAATTTCACTTATATGCGTTATATATTCGCTGAGATATAGCATTTTGAAGTTGGGCAAAGCTAGTGAAACGTCCTAAAGCTGTTTGAAGAAACGCATTGATTTAATCGGCACATCACCATTCATCCTCCGACGCCCGCCCCCTCAAACAGGAAACTATAAAATCACGCGTAGAACAAATATGATTTCACGTTGAACTGAAATGTTAATGTGAAATATCATTTTATAAAAGAAAGTGGTAGTTAATTATCTTCATTTTGACGCTTGTTTCATATCAATTAGTTGGATATGTGTGAAGAAATAACTATTTCAAAATAGGAAGTGACTTTCCAATCACCCCGTAGCTGGGTAAAGTGACACCATATTTACTCTTCATTAATGTAATACTTATATCACATGTCGCATTAATTCTCAGTCTTTGTCTATATGTCACCAGCCTACTGCTATGGAAACACCTGTTAAAGGTAAATTAGGGAATTCAATACCAACAGAAAAAGAACAAATGAAGAGATGGGCTGAGCACTTCATGGAGGTGCTAAACAGACCACCACCAACAGTAACACCTGATTTTAATAATGAAACACTCACAACCACCTTGCCAATAACTTGCGATGAATTCACGCTGGACGAGATCAAACAAGCCGTTAAAAGATTAAAAAATTTTAAAGCTGCTGGAGTTGACGAAATTTCAGGGGAAATGATTAAAGCAGTTAATGACAACAACCTCTTGAGAATTTTAGATATTATAAATGAAGTATGGAGAGAAGAACAACCACCACAACAATGGAAAGACAGTATTATTGTAAAGTTACCGAAGAAAGGTGATCTATCAGACTGTAATAACTGGCGTGGTATATCTCTATTATCAGTACCTGGAAAAAATTATTATGTTGCATGATGTTAGAAAGACTTAAATTGCATGCTGACGAAAAGATCAGAGAAGAACAAGCGGGTTTCAGGCCGAAACGATCATGTATTGATCAAATATTCACACTAAGAACAATTATAGAAGAATCAGTAGAAAGGCAATCGCCACTTATTATCACCTTCGTCGATTTTCAAAAAGCCTTTGATAGTCTACACCGCCCATCATTGTGGAAGATACTTACAATCTATGGTTTTCCAACAAAATATGTGAATATAATCAAAGCGCTATATGACAATGCAAGATGTTGTGTTAGAACAAATAAAGGGAATACAGAATGGTTTACAGTAGAAACAGGGGTTAAACAAGGCTGTATTATGTCACCACTACTTTTTGGAATAGCTATTGATTGGGTTATGAGAAACTATACCCACAATGAACAATTGGGTATAAAATGGACAAATGGAAAATTCCTGGGGGACCTGGATTTCGCAGATGATGTAGCATTCTTAAGTTCAACACCAAGACAATCCCAAGAAGCAATAAATAATTTGTGTCATCTCTCGGTTAAAATAGGTCTCCAAATAAATGCCTCTAAAACTAAAGCTATGAACTTTTCTAACGAGACCTTTGATATCATCTTGAACGGGGAAAAACTACAGAAAGTTGAAAGTTTCAATTATTTAGGCAGTAAAATGACTCAGGATGGTGACACAACAAGAGAAATCCATACTAGAATTGCTTTGGCAGCTAGCGCCTTCAATAGATTATCTAACATTTGGAAATTACGATCATTGAATATACATACCAAGCTTCGTCTGTTTAATTCAAATGTTATCTCAGTGTTAACATACGGCTGTGAGAGTTGGAAAATAACAAAATCATTGGAGAACAAGCTGAATACATTCGAGAACAAATGTCTTAGAAAACTCATGAACATCAGTTGGAAAGAATTCAAGACTAATCGACAAATAAGAGAAGACTCTAGGCAGAAATATGTCTCCGACTATATAAGGAAAAGACGATGGTCATATATCGGTCATGTCCTACGAATGCAAAACAACAGAATACCACTACAGGCGCTCACTTGGGTTCCTGAGGGTAAGAGGAAAAAAGGAAGACCAAAAGAAACACTCAGAAGAACAATAATAAGAGAAGGAAGAACGTTGGGCCTAAATAATGTGCAAGAGCTAAGAGGAGTGGCGTCACAACGAACAACCTGGAGAGCACTGGTTTCTGCCTTATGCGCCGTGTTTGGTGCTTAAAGAATTTATTATTATTATTATTATTTGTCTATATTGCGTATTTTCTAACCCAGCTGCTGTGACCTCTCATCAAGCGTTCTAATTTTGTCTAGCACTGACAGAAGGTCATGTTCTGACTTTGTGGTATGTGTTAAAGCATTTAACAGAGAGTAACACTTTAACACTGTGTGTGTTAACATTTTTAAATGGCAGTAATGTTTTTAACCGTACTGTCTTTGTTAACACCTTTATAAGATAGTAATGTTTTAACTGACTGTCTTTGTTAACAACTTTATAAGATAGTAATGTTTTAACTGTACTGTCTTTGTTAACAACTTTATAAGATAGTAATGTTTTAACTGTACTGTCTTTGTTAACAACTTTATAAGATAGTAATGTTTTAACTGTACTGTCTTTGTTAACAACTTTATAAGATAGTAATGTTTTAACTGTACTGTCTTTGTTAACAACTTTATAAGATAGTAATGTTTTAACTGTACTGTCTTTGTTAACAACTTTATAAGATAGTAATGTTTTAACTGTACTGTCTTTGTTAACAACTTTATAAGATAGTAATGTTTTAACTGTACTGTCTTTGTTAACAACTTTATAAGATAGCATTGTTTTAACTGTACTGTCTTTGTTAACACCTTTATAAGATAGTAATGTTTTAACTGTACTGTCTTTGTTAACAATTTTATAACATAGTAATGTTTTAATTGTACTGTCTTTGTTAACACCTTTAAAAGAAGGTAATGTTTTAACTGTACTGTCTTTGTTAACACTTTTATAAGATACAGTAGTAATGTTTTAACTGTACTGTCTTTGTTAACACCTTTACAAGATAGTAATGTTTTAACTGTACTGTCTTTGTTAACAACTTTATAAGATAGTAATGTTTTAACTGTACTGTCTTTGTTAACACCTTTATAAGATAGTAATGTTTTAACTGTACTATCTTTGTTAACACCTTTAAAAAGAAGTAATGTATTGGCCATGTTGTATGTACTAACAAATTTTAATGGCAGTAATGTTTAGACTTGAGCGTCCGATTGGCAGACTGGTCAGAACGGTCGCCTCTCGTTGCAAAGGTAACGGGTTCGAAACATAGCGGTGTAACGCTCCAGCCTCCTCAGCTTTAAATAGGTATCTGACTCTGCTCTTGAGATAGGGAAGGCGAAGGCAGCGAGGAAAGGAGCTGGCCACCTCACGTCTCGAAGCTGGACCTAGTATAGTAAAGTCTCTAAGGCTTCACTTCACTACGGCAGAATCTGCTTTGGGACCACCTTCAATGTTTTGATCAAACCGACTGTTAACACTTTTAAAAGCCAGTAATGTTTGACCAAGTTGACTGTTAACACTTTTAAAAGACAGTAATGTTTGACCAAGTTGACTGTTAACACTTTTAAAAGACAGTAATGTTTGACCGAGTTGACTGTTAACACTTTTAAAGGCAGTAATGTTTGACCTAGTTGACTGTTAACACTTTTAAAAGACAGTAATGTTTGACCTAGTTGACTGTTAACACTTTTAAAAGACAGTAATGTTTGACCTAGTTGACTGTTAACACTTTTAAAAGACAGTAATGTTTGACCCAGTTGACTGTTAACACTTTTAAAAGACAGTAATGTTTGACCTAGCTGACTGTTAACACTTTTAAAAGACAGTAATGTTTGACCGAGTTGACTGTTAACACTTTTAAAAGACAGTAATGTTTGACATAGTTGACTGTTAACACTTTTAAAAGACAGTAATGTTTGACCTAGTTGACTGCTAACACTTTTAAAAGACAGTAATGTTTGACCGAGTTGACTGTTAACACTTTTAAAAGACAGTAATGTTTGACAGAGTTGACTGTTAACACTTTTAAAAGACAGTAATATTTGACTGAGTTGACTGTGTTAATACTTTAAAAACACAGTAATGCTTGACTGTTAACACTTTTAAAACCGAGCAATGTTTGACCGAGTTGACTGTGCTAACACTTTAAAAAACACAGTAATGCTTGACTGAGTTAACACTTTAAACAAAAAGTAACGTTTGACTGAATTGACAATGTTAACACTTTAAAAAACACAGTAATGCTTGACTGAGTTAACACTTTTAAAACAGAGTAATGTTTGACCGAGTTGACTGTGAAAACACTTTTAAAAGACAGTAATGTGTGACTGAGTTAACTGTAAAAACACTTTTAAAAGATAGTAATGTTTGATTGAGTTGACTGTGTTAACACTTTAAAAACACAGTAATGCTTGACTGTTAACACTATTAAAACAGAGTAATGTTTGACCGAGTTGACTGTGAAGGTGAAACTCAGAGCTGCTGGACCAGTTGCAGTCAAACAGAAAAGATATAACATCACGAAACTTAAAGACCCCCTCACCAGAAAAGCTTTCGTGGTTGATGTAACGAGACGATATCAGATTACCAAAAGCCAGGAAAGAACAGCGACCGATGATGTCGACCAGAAATTCAACACCATCTCAACAATTTACAAGGAAAGCAGCGAGTCATGGGATTCCAGGAAAGAAAGAGACAAGATTGGATAACAGCAGAAACGTTAAACACCATAGCGAAGAGAAAGGAAGTGAAAAGAAAGAAAACAGAAGCTAAGTCTCCCAGGTTAAAGGGAATATATAGCGAACAGTACAGTCAGCTGGACAAGGAAGTAAAACGTCAAACCCGTGCTAACAAAAGGACATTTCTCGATGACCTTGCAAGACAGGCAGAAGAGGCAGCACTGAGAAATGAACAAAGCACAGTTTATAAAATAACTAAAACTATCAGTGGAAAACGAGGTGCAAACAATATAACGTTAGTAAGAAACAAGCAAGGAAATCTCATCATCACAGCACAGGGGCAGGAAACAAGATGGGCAGAGCATTTCAGAGAAACTCTGAACAAGGAACCGACCAGAGACACAGTTGAATGTTCCTGAGGCCGAAAATGATCTAGATGTTAATACAGACATTCCACGAAAGGAAGAAATCATCACGGCAATCAAAGAATGGAAAAGCTCCTGGCCACTTACTTACTTAGTCGTTCCTCTTCTACCGTGAGGTGTAGAGGTTTGGAAGAGAGAGCGCCAGACTATCCTATCGGCTGTCTTCTTCCTGGCTTGGTTCCATTCTAGTCCTCGGTCCTTCAAAGATTGTCTAATGTTGTCCTCCCAGCGGACTCTGGGTCGTCTTGGAGGTCTGGATCCCTGGCTCTTTGTTTCCCATGCTTGTCGTGGTAGCCGATCTTCTCCCATTCTGCAGACATGGCCAAACCATCTTAGTTGGGACTGTTCTATTTGGGTCTGCAGCGGGTGGGATTTTAGGCCCTGACGTATCGTCTGGCCGCGGACCATGTCTCCTCTTGTCACCCCAACCACCTTCCTCAGATACCTCATTTCTGAGGTTTGAATCTGGCTTTTGTGGGTTGTAGTCATTGCCCATGACTCGCATCCATATGTCAAGACTGGGACATAGGTGGAGCGGTATACAGCCATCTTCGTTTTCTTACCAACCTCTTTCTTGCTGAGGAATCCTCGATTTATGGCCTGATAAAGTCTCCCAGCCGCTGCTTTTCGAGTAGCCAACTCTTTTTTGATGCCCCCCTTTCGGTCTATAATAGCTCCGAGATATTTAAAGTGGTCGACCTGCTCCAGGACCTGTTCTCCCAACTTAATCTGATGTTTTCTTTCTTCTCGTGATATCACCATGGATTTTGTTTTAGAGCTGCTTATGACCATCCCTCTCCTCTCCAGCTCCCCCCTCCAGACCCGCAGGTTGGACTGGAGATGTGTCCCCGATTTAGCAATCAGGACAACACCATCAGCAAACGCCAGCTCTGAAACACAGACCCGTCCCATCCTCCAGCACCCCACCTTACACCCTCCCGCCCTCTCCCCACATGCCCCGACGACATCGTCCATGAGGAGTATGAAAAGACAAGGCGACAGGACATCGCCCCGTCCCACACCAGTGGTGGTCCCGAACTCCCCTGACCCATAGCCTGCTGTCCTCACACAATCTCTGCAAGAGCCGCAGAAGCTCTGCACAGCATGAATCAGATGTGCTGGAATGCCCTTCCCTGCCAAACAGTCCCAAAGTTTGCCCCAGGGGACCCTGTCAAACGCCCTCTCCAGATCTATGAAACAAAGATGGATCTCACTCCCGCACTCAAGGGCCCCCTCACCCAGCCGCCCGAGCGCGAAGATCAGGTCTTGAGCACCCCGGTCCGCTCGGAATCCGCACCGGGCCCCATCCAACTGTGGCCCAGCCAGGCGCTCCTGGCCACGATAACTTAAATGCTGAGTTATTCAAGGCAGACCCCGAACTAGCAGCAGAACTATTAGAACCACTATTTGCACTAGTCTGGGAAACTGAGACAACACCAACAGAGTGGAGTAAAGGAATTATTGTCAAATTGTCCAACAAGGGCGACCTTGCAGACTGCAACAACTGGAGAGGAATTACTCTCCTCTCTGTTCCCAGTAAAATATTAGGCACGATAATCATCCAGACTGTGGAAGCACTTTTAAAAGACAGTACTGTTTGACTGAGTTAACTGTGAAAACACTTTTAAAAGACAGTACTGTTTGACTGAGTTAACTGTGAAAACACTTTTAAAAGACAGTAATGTTTGACCGGGTTAACTGTGAAAACACTTAAAAGACAGTAATGTTTGACCGAGTTAACTGTGGAAACACTTTCAAAAGACAGTAATGTTTGACTGAGCTGACTGTGTTAACACTTGAAAAACACAGTATTGCTTGACTGAGTTAACACTTTTAAAACAGAGTAATGTTTGACCGAGTTAACTGTGAAAACACTTTTAAGAGACTAATGTTTGACTGAGTTAACTGTGTTAACACTTGAAAAACACAGTATTGCTTGACTGAGTTAACACTTTTAAAACAGAGTAATGTTTGACCGAGTTTACTGTGTTAACACTTTAAAAACAGAGTAATGTTTGACCGAGTTGACATTGTTAACACTTTTAAAACAGAGCAATGATTTTGATATTGTTATATGTGTAAACACTTTTAAAACACTAGACAACAGAAAAGTAACAACTTGTAATTGAGTTACACATTTATGTCAAGCGTTTTTTGACCTCCATCAGGGTTAGAGAACCAACCATCTCGTGGCACTGCATCACCCGCCAGTTAGTGGGTCTCGTGTGACCTTGACCAGTTGTACCCGCTGAGCTGGAGAAGTCCTCTGGGGTTGCAAAATAGCCCAAAATCTCACCCCGAATTACCACAAGGGTAAAATAGTGAAAACTCGAATCCCAAGAGTTGGGAAGATGATGATGTCAAGTCTTGCTGTCTCGTGTCATCTCTTCAAGTTTCCCTCATCCCTTACACTTTCACGTCTCCAGTTTTCTTATCTCGGTATCTAACAACATCTCTTACCCAGGGTTTCTAGAAGTCAACAAAAATGTTCCGGTCGTTTTGGGCCCCATATTCCACAACTGCGATTAGTGTCGTGTGAGCGACAACTCCGGTTGGCACTTATTGACGGGTGTTTAAGTGGTCATGTCTTCTGTCACGACTCCCTCTCTTTTAGCGAGGCTATGGCGCTGTTGGTATGGTCTGTGGTTTAAATCTATGGAGTATTATCACGTCTGTTACTTTTATATTATCTAGCGTTTCTTCTTTTTTTCTTTCTCTCTAAGAACCTACGACTTACTTATTTTCGTTAATTATTTACTCCTCCATCCATTATTTTAAAAAAAAAATGTCGATCCACATGTCAGGAACATGTCTATCTCTACGATGTGGGTTCGCGTCTGGAATCTTATGAGAAAAATTAAGCTTCCTATAATGTAATTAATCCCGACTTAACGGTTCCTGCTAACAGCATTCCTGCACGTCGTTTATTTCCGCTACACACGTTTATATCACCCGTGTGTTGCCGGGGCCCGAAAGGGGAGCAAAGAATAGTAACACTGCACCCTACCACGCATGTCGTAAAAAGCGACTAAGGAGGGTTGGGCATGGGACTGTTTACCCCATCCCGTAAAAACTTTGCACAGTGGGCTGATCACCTGCTTGCCAACCAATCTGATTACGGAAACAACGATAGATTGTTTGGTCTGTTTCTGTTCCACAAAGACGCCACTAGGCGTGGTGGAAACAGCGATAGATTGATCAATTTGTTGTTGCCCTAAGACGCCACTAGGCGTACTGGCCACATACTGCTTTGCCGGTTGGTGGCTAAGGATGGAAGAAGAAGACACGTTTATATAGTGCTTAGGTCGCCGTAATCCCGCTCTGCTGCTCTATCAGACATGCCGCACAAGGCAAACAATATCAAGCTGTCAACCTGATTATGTCAAACAAAATATTACACAAACTACAGCTGCTAGTGCACATGACTGCTTTGATGGGAGCTTCCCGCAAGAGGAAGTAATTATAACTACGCAAGCGTACAAGCTAAATTCAAAAGCACCAATACCTAAAGGAAATTTTACTTATTCAAAAGTATTTTTTTTAAACCACTGCGCATCACCACAGTACACGAACTACGTAGCAGCAGCGAGGATCCCAATGTGTTTATACGGGATCACACATTCTATAAATATATTTTTGTGCACACCGTCATTTGCGCATTTTTCTTTGGTAAGTGTTACTATTTTCGGGAGAGTACATACAAGTCTGTATAAGGGAAACTATGCAATTAATGTCTAACTTTCAACCAAAGTTGCATCCCTTAGCGTTATGTACTGACAGAAAAAGCTGGGATTTTATATATAGGATACTGTAATAGTAATTATAACAGCTCCAGTAGTTGTTTTATGCTCCACAGGGAGCGAGAAGGACCATAAAGTGGAGGTAATGCCAGTAACGGTTTTTTATACAATCATAACATGTATAAGCAAGACAATGATGTGGAGGTAATGCCAGTAATGGTTATTCATACAATCATAACATGTATAAGCAAGACAATGATATGGAGGTAATGCCAGTAACGGTTATTTATACAATCATAACATGTATAAGCAAGACAATGATGTGGAGGTAATGCCAGTAACGGTTATTCATACAATCATAACATGTATAAGCAAGACAATGATGTGGAAGTAATGCCAGTAACGGTTATTTATACAATCATAACATGTATAAGCAAGACAAAGCTGGCGACAGAAGTAGTAACAGAATAAGGCAGTTATGCTATAACACCACATTTACATAACATCCTCATCATCATCACATTTAACCCCGCTGACTCCTTCTTGTACTGTCTACTTCTGTTCTAATGTTATATGCTCATGCTCACACCAGGCAGTACAACAGGAAGTCAGCACGGGTATGTAACATCAACACAGAAGTAGACAGTACAAGAGTGAGTCAGCACGGGTATATAATATCAACACAGAAGTAGACAGTACAAGAGTGAGTCAGCACGGGTATATAACATCTTACAGAACCAGTGAAAAGTTACGGCCACAGAGAAGATGTATCGCGGAAGCGGCAGACATCTTAAAGATAGGCAATGCGACCACACTCACGTCTTAATTAACATTCTTGATAGGAAGCTGATAACAAACTCTCCCCGCAACTCTTCGCTGCTTATGCAGTACAAGAAAACAACATAACGATTGTCAAAGAAAGTCGGCAATACTACCCTAACAGATATACCGCAACCAGTATTAACCTGAGCCTCCTCAAGCAGATGTGTAAGAATGACTCAGTAATATTTTTATTATAGAAGGCCTGGTTCAAGGATAGACCATTACAAGGATACCAAAATAGCTTTGTTATATGTTTATAAATGCATACAATGAACACATACCATGTACATATAATTTCATCTGGACTTTCCTTCTAATTCATCCAAATACTCAAGGTTTTCTTTTTATGTTTTTTAAATGTGTACGATTACTTTATTCAATAACACATTCATGTTTTTGTTTCATTAAGAAGTCTGATGATGAGATATGTACGTTGGTCTGGACAAGGGGTCGTCCACAAATGACGTCACGCAATTTTTGTCCCCCGGTCACAAAAACACAAATGTCTTATTCCGTGACGTCACAAACATCTTACCACTACCCAAATGTTTTATAATATTGAAAAGAAAGAATATAATCGAATGTAAATGAGTTAACTAGAGCAGACTAAATAACAATCTTTTAAGTCAAATAGTGTTTAGCTAATCAGGGTTTTACAAAGACTGCTTCGCTGGTCAAGTAATAAGTAATTACACAAAGTAGTGAGTATCCAAAAATGAAAATGTAAATCCAAGGAATAATATATCCAATAGAGTAAAATACAAACCTGTCCACTTAAAATACTTGTCTAACCTGAACAAAACTTGTCAAGTTAAAAACAACTTGTCTTGATAATCTCAAAGACGAAGTTCTGTAAAAATCCTCTCGCCTAACGAATCCTAAAATCTGTACAAGCCCTCTCAATCGTCCACGTCTATTCTTTATATACAGCCCACTCTTTTTTCCCGCCAATTTTCACACGATGCTTTATTTTTCACACGATACCAAACACCTATATTTGCACACGCTTTCCTCAGTTTTTCGACTTTTTTCACACGACTCTCACTCTAGCAACGGAAAAAACCTAGATTAGCAACTTCTCCCAAAACTTTCCATTCAATAAACATGCATTTACTATTTTGTTGTTCTGGGACAGCTTTTCTCGAAGCCGTGAACTTTTCATGATACTGTATTTTGTGCACAAATGTCTTCACTGCTTTTAACGTTGTTATTTCTCATTTTATGTGGTTTTTAACACGTATTAATTGTAGTGTATGCCAAGCGGTCACAGCAGTTACAGAGTTGAAATAAATTTCAACAATTATGTTCACATACACAGTTACACAGCAAGAAACGTCATTACAAGATGTAAAATCCATACATATACCTTGGCAGCAATATAGACACTGCTAGAGGGACAGACTATGATATCAACATAAGAATACAAAAGGCTAGAGAAGGTTTCATTGTATTGGGAAATATATGAAGATCAAAAGAAATCAGGTCCAAGACAAAAATCATATCTTCAATTCAAATGTCAAGTCAGCAACTGAAACACGGAGAAAACAAAAACAACAACCAAAAAGCTACAGATTTTCATAAATGGGTGCTTGTGTCCAATAGGATTGCAGTGATATGACAAGATCACTAATGTGAAACTGATGGCAAGAACTAGACAAGTGCCCGTGGACAGGAGATGAGAAGATGGAGCTGGAGATGGAAGGGACGCACACTGAGAAAACCTGTTGATAGTGTGGCCGTTGGTGGAACTTCCTGTTACAATAGCATTACCAGGCAGTCCTTGTTCTGGACTCCACCGGGTAAGACCGGTAGAGGGAAACTAAGGAGCTGATTGTACGAGACAGACCTATGCTAACTGGGTAGTTTAAGGGTGATGACGAGGGCACTGTCCATAAAAGGCTTACTTACAGTGTCAAATATGAAATTCTTTCTTTTCTGTATAGATGTAAAAAACTTGATTTTTCTGTACAGATGTTTAAAAAAACTTGATTTTTCTGTACAGATGTAAAAAACTTGACTTTTCATTCCACTCACGTTACAATGATACAATCCACTTTCTTCCGCACGTTATGTGAAGAAGAACGCAGGAAAATATCGTACCAACAGGAAAGATTGGAGAAATAAGAGAATGAGGACAACAAAAAGAGGAGATACTAGACAGTTTGACATCGTGACATACAAATAAGTAAAACAGCATGACTGATCATCTATATTTTACTTACTCTAAATTCTTTTGTTTGTAGGAAGGGTGTATTCGAAATGACTAATGTCAAATGAAGAATAAATTATATTAACCTATGTACGGTACTCCGAGCTTTTGTGCACCTTCTCTCCCCCCCCCCCCCCCTTGTGTTTTGTTTTACAATATAAGAGTGAAGAATATACCATTTTACGATATAAGAGTGAAGAATATACCATTTTACGATATAAGAGTGAAGAATATACCATTTTACGATATAAGAAAGAGGAAAAACTTATTCCGCTTAGAATTTTTTTAATTTGCCAGGAGGAGCAACGCATTAAGCCAATCGCAGCAAATGAACATTCTATTTACATTTAGATACCATATTGCCTAAGTATAACCCATAGGGGGTTGAACGGGACATATTTCTTGATTACATTTTTATTTTAATTAAGCGGAATCGGCAACACCATTCACGGGGTCCTATCTTCATAATAAATTGAGACAGGTATAGTCACGGGCGCCCCTAAAGTATTTGGTGCCCGGGGGAGATCCTACCGTTGGCACCCTCCTCCATAAAGAAACATAATTGCAAGTATATTTTTAACAGTAAGTACTATCATAATGTCCGATTGAAAGCAGCGGCTGGGAGACTTTTTCAGGCCATAAATCGTGGATTTCTCAGCAAGAAAGAGGTTGGTAAGAAAACGAAGATGGCTATATACCGCTCCACCTATGTCCCAGTCTTGACATATGGATGCGAGTCGTGGGCAATGACTACAACCCACGAAAGCCAGATCCAAACCTCAGAAATGAGATATCTGAGGAGGGTGGTTGAAGTGACAAGAAGAGACATGGTCCGCAACCAGACGATCCGTCAAGGCCTAAAATCCCATCCGCTGCAGACCCAAATAGAACAGTCCCAACTGGGATGGTTTGGCCATGTCTGCAGAGTGGGAGAGGATCGGCTGCCACGACGGGCATGGGAGGCAGGGAGCCAGGGATCCAGACCTCCAGGACGACCCAGAGTCCGCTGGGAGGACAACATTAGACAATCTTTGAAGGACCGAGGACTAGAATGGAACCAGGCCAGGAAGAAGACAGCTGATAGAATGGTCTGGCGCTCTCTCTTCCAAACCTCTACACCTCACGGTAGAAGGGGAACGACTAAGTAAGTAAGTATAATGTCCGATTGACAGGGTAGTTAGAGCGCTGGTGTCTCGCGGCAAAGGTGTCGGGTTAGATTCACGGTATTCGACACGCTTCAGTCCACCCAGCTGTAAATGGGTACCTGACTGTGCACTTGAGTTAGGGATGGAAAAGGCAGCGAGGAAGGGAACTGGTCACCCCCACCTCTCGTTGCTGGACCCAGTATAGTGTAGTCTCTAACACTTCACTCCCCTACGTCAGTATCTGCTATGGGACTACATTTACCTGTTTACTATCATAGTCGTGTCCGATGGCACCCCCATTCTGGCCGTCACCCGGGGCGGACCGCCCCCCTCAGTACGTCACTGGGTATAGGACTAAAATCTGACACAGACTTCAGCTGTAGTAAGACTAATGATAAGACCATATCCAAATAGTGTCGCGCGTATTATCAGTGTGGGCAGAAGGAGGCTTAAAACAAGAGATAAGTCTACAACAATGGTTGTAAAACTTTTTTTCTCTGGGCCGCACTTTCGGAATGAATATTTACTCGCGCCACACCGAATTTTATATTGATAAGAAATACCTTTAAAAAACATAATAACAAAAAACAACTCCTAGCAGTGCTTTATTCATAACATAGAACACAACAACTTTATAATATGATCATGAGATACCCACAAAGTATAAAACAATACTGGTACACACAAACATGATTCATTCACAACATATACGAATAAACTCAGGAAACTTCTGGAAAATGCTATGGGTTTCTGTAAAGTATTTCTCATAAATCACATGTAACATGTAAATAAGTAAATGATCTTCATATTTATTTTAGGCATATGAATTTTCTGAAAATGTCTCTAAATCTTTGACTGCCGTTGAGCCTTCCCGCTACACCTGCCATCCTCTCATGCCATACCGTTTGAGAACCACTGTTCCACAACAACAAAAGTAAACAGTGTTTCTAGGACAACACGGACATATACAACACACCACGTGACGTTTGTGTTAACTGACAACAGTTTACACAGTGTACACAGAATGAAGGCTCTTGGGAGATTGGGGTACTTCTGCAAGCTTAGAGTTAGTATGTCAGCGAACAGACACGAGTAGTTCCCGGAGGTCTTTGCGGAGACCAATAAAAAATAGGACTTCATATTCATCACCCTTCAGCTCCCCAAGGAGCAAAGGCCTTCAACAAACTTATGTCAAGTATTCATGTCCCGTGTTATCAGCTCAAGGTCTTTACACGTCTTCTGCATACCATTCCTGTCTCCATAACTCTTCTCCGTGTGTTCTTAGCTGCCACCTGTCAAAGTTTTCCACTGTAATTTTGTTCATTCAATGTCAATTCCAGGTGACAAATCTGGAGATTTTCCGAGAAGAAAAAGTAGCGTCAGCAACACAGACTCCATTCGGCTTTCTCCGTCAGCAACGCGCACTCCATTCGGCTTTCTCCGTCAGCAACGCACACTCCATTCGGCTTTCTCCGTGTTACATCACGTGCCTCCTTACCAGACGACCTTCTTCTGTCTGGAATGTCTGAGTTATACTTTCTATAGTTGACCTGTCCATGCTGTTTGTTGAAGGTTTTGGGGTTTTAAAATGTCTACAGGATGGGGTAACGGTCCCCATGCCCAACCCTCCGTACGACATGAATAGTAGGTCAGTGTTAAAATTCTCTGCTCCCTTTTCAGGTCCCGGTAAGATATGGGTGCGTAGGACCATTGTTCCCTCAGAAAGTCAGAAAAGGCCACTATTATGAGGATGTACAAGTGGCTGGGACTGGCCAATCGTAGCATGTAAAACACTTTGCTACTGAAATCACCACTGCAGGAGCATGTTAATGCTTGGTCAGTCTTCCTGTAAGGGGACATCATAAGATGTGGCTCCATAGGAGCAAAAAGGGAAATGATGACGTAGTACTAGCAAACGTATGACGTAAAACACAAATACTACAGAAGCCACCGTTGCAAGAGTTTGTGTTTGGTGCAGGCTTCGTACTACAGGGGACATCTATAGCACGTTTCACTATAGCACGTTTCACTAGCTTTGCCCTCAAACAAATGTAATTATCTGATTAACCGTCTAACGCATTAACGCCATTTTTTGCATACGATGTTATATTGGGTTAGACCCAACAAATATATACTTTGTATCTGTGCATCTTGTCCAGTTCCCATAAACGGATGAAATCCTTTGATCTTTGTCGGCATACGGTACTAATTATTGTGTATCGAGAAAAGAAATTTTACCACTTCATGCACAGATTCTGTGAATTGATTAGGCATAGGCGTGTCTACTATTACAATAATGTGGCCATCACGTTTGCAATTGAATACGTGTTGAAGATGATTTCTTAAATGATCTGCATGCGAAATACTCGTGACATTGTATGTCATTGACATTTAATGCGCTACCAAACTGGACCTTCCTTGATCTAATTATTTCAATGGGTATCATCTCTTTGCGGTTCATAAATATCATAATGGAACGTTGCTCCTCTAATGTGCTTGTAAATAACGGTAAGGTCATCTTTAAAGAAATTAAACTTCATCCGAATCATAATCAGATGTATCTGAGAAATTGAAAATCAATCTCGGCTGAATGAAGGACAAACCATCATTCTTCCAATATTCCTCTTCCTCTTGTAACACATGGTTCTCACTTTTCTTCCAATAATCCCTGGCTATATTGGAGATGGCGGCTTTTATAAGTATTTCAACATCTTTTAATTTGAACGTTCTATTTTCTGTTGCTACCTGTTCCTTAATTTTAGCCCATACTAATTCTACTGGGTTTAAGTGAGAATGGTAAGGAGGTAATCTTAAACATCTGTGACCATGTTCATGGATTGCCTTGTCTATGTGAAATATCTTTGTATGCTGTGTCTTTTTTTACAATTCCAAGTAATTCAGGTTCATGGACATTTCGTTGAATGGAATGTTGTTTATGGTCAGCCAAATCTTTATTACATCTTTAATAATTGGTGAATTAGAAACTTTATCTTCTGGTGCCACAACGTTGTGATATGAGGCATTGTCCATTATCAAACACCACGGTCTATCCAAGGAAGGAAGTACATGATTCACAATTCAATCTTGAAATATCTTGCCATTCATCTCTGCATGGTAATCCCTATTATCTGTGGATTTTGAAACAAATATGAGTTCAGTATTATTTAGAAGCCCATGATGGCTGCTTCCTGGATGTGCAATTATTAGGCGCTGTCCTTTGCTGCTTGGTACTAGTCTCTTAGTTGTTCCATCAGATGATTGCCATTCTCGTTCATTACTGTGGTGCGCATTGATCCAAGTTTCATCTAAATACACAAAATCATAACAATCTCTTCTCATTTCTCTGACCTCGCGTAAATATTTGCTTCTCATTGCAACTATATGAGGCTTCTCACAAATAAGGTTTCTACCACCAACATATTTTCTAAAAGTGAATCCCAAACTCCTAATAGTCCTCCATAGCGTAGATTTGGAAATATCAATGTCATTATTCTTTCTTAACCAAATGTTCAATTTCCGTAAAGTCACTGCCTCATTATTGTGAAACATATTGCAAATTTCTCTGCGGATCAATTCTCTGTCAAAATATCCACCACTCTTGGCCTATTTTTGTGTGTAAAACACTGGAATTAGACATTTCAGATGTCGCTATCCAGCGGTGCAATGATCGTTTGCTTATCCCCAAGGCGTGAATAGTCC
The DNA here is from genome assembly GCA_024509875.1 of Oreohelix idahoensis. Taxonomy (NCBI): domain Eukaryota; kingdom Metazoa; phylum Mollusca; class Gastropoda; order Stylommatophora; family Oreohelicidae; genus Oreohelix; species Oreohelix idahoensis. The sequence continues at coordinate 414,993 of JAMPIV010020621.1, forward strand.
TCTTTTGTGGGTTTGAAATAGAATGATATAGTTTTCCTCGAGTAGCTTCATTGCAGAAATACTTAAAAATCCTATTTGTGATTTGCTGTAATGTCATAAAATGTACTCGCAGACTCATTTTTCCTTCTTAACCACACAATAATTTTTGTAGACACACCTCTGATTGACAATGTGTGCGTTGCACCGGATATAAACTGTTTTATGTTCAAGAAGTGCGATTTCACGCAATTTCACTCAAAAATCATGCCAATTGCTTGATAAACCAAAAATGTGCAAATGAGGTCGTATAATTTACTGTAGACATTTCAATATGTGTGCGTGTGATGTGTGTTGGCAAGTAGGATTTTATATTATATCGCAAAGAAACGAAAATTGAAACCAATGGCCGCATTTTAATGAAAAATTTAATTCATAGGGTCTACACCATTTCAAATTCACACACAAAATTTCACTTATATGCGTTATATATTCGCTGAGATATAGCATTTTGAAGTTGGGCAAAGCTAGTGAAACGTGCTAGCACGTTTCACTAGCTTTGCCCTCAAACAAATGTAATTATCTGATTAACTGTCTAACGTATTAATGCCATTTTTTGCATACGATGTTATATTGGGTTAGACCCAACAAATATATACTTTATATCTGTGCATCTTGTCCAGTTCCCATAAACGGATGAAATCCTTTGACCTTTGTCGGCATACTAATTATTGTGTATCGAGAAAAGAAATTTTACCACTTCATGCACAGATTCTGTGAATTGATTAGGCATAGGCGTGTCTACTATTACAATAATGTGGCCATCACGTTTGCAATTGAATACGTGTTGAAGATGATTTCTTAAATGATCTGCATGCGAAATACTCGTGACATTGTATGTCATTGACATTTAATGCGCTACCAAACTGGACCTTCCTTGATCTAATTATTTCAATGGGTATCATCTCTTTGCGGTTCATAAATATCATAATGGAACGTTGCTCCTCTAATGTGCTTGTAAATAACGGTAAGGTCATCTTTAAAGAAATTAAACTTCATCCGAATCATAATCAGATGTCTCTGAGAAATTGAAAATCAATCTCGGCTGAATGAAGGACAAACCATCATTCTTCCAATATTCCTCTTCCTCTTGTAACACATGGTTCTCACTTTTCTTCCAATAATCCCTGGCTATATTGGAGATGGCGGCTTTTATAAGTATTTCAACATCTTTTTAATTTGAACGTTCTATTTTCTGTTGCTACCTGTTCCTTAATTTTAGCCCATACTAATTCTATTGGGTTTAAGTGAGAATGGTAAGGAGGTAATCTTAAACATCTGTGACCATGTTCATGGATTGCCTTGTCTATGTGAAATATCTTTGTATGCTGTGTCTTTTGTTACAATTCCAAGTAATTCAGGTTCATGGACATTTCGTTGAATGGAATGTTGTTTATGGTCAGCCAAATCTTTATTACATCTTTAATACTTGGTGAATTAGAAACTTTATCTTCTGGTGCCACAACGTTGTGATATGAGGCATTGTCCATTATCAAACACCACGGTCTATCCAAGGAAGGAAGTACATGATTCACAATCCAATCTTGAAATATCTTGCCATTCATCTCTGCATGGTAATCCCTATTATCTGTGGATTTTGAAACAAATATGAGTTCAGTATTATTTAGAAGCCCATGATGGCTGCTTCCTGGATGTGCAATTATTAGGCGCTGTCCTTTGCTGCTTGGTACTAGTCTCTTAGTTGTTCCATCAGATGATTGCCATTCTCGTTCATTACTGTGGTGCGCATTGATCCAAGTTTCATCTAAATACACAAAATCATAACAATCTCTTCTCATTTCTCTGACCTCGCGTAAATATTTGCTTCTCATTGCAACTATATGAGGCTTCTCACAAATAAGGTTTCTACCACCAACATATTTTCTAAAAGTGAATCCCAAACTCCTAATAGTCCTCCATAGCGTAGATTTGGAAATATCAATGTCATTATTCTTTCTTAACCAAATGTTCAATTTCCGTAAAGTCACTGCCTCATTATTGTGAAACATATTGCAAATTTCTCTGCGGATCAATTGTCTGTCAAAATTATCCACCACTCTTGGCCTAATTTTCGTGTGTAAAACACTGGAATTAGACATTTCAGATGTCGCTATCCAGCGGTGCAATGATCGTTTGCTTATCCCCAAGGCGTGAATAGTTCTCTTTTGTGGGTTTGAAATAGAATGATATAGTTTTCCTAGAGTAGCTTCATTGCAGAAATACTTAAAAATCCTATTTGTGATTTGCTGTAATGTCATAAAATGTACTCGCAGACTCATTTTTCCTTCTTAACCACACAATAATTTTTGTAGACCCACCTCTGATTGACAATGTGTGCATTGCACCGGATATAAACTGTTTTATGTTCAAGAAGTGCGATTTCACGCAATTTCACTCAAAAATCATGCCAATTGCTTGATAAACCAAAAATGTGCAAATGAGGTCGTATAATTTACTGTAGACATTTCAATATGTGTGCGTGTGATGTGTGTTGGCAAGTAGGATTTTATATTATATCGCAAAGAAACGAAAATTGAAACCAATGGCCGCATTTTAATGAAAAATTTAATTCATAGGGTCTATACCATTTCAAATTCACACACAAAATTTCACTTATATGCGTTATATATTCGCTGAGATATAGCATTTTGAAGTTGGGCAAAGCTTTATAGCAAAAATGGAGATGATGATGTAAAAGAACAGTGTAGTGAGCGAAAACAGGCAGTGTACATCTTACTAGGACAACAAAGACATTACCAACGTTAGGATCACAAATTCTCTTTATCGGGGGACAAATGAACAAAAATAAACACAATACAGTAGAGAAAAGAATGTGACAACTGCTCTAATGCATTTAAAACAACATGACTACAAATGACGATTCGCGAGTGTATATAATTTTATGGATTTAGATCACTTGCCTGTGTTGCCTACCGTCTTCTTTTGCCTATCCCTGATGAAGACAATGTGGCCGTAATACACGCCATTTCTTTGTCCCAGTAGACAACAACAAAATAAACAACGCTCAAGGAACAGGCAAGGATATAAGGCAAGAAGATATAAGACAAGAAGATATAAGGCAAGAAGAGCTTACATTGCACTGGGGAATTTATGGAAATAAAAAGAAATCAATACCAATCTTCAACTCAAATGTCAAGGCAGTCCTATTGTATGGCTGTGAAACATGGAGAACAGCAAAAACGATCACCAGATGTTACCGTATTTTCATAACTGTGTTCTTGTGCAGGACTGAAGTGGTATGACAAGGTCACTAATGTAGAACTGATGGTAAGAACCAGACAAACACCAGTGGTATGACAAGGTCACTAATGCAGAACTGATGGTAAGAACCAGACAAACACCAGTGGTATGACAAGGTCACCAGTGGCGTATCCTGGTAATGCGAGCTAGGCGTGCTGCTACTTAAAATGAATATGTACGCCTACTATTTAACTTCTTCCCCTCTTAATTTAAAAACCAACTATATTCAATTACGCAACGATAGTTATTACGGGTATATGTCAACTATCTCCGAAATACTAATTAACTTACAACTTGAAACTCACTGTCACTGTAATAATCTGCATTCCCGGCAACTAACAAAAATTAATCACAAATAACACTGGACGGACACAACCTTCTTCTTCTTCTTCTTCATCGTTCGCCCTGAAAAGGACGGTGGTTGCGTTGTGTCTGTTTGCGCCTAAGCTGTGATATCTGCACCTTTCGGTCGACACATCCGACTTCTGCACGGCATTTTTTAGGGACCGGGTTTGCCTTCCCATTTCGATCCGTACTCGCTCAGCCAGACTGCACTGCTGCAGACTGTTTCCAGGACCACCACGTGGAGGTGGAGTACGGTCTTGATCAGCTCTGGTTCGCTGATCCTGATGCAAGCAGTCAAGCTATGGGTCGCTGACTGCATTCACTATTGCTGCATCTTGGGGTCCCAAGACACAACCGATTTTTACAACTCGAGAGCTGCAGGACCACCGCACGCATGTTCGCATTGTATTTACGTTAAATTAATATGAAACAAATATAAAGGTATGTTATAAGGCACTCGTAGGAAATAAAGAAGTAGAACACTAGACAACAGAAAAAACAACAGACATGAGTGGCTTACCCAGGATTTGAACCCTGGACCTTCCGTGCGACAACACCGCCTAACTATGCAAGCGAATCACACTGTCCTCCCTGCCATCTACGCATCCCCAAAAAAGGATGTTTCAATGACAGGTCATTAGTGCGAACCTCTATACATAACACCGGAAGTTTACCATGGGCAGTTCAGCCTATTAATGACGCAATCACTTCTGTTGTTCCCCTATATATCAGTATTGGTCAGTCCAACAAGACAAAGACCTTAATACTGTGTCCAGTATGATAGTAGACTTAGAACAGTAAGAACAGGACAGAGGGTAGGTTTAGTATTGTATAAACATTTATAACACATAAGGAAGGGAAACCACGAGGCCTGTAAATAGTAAATTAATATGAAACAAATATAAAGGTATGTTATAAGGCACTCGTAGGAAATAAAGAAGTAGAACACTAGACAACAGAAAAACAACAGACATGAGTGGCTTACCCAGGATTTGAACCCTGGACCTTCTGTGCGACAACACCGCCTAACTATGCAAGCGAATCACACTGTCCTCCCTGCCATCTACGCATCCCCAAAAAAGGATGTTTCAATGACAGGTCATTAGTGCGAACCTCTATACATAACACCGGAAGTTTACCATGGGCAGTTCAGCCTATTAATGACGCAATCACTTCTGTTGTTCCCCTATATATCAGTATTGGTCAGTCCAACAAGACAAAGACCTTAATACTGTGTCCAGTATGATAGTAGACTTAGAACAGTATTTACGTATCTGGCCATGACCCCGATCCAATCAAACCAGTGTTCAGACGTGAATCCGAAAGGTGCCGCACGCATTGTGACGGAATTACCCGAGAAACTTCGGGCGATTGCTACCAACCAATAAAAACTGCACTATAAAAAGCGTCTGGGGAAACTGAAACTAGATTATACTCGTAGATTCTATGAGGGAAAATCCGTTATCCTGGTGCGTGCGGTCCGAAAGCAGAACATTAGAAGAGAAATATTTTATAGAATAATAAATTAAATTTTTATTTTCCTTCGGGCATAGGTGTGCGCAGCACGCACAGCACACATAAAGAATACGCCACTGAAGGTCACTAATGTAGAACTGATGGAAAGAACCAGACAAACACCAGTGGTATGACAATTCACATGTAGAACTGATGGTAAGAACCAGACAAACACAAGTGGTATGACAATGTCACATGTAGAACTGATGGTAAGAACCAGGCAAACACAAGTGGTATGACAAGGTCACTAATGTAGAACTGATGGTAAGAACCAGACAAACACAAGTGGTATGACAAGGTCACTAATAAAGAGCTGATGGTAAGATCCAGACAAACACAAGTGGTATATTCTTCTTCTGCATTCGTTGGTTGCACTGTGTCGCTGTTTACAGCAAAGCTGCGATATCTGAGCCTTTCGACCCGACACATTCGACTTCGGGATGACATTTTTTAGGACCGGGTTTGCCTTCCCACTTCGATCCCTACTCTCTCAGCCAGACTGCAGTGATGCAGCCTGTTTCCAGGACCACCACTTGGAGGTGGAGTAGGGTCTTGGTCAGCTCTGGTTTACTGACCCTGACGCAAGCAGTCAGCTATGGGTCACTGACTGAATTCCTCACTATTGACGTGTCTTAGGTCATACAAGTGGTATGACAAGGTCACTAATGTAGAACTGATGGTAAGAACCAGACAAACACAAGTGGTATGATAAGGTCACTAATGTAGAACTAATGGTAAGAACCAGAGAAACACAAGTGGTATGATAAGGTCCCTGATGTAGAACTGATGGTAAGAACAAGAAAAACACAAGTGGAATGACAAGGTCACTAATGTAGAACTGATGGTAAGAACCAGTCAAACACAAGTGGTATGACAAGGTCACTTATTGTGACGTAGAATGGAAATATTGATACAGTAATCTGACAGCCTTTTGCTTTCCCATTTAGTGTCTACCATTGGTTAAGCCAAACCACGCAATTTTCTGTTTGTATGACTCAATTTTGAATCAACGCCCTCTTTCTGGGAACATAACAACAGAGTTGTTTACCAACTTTTCGCAACCTGCCAGTATTAACAGGGGAGCGAATCACGTTTGTTTACCCGAGTTTCCAACGCAAGCTGATTTGCCAATTATCATTCATTAGACAGATGCGCGGAGAAATAACGGACTGTTTGAAAAGATACACTGGCGATAATATTTTCCCGACCACCTTTGATGTTCGTAGATTTCAGGGGGAGATAAATGTTTGATCTGCGAAAGGGGACATAATCTAAGAGAGCCCCATTGCACGGCCAAGTTTTCTGATGTCGGTCAGCATCGCTGAATAGAATGAACGAACAAACCTTTGATCCAGGAAACACAGTTTCCTGATTTCTCTGCTATACAGAAGGTGTGAATTGTAACATCTTCTAGTGATAATAACACCATGATCTGTATATATGCCGCGCTCTCTCAAATTCAGTTATTAGAGTCGCTCAGAAATTCTTGGATAATCTAAACACGCCAGACTAGAACAATTCTTTGCTAAATGTGTTAAATTGTCTCGTGGGGATTTCATTTTCTGATTTGTGCACCTGATCAAAACCAGCGGCCAGAGGTCTTTAACATTACCAGTACCATTATTATTATTTTGGGTCTTCGATTTTTTGGACTAGTTCGGTTCTCTTGCTTCATTCAGTGAAGGATTAATGGTGTCTTCTTTGCGGCTACCAGTCCCAAGTTCCTTCGTGAACCGGTTGGGCCCAAGAGACAAAATAACATTAAGATTAAAATCATCTTTCTTTGATCCTTAGCCGCCGACCGTTAAAGCAGTCAGTGGCCATCACGCCTAGTGGCGTCTTGTAGGGCAACAACAAATTGATTCCACTTTGCTCGGTCGGTGGCCATCCTTCGTACAGTGCCCCAACTCTGGTTCAGTCTTTGCATCTCAGCCTCCACCAGGTTGTTTTTGGTCGTCCTCTCTTTCGTTTTCCTTCAGGGGTCCAAAGCATAGCTGTTCTTGTGATGGCATCGGGGTCTCTTCTGAGGACATGGCCAACCCAGGTCCAGCGTCTGCCAGCTATGATGGTGTGCATGTCCTCTTGCTTGCTACAAGTAAGCAGATTTTGGTTGGTGATGGTATTCGGCCAAAAGATGCGGTGAATTTTTCTTAGGCATGTTGTGTGAAAAGAGGACAATTTTGACATTTCCTTCTCTGTGACTCTCCAGCATTCCGCACCATAGAGAAGCACAGAAAGCACGCAACTCTGGTATAATCTTAATTTTGTGCTTGTGCTGTACTGGGAGGACTTCCAGATGTTATTTAGGCTAAAGAAGGCTGTTCTTGCCTTATTCATTCTGATGTTGATGTCTTTGCCTGCCCCACCGTCTGGTGTTACTACGCTTCCTAGGTATGTGAAGGTATCTGTCTGTACCAGTTGCTGATTCCTTACTGATATGGGCTCAGGGTTGCTCACATTGAGCGTCATGACCTCAGACTTCTTTAAATTGATGTTCAAGCCCACCTGCTGGCTAAATTTATTAAGTCTATCCGTTTTTTCCTGGATGTGTTGATGTGAATGTGCCAGCAGTGCAATGTCATCTGCATATTCCAGATCTTCCAATGTTGAAAATGTAGTCCATCTTATTCCTCTTGGACTGCCGTCTGTTGTCTGGCGCATCACCCAGTCTATGACTGTTAAAAATAGAGTGGTTGATAAGGGGCATCCCTGTCGTACTCCTGTCTTCACCTCGAAGGTTAGGTTGCTCTGCCCAACACTACACGTAAAGTTGGCATAGAGGCTTTTTATGATTGACATTATGCAGCTTGGAATTCCATAAGCCCTCAGTATTTTCCATAAACTGTCCCTATGTATGCTGTCAAAAGCCTTTTCAAAATCAACAAAATTTATGTAAAGCTGTCTTTGCCATTCTGAGCACTGCTCTATAATGTTCCTGAGAGTGAATATATGGTCTACACATCTTCTGTTCTTTCTAAATCCTGCTTGTTCTTTCCTCAGTTTGTAGTCTACTGCCTTTGAAATTCTCTGTATAATTATCCTGCCTAGTATTTTGCTGGGAACTGAGAGAAGAGTGATTCCTCTCCAATTATTGCAGTCTGCAAGATCTCCCTTCTTAGGCAATTTGACAATTATTCCTTTGTTCCACTCTGATGGTGTTGTCCCCGTTTTCCACACTTGTGCAAATAGTGGTTCTAATAGTTCTGCTGCTAGCTCAGGGTCTGTCTTAAATAGCTCTGCATTTAAGTTATCATGGCCCGGAGCTTTACCGTTCTTTAACCCTTTGATTGCTGTGATGATTTATTCTTTTCGTGGAATGTCTGTATTTACATCTAGGTCGTTTTCAGCCTCAGGAACATTCAATTGTGTCTCTGGTATTTCCTTGTTCAGAGTTTCTCTGAAGTGCTCTGCCCATCTTGTTTCCTGTCCCTCTGCTGTCTTGATGAGATTTCCTTGCTTATCTCTTACTAATGTAATATTGTTTGCACCTTGTTTTCCGCTGATGAATTTAGTTATTTTGTATACTGTGCTTTGTTCATTTCTCAGTGCTGCCTCTTCTGCCTGTTTTGCAAGATCGTCTAGGAAATTCCTTTTGTTGGCTCGGGTTTGGCATTTAACTTCCCTGTCCAGCTGACTGTACTGTTCGCTATATAGTTGCTTTAACCTGGGGGACTTCGCTTCTGTTTTCTTTCTTTTCATTTCCTTTCTCATCTTTATGGTGTTTAGTGTTTCTGGTGTTATCCAGTCTTGCTTCTTCCTTTCCTGGAATCCTAAGCATGATTTGCTACTTTCCTTATATATTGTTGAAATGGTGTTGAAATTCTGGTCTATATCATCAGTCAATGTCTTTTCCTGGCTTTTGGCAAATTGATATCGTTTCTTAATGTCGGCCGCAAAAGCTTTTCTGGTAAGGGGGTCCTTCAATTTGCTGATGTCAAACCTTTTCTGTGTAGTTACAGTTGGTCAAGCCCTTCTTAGTTTCACTTTCAGTTTTGCTACTACTAAATGGTGATCACTTCCCACATCTGCACCTCTTCTTACCTTCACATCTTGTAATGCATGTCTCCATCTGCCGTTAACCATGATGTGGTCTATCTGGTTTCTGTCCCGACCATTTGGTGATTCCCATGTTAACTTGTGAATTTCCTTATGTGGGAAAAGTGTTCCTCCAATGACCAGGTTGTTAATGCTACAGAAACTTATTAGCTTATCCCCATTTTCGTTTGCTGTTCCGCTGCCGCATTTCCCCATTGTTCTTTCATTATATGTATTGTGTGTACCAACTTTCGCATTTAGGTCTCCCATTACTATAACAAGATCATATCTAGGTGTGTCTTCCATTTCTTTCTGCAGTTATTGATAGAATTCATCCTTGACCTCCTCATCGCTATCATTCGTTGGTGCGTAGCATTGTATTATTGTAGTGTTGGTGAATCTCCCTCTCAATCTCAATCGTATCAGTCTGTTGTTGATGGGTTTCCATTCCAGTAATGTCCTTTCTATCCCTTTCTGTAGAATAATGGCTATGCCTTCACTGTGCTGTCCATCCTCTCTTCCAGAGTAAAGTACTGTTTCTCCTGTTGCTGTTTTAACTTTTCCTGCCCCTGTCCATCTGCTCTCGCTTATCCCCAGGATGTGTAACCTATAGTTTCTCATTTCTGCCGTGACCTGTCTTAGTTTACCTGTCTCGTACATTGTCCTGACATTCCAAAATCCTATTCTTGTATCCTGTTTTGCGGTCAGGACATCCGTTTTCATGTCAGTGGCTTCCTTTCGGCTTTCACCACTGACAGTCATACGAGCCACAGACTCCGAATGTCCATCCCGCAGCAAAGTTTGTTCATTTGATGTTGTTTCTGTAACTTCATTATTTTTTTACATAGACAGGGGTGTCAGCCCTATGCTAAAACCCCCAACCTGGAGGACCAGGGTACCAGCTTTTGTCTGACCCCTACCCACACAGACCAGTCCAGTTTGGTTGAACCTACCAGGAGTAAAACTCCCACTGGCATAGCTCTGGGGATTGTCAGGGTACGCAAGCTGCCATACCGCTACAAGGTATAGGTACCATTGATGGCAGGAAGATAACTCATAAACCTAAAAATCAAGGAATCGTACCAAGCTGAGAATGAAGAACACACAAAAATTGAAAACGAAGAATATTACAATAATGCTAAAAATAAAGATGATTAAACATAAAGCTGCAAGTGAAAAAGATAAAAACAAAAAAGCTGAAAATGAAGAAAAACACACAATACACTTAAGCAGAAAATGAAGATTACACACAAAGCTAAAGTTGACAATTGCTTATAAAGCTGAAAGTGAAGATTACACATAAAGCTGATGATGATTGCATATAATATAAAGCTGAAAATGAAGATTACACATAAAGTTGTAAATTACACATGAAGCTGATGAAGAAGACTACAAAAAGCTAACCATTAAGATTGGACAAGCAGGAAATAACAAATAAATTAACATTCTAAGAACCAAAAACCGGGATATACAATAATGTAAATAGAACCCAAATAAATTAGAATAAATGACAGGCAAACAAATGCAATAAAGAACAATGGCCAGATGAATGAAAATGTGCAGTTTTATCTACTCTGCGAATATGACTATAAAGGAGGATCCTAACCACAATATTAACGTCAGGAGAAATAATCTACAATTGTTTTCAGTTCTCTCACAGCAGTATGGGAATTTCCCAGGAAAATAAAATTCATACCGGTATATTCAATCCAAATTAAAAATCTGTGCACCTAAAAACTGGCCACTGCAGATTACTTTAATAAAAATAACCCCTTCAGTCATAACTGACCATGGGAATGCGTCCCTGAGGTGACAGCCCTCAGCTGCTTATTTTCATGGTGTTTCTTTTGACGTTTTATCCTCTCTTCTGCTTGTGTCAGCTTCTTTTCACCCAATCTGAGGGGGCTCTGTAGAGAGCATCACCACTTTATCCTCTCAGGTTGCTGGATTTATTTATGTCCAGTGCCCTCATGTCTCTCTTGCACACATCTTTGAATCTCAGCTGTGGTTTACCAACTGTTCTTTTGCCATCTGCAGGATGCGACCATCTTCCATGCTGCAGACATGGCCAAGCCAGCGTAGTCTGCACTGTCTAAGCAGTGTGTTCATGCAGATTACTATGCCACCTCTATTGCTCCAGGATATTTCATACTCATGATTGTCCACGTGGAACCAGAATCCAGAACACATTCTCTAAAACTGCTAAACCCACAATGACCTACGATGTCAAACCTGGCCAGAGGATGCAGGGCTGAGGTAGAAACTATGGATCTAAACATGGACCTGGAGAAGACTAGGAACCTCATGCTGTCGACAGGCGTGCAGATATAGCATGATTAATTAACACACTGAATGCAGAAGATGAAGAAAAAATCTGGCCTACAGTATGGCCTAGAAAAAATGAGATGTCATCAATACTATCAGATCCAAACCCCAGACATTCACCTGAATCTGACAGGAACCAACACAGCCTGGAGACTGACGAGAAAGTGGTAACAAATAGGGGACACGCTCAGGAAACTGCTAACCTGTATAACCAAACATGCTCTTGACTGGAACCAACAGGGGCAGAGATGTCTGGGGAAACTAAAGAAAACATGGAGAAGAGCAGTGGAAGGGGAAGCTAGGGCTAGAATACCCTGTGCTGAGACAAAGAGGACAACCAAAAATAGAAATACCAGAAACAAAGTGCTGCAAAAATCACCACTGTTAGAGCTCATGAATGCTTTGGTACAGATTTCCTGAACCAGTGTCACTGGTGGATGCATGCTCTGTAAGGAGCAATAACAGGTGATGGTGTTTCTACAATAACTGCTGTTTTATTTTGTTACTTCCATCCCTGGCCAATTTTGTAAGTTATGAATGACAATAAGTGTTGAGTGGCACAGTGGTTAGAGCGCTAGCTCCTTGCAGCAAAGTTATAGGATTCAAAACCTGGTAACATCACAGTCCAGTCTATCAGGCTGTAAATGAGTACCTCACTCTGATTTTGAGTTTGGGAAGGCAATGGCTACGAGGAAGGTAACCAGTCACCTCACCTCAAGAATCTGAGACCTAGAATAGTGACATTTTTAACCCCCCCCCTTCCCCCCCCCCCACCCCCCCCCCCCCCCCCCCCCCCCCCCCCCCCCCCCTCCTACATAAGCATTTCTTTCCCAAGTCACAACAGGACTGCTTGCATCAGGACCAGCGAACCAGAGCTGGTCAAGACCGCACTCCACCTCCACGTGGTGGTCCTGGAAACAGTCTGCAGCAGTGCAGTCTGGCTGAGCGAGTGTGGATCGCAATGGGAAGGCAAACCCGGTCCCTAAAAAAATGCCGTGCTGAAGTTGGATGTGTCGACCGAAAGGTGCAGATATCACAGCTTAGGCGTAAACAGACACAACGCAACCACCGTCCTTTTCAGGGCGAACGAGGAAGAAGAAGAATCCCACAATATTTCTTGATATTAAATGTTTACAATACAGTGCTAGAAATGTTGTCATGGAAACTTGAGAACTTTTCAGACAGAAGATGATGATGATGTTGTGCTATGGAACTTAAACAGTGATGAAAGTTTGATGATGTAGCATGATGTAAACTTTAATAAAAACATTAATATATACAGTATAAGCTGACAATCTCCAAGTGTAAGCGAGGTAGAGGTAGAACAAAAAACACACGGAGAAGGGAACTGGCAAAAGATATAAAAGGGATGGAGACAAGGAAATACCTTAGATGGATAGCACCTAGTACAGAACAGGAAGGCTTGGCGTGAATATGAAGAAGGCATGCACCTATGAATGCCTATGCTCCTTTGGAAGCTAAAGAGCAATGATGAACATAAGTTAACAAATACCACCAAAAGCAAAAGTTGACTTTACTAAACAATACAAACTTGCAGAAATGTTTAAAACAAAAATTTATTTCAATCACTTTTGTACCATAACTGATGAGTGTAACTGTTGCCCTGATAAAATGACTGCTGAACAACTGCTTCAAAGTTGCCCAACATATGCAGAACAGAGAAAGTGTAAATGGCCGACACAAGTACCATTCGTGGAAAAGCTCTACGGAAATTCAAATAGCCTTAAATTGACTACTGCTTTCTTTTAAAACATTTAAGTAGACGTCTGAGAGTGTACGAAGAAGAAGTACTACAAGCTGAAGATAAAATTACACCAACTCATCTCAACAGTAAACTAATGGCAGCATCTACCTAGAATGAGATGCTGACAGATGCTAAAAGTGACAAAAGTTAACTGTTTCCATCATCATCATCACTTCTTCTTTTCACTCTCTACTAAAGAAGTCAATAGCTATCCCCATATATTAAAACTGTCAACTAAGTCTGGAGTACTAATTAGCTACAGAAAATGGAAGGTAAAGAAAAACTTTACAAGTCAAACATCTCTACGGAGATACCAACAGCCTTAAGCTGACCACTGCTCTCTTTAAACATATTCAAGTCAACACTTGAAAGTGAATGAAGAAGGAGAAAAAACATTAGTTTAAACAAAACCATTTATAGTTTCTTCAAAGTGTTATGAATGAGGACGGTGAACTGGTTTGCCAAAATTGGCAAGTCCCGAGTTGAGTCGCTAATGACAAACTCAAGTCGAGTCTCAGGCTGAGTTGTTGTGGTGACTTAAGTCTGACTTATTCCAAGTTCATCGACAACACTGTTCATGACTCATCAGTTCCCCGTACAGCACAGATGCCAATAAATACAAGCCACGCTTCCCCTGACCTGTGCTATCTACATGAAGGCTTTCCATGTCTTTTAGATATTCCAGCGTGAAATTGCACTTCTTGAACATAAAACAGTTTATTTCCGGTGTTACGCACACATTGTTAATCAGTGGCGTGTCTACAAAAAGTATTGTGCGGTTAAGTAGGAAAAATGAGTCTGCGAGTACATTTTATGACATTACAGCAAATCACAAATAGGATTTTTAAGTATTTCTGCAATGAAGCTACTCGAGGAAAACTATATCATTCTATTTCAAACCCACAAAAGAGGACTATTCATGCCTAGGGGATAAGCAAACGATCATTGCACCGCTGGATAGCGACATCTGAAATTTGTAATTCCAGTGTTTTACACACGAAAAATAGGCAAAGAGTGGTGGATAAATTTGACAGAGAATTGATCCGCAGAGAAATTTGCAATATGTTTCACAATAATGAGGCAGTGACTTTAAGGAAATTGAAAATTTGGTTAAGAAAGAATAATGACATTGATATTTCCAAATCTACGCTATGGAGGACAATTAGGAGTTTGGGATTCTGACCAAACACGACATTCCATTCAACGAAATGTCCCTGAAGCCTGAATTACTTAGAATTGTAAAAAAGACACAGCATACAAAGATATTTCACATAGACAAGGCAATCCATGAACATGGTCACAGATGTTTAAGATTGCCTCCTTACCAATTCTCACTTAAACCCAATAGAATTAGTCTGGGCTAAAATTAAGGAACAGGTAGCAACAGAAAATAGAACGTTCAAATTAAAAGATGTTGAAATACTTACAAAAGCCGCCATCTCCAATATAGCCAGGGATTATTGGAAGAAATGTGAGAACCATGTGTTGGAAGAGGAAGAGGAATATTGGAAGAATGATGGTTTGTCCTTCATTCAGCCGCGATTGATTATCAATTTCTCAGAAACATCTGATTATGATTCGGATGAAGTTTAATTTCTTTAAAGATGACCTTACCGTTATTTACAAGCACATTAGAAGAGCAACGTTCCATTATGATATTTATGAACCGCAAAGAGGTGATACCTATTGAAATAATTAGATCAATGAAGGTCCAGTTTGGTAGCGCATTAAATGTCAATGACAAACAATGTCACGAGTATCTCCCATGCAGATCATTTAAGAAATCATCTTCAACAGGTATTCATATGCAAACGTGATGGCCACATTATTGTAATAGTAGACACGCCTTTGCCTATTCAATTCACAGAATCTGTGACTGAAGTGGTAAAATTTCTTTTCTCGATACACAATAATTAGTATGCCGACAAAGATCAAAGGATTTCATCCGTTTATGGGAACTGGACAAGATGCACAGATATAAAGTATATATTTGTTGGGTCTAACCCAACATAACATCGTATGCAAAAAATGGCATTAATACGTTCGACGGTTAATCAGATAATTACATTTGAAGTTGGGCAAAGCTAGTGAAACGTGCTATAATCTTTCCTTCCCTTTCAGGCCACAGTAACTTACGAACGGGTGTTTTAAGAACCTGCCATTAATTCCTGCACTTCCCACTGACAAGCCCTGTGAGGCTATGAAAGATTTATCTTTTTCGTTCTGCCAAAACTAGACTTATTAATGTTTTAAGTGATTTTAAACAATGGCACAATGCCATTAAAATTAAAAATAAACATTTAAAAGTTAATAAATGACCATAAAACCCAGTGTGGTTTCAGAGAGAAAAGAAAGTTTAGAATCTCTGCTCCCTCAGGTGTGTCATAATAGGTGACACTAAAGTGAGGTTGTGCAAAAGGAATGGCAACTTCATCATATAAAACAATTTGCTACAGAAACCAGTATAGCAGGAGCTTATGACATGCTTTAGTGTATGCTTCCTGTAAGAGGCCAGCTACAGTGGAAATCTTATGCTCCTTATAAAATGTAAAAAGAATAAATGACACAACCATAAAGATTAAAGAAATTTGTCACGTAAATAATATTATTGTGAAATCCTTCCCTCTATCTCTCTCTTTCCTCAAATCAGAAAGGGGTCTAATCTTAATAATTGACAGGACTTCTGCTTTTTTAAGCATTATACAAATGGAGCAGACCAGATGTAGTGGAAGAGATATTTCTAGCTAATACATACTTATATACCAGAGGCTGTTCAGTTTTAATAGTATGGGCACTTTCACATGTTGGCATATAAGGATTTGAACAACTAGACAAAGAAGCTAAGCAAGGCAGATATTAAAGCCAAATAAATGGAGGGAATGGCTGAAGCTTAAAAACAGTAATAACAGATGAACAGGCAGATGTATGGGATGAAAATCTAAACAAAAGGCACATATATAAGCTGTTCAAAGCTCCAAGAAGAACATGCCAGGTATCTAGGCAATTAACAATTCCCAGCATTAACAAACAGCTCAGATTAAAACTGGGAATGGCCTATTTTAGAGCATAAGAACCTTTCTGTGCAGAATGTCTTCAAGACAATAATATAGAGAATTTCCTTACTAAATGTAAAGAAGTATGAAATGCTGACAATCCCACTGTCAGACTATTAACAGACAAGTCACCCATAAATTTAAAACGTGGTGTTGAGGACAGACAGACCTCGGTGACTACACAATATAGTCAAATGACATTTAACATACAAAAATTGATATATAAGTTAGTAAAAGTATAATAAGAATGTAAAGACCTAGTATAGGTCTAGTAATACATATTACTAACACCTAAATATGAGTAAACTAAATATTAATCTACACACCCCAAGCTTTCACTCCCTTAACATCTCCCCCACCCCATCTATTTTTTAAAACAAAATATCAACTATGATGAATCTACCACTTTAGGATAAAGGGGAAGGGGAACAAACACACACACAAATGGGAAATTGTCGTCTACCTTTCATACAATAACTGGCCATGAAGGATAATGCCACAAACAAATAGCAACTGAACAGAATATTTGAAATTATAGACACTATATCCTAATTGTTACCCATCACAGGTTGAGCAGGATATTTTTCTTAAATAATAATTTTAAAAAATTTACCTCAAAGGTAATATGATGCATATGTTTATTTTCTGAGAAAGCAGTTTTAGCATGGGGTATGTATCAAGAACAATCAAGAAACATGTTCCTCTGGTAGGTATCAAATTCTAATCACAACTAAGATCTGCTAACTCGGAGTCACCAAGAAGACATGCACACCATCATAGTGGGCAGACGCTGGTACTGGCTTGGCCATATCCTCAGAAGAGATCCTGACGCCATCAACAGAACTGCATGCTATGGACTCCAGAAAGAAAGCAAAAGCAAGGCTGGTCAAAAGCCACCTGGTGGAGAACTGTAGAGGCAGAGCTGTTAAGCATAAACCAGAGCTAGGGTACCACACGAAGAATGGCAGCCGACCGAGCAAAGTGGAATAGTTTGTTGTTGCCTTATAAGATGCGACCAGGCATGATGGCCACTGACTGCTCTGTCAGCAGCCAAGGATCAAAGAAGAAGAGAAAGGTATCAAACATATACATGGTATATCTGGTTTCATCATGATGTCTATCAGTCTGTTGGCCAATTAAGCCATCTACATCAGTGCAGCCTTAAATAAGAATTCAGTAGTGAATAATAAGGGCTGAGGGTTAGGAAATGTAACGTTAAAAGTGTAGGCAATTTAAATGAAATCCAGATCGATAGACATTTCGGAGAAATCTGACCTACGTCCCACTGTTTAGAGAAATTCATCAGTGCTTAGAGACGCTAGTACCTTTGTACATGAGACATTCGTTAGAACAGTCAGTGTTGTGGTTGTCTGTAAATCTCGCCGTTTTTTTAAATAAAATACGGAGTTATTCTACAATCATGTCTTAGAAAGTAGCCTAATTCAAGCTTTTAGTTCTGTTCTCTAGCCTATAAGCTGTTTGTTGTGAGTTAGTATTCGCAATTTTCACCCACTCGGAAAGCAATCAAATAATGCATTTTAAATAATGACTAGGCTACACAATTTATATAAATAAGTAAATCAATAAATCAAACCTTGCAGTGCTAGCAGATGAACTGGCAATGAATGCGTGAATGGTCTCCCTCCAAACAAGACTGCTACATCTCTGTCTTAGGCGCCATTTTGCTTTCCTTGTTAATAGGCGCCATTTTGCTTTCCTTGTTATCGTTCGAGAATCCAAACACAAAAGTGACGTAAATGAACATGTGAGAGTTAAAAATAGACACATTAGGGACATTGCAGTTTTAAATATGGAATATCATTTATATAACAGGGATACGTCGCAGTTTAAATCTTTAACACAATTTTCTGCAAGTATAAGTTTACAGGAATTTATACAGTGTGTTACAAAAGTAATTATATTTCAGTCTTTAACTAGAATAACCCATAACGTGTAGTAAATATAAAAATGTTATCAACGATCAATTATTCAATAAGATTTTTTTTTTTTTTTTTTGGGGGGGGGGGGGGGGGGGGGGGGGGGGGGGGGGGGGGGTGGGGTGCGGGGGCGCGGGTGGGGTTTGTCTTTTTAATGCAAAGATTGCAGTGTAATGTTATCACCTAATTTGTTCAATGTTTGTCCTATTCCAGGCCAGCGCCGTTTCCTCACCTGTTGTCCCATTAATATTTGCCTGGCTTTTCCCATCAGTTCCCAATTAGTAATCGTGTTCTGTATACCATTTCAACCCATTTAGTCTTCGCAAACGCCCGTTTATTAAAGTATGTAACCGTTTAACTCTCCTTTTTGCTATTCTCCATGTTTCGGAGCCTCCAATAGGACTGGAGGTCGGAGTGGCCAAGAGGTATGGCGTCTGACTCTAATTCTAAAGGTATCCTACCAGGTTCGGTTCCCAGTACAAGGAAAATGTTTGACGGATGTTTTTTTTTTTCAGAGCCAGTGGGTTCTAGTGATATCATACTCCCCTCTGATCTCACGGGTAGTGAGATCGGATGCCTAGCCTTTTTGGATAATGGCGAAAGCATAGGAAGTCCCGTTTGCAAGCTGCGCACGTTTTTTTTCTCGTGGAAATTGTAAAGAGCAGGCAATACGGCCGCTGCCCTGGCAAAAATTTACAAAATTAAGACCCCCCCCCCCCCCCCCCCACAAAGTATTTGTAGAATATGTGATTCCTGCATACACACACTGGGATCCTCGCCGGTGCTATGGAGTTCGTGCACTGTGCTGAAATCCTCCTTGTGTGATCTAAAGGAGGAGATCGGAGCTCTGATGGAGTAGTCATTGTGCACTGAAGATGGTCCTTCAACCCAAACGAAACAATAGAACTGTGACAGAATATTCTCGAACGTCACGTTTACCTGTGCCATCCAATAATTCATTCTGTGCTCTTCACTTTAGTTTTTTCCCAACTTTGACAGTATTTGGTATTTTCAATTCATTGTTTACACTCCTTTCCCTCAATTCTTGTTATGTCGGGACTTCAGCGACCATCTTTTGCTGATTAAGGTAATCAATGCCTTTCGTTTGAACCCATACTAACACCTGGAATCGGTAGAGAGAAGTGTGGTTTACTAATGTGCAACACATTTTCATGCCAGACCAGACAGTGCATGGGAGCGACCTGATTTATGAGTAAACAACCTTGGGATGACCACTGTCGACTATCTTATCGCTGGGAATGTCTCTGTCGGACCAAGCTGTTGTCAATGTTTGCTGTGCCGAATGCATGATGTAATCGTTTCCGGACAAGACTTTGTGGAAGAATAATTATCCATCTTGAAAGAGATTATCTATGATAAATTTTGAAGCCGTGAATGTAAACATGATCGATAGCAGACGGAAGCTGGCATGCTATATATGGTGATTGTAAACAACACATTTATTTGTGCGTTTGTTTCGCAGGATTTTTCGTGACAGAAGGCGAAATATATGCACCCTGCACGCTATTGGCTTGGCATTTGAAATGTAAAAATACAAAATTTCTGATTGGAGCCTTGTCATATAGTAGTAATCTGGATGTGGGCCAAATGTTGCCTTATAATTTAGCGCCTTGTGATTTTACCGCACTGTGAAATTCAACTCGTCAAGAAGACAGCCAGACAAACCAGAGTAAGGAATAGTATCATGGTTCCACTTTAAATGACCGGACAACGTGATTGAGCATATCTTGTGGACTTGTATCTCAGGAAAACTCTACTTTCATTAATAAGGAAAACCCGGAATCATAGGAACCTGAACACTAAGTCATAGTAGGATTCTATTTGCAAAGTAAAACCCCAGACCCCGTGTAAGAGGCATCTTAATGAAGTTGCCTTAACTATTTCTCTGAGCCAGAAGTCATTCTGTATTTCCAAAGAAATTTGGGGTAAATTGTAAATTTAATAATTCTATATTTTGCATTATTAACAAGTGAAAATTGCTAGTGGATGTTCTAGTCATACGAGGCTGGCAACCTCAGCATATAGAATGATGATTTCCTGAACTACCACTGCAAGAACTGGTGACAGCTTTATGCGGGTTTCTCATAGAGAACCAAAAGCAGAGGTAGTCCCAAGTTTTACATGGAGCAGGGAGTGGATGATGAAAGAACTGATGTACATACTTGTTATATTAACCTTTTCAACCAGTGCAAATGTAAATGTAAACATGTTCAGTATAAATGCAATGAAAATTTTCCGCTCACTGGGATTAACATTAATGCCAGTGAGGGTAAAGTTCTGAGGCAGATGGGATGGTGGAATGGAAAGGGGGGGGGGGAGTCGCACACCTGATTGTGTGTCAGGAAACCCAATACTAAGGAGGGTATTTGGATCTTTCATATTTCATTATACTAGACGTTGGTACCAGTTGGTTCTGTGGAACAAGCAGGGCCGTAGATATGACTTAATAAGGAGGGGGAAGGGGGGAGGGGTTTATAAAAAAAAATTTCGGCGCAAAACATGTTTGGTACAGTATAATTTCCCCACAAATGTTTTTCACAAACTCTAAAGGGGGGCGGGGGGGGGGGGGGGGTTAACCCCCGTATCTACGGCCCTGGGAACAAGTGAGTGGCATAAGTGGCCTGCAGTCAAAGTTAGACACCTACAGCAGACGGGTCTTAACAGACGCTGGAGCATTTTCACGATTACCCCACGATACAACGAGGGACGCGTTGCAGCCACCAGACTTGACTACTGACGTGAGTGAACCAGTCCATAACCTGCAAAGAACAAGCATCGGCTGGAGCAGAAACCAACCGACAATCTTACTGGCAGCTAAGTACCCATTCAAAGCTGCCAAGTGAACTCTCTACTAATTTTTTTTCTCAAATCAGACCGTCACCTGTGAGGAAATTTTAAAGACTCTTTCTACATTTACGCCACCTTTATTTATTTTACATTTGTTAATGATAATTGATTGTTAAATTTGTTATCTGTAAATATACAAATTTATTGTTGATTTAGTCGTTTTCAGCGAACTGCACCCATATGTCTCAGTCATTTTAAATACATATAACAGAGCTATTTACATAATATTTTATTAAGTTAGGGGCTCATCTGAACGAGCAAAATCCTAACTCATAGAAGATCAAGAAAGGTAGACAGTTTACACGGCCTGGATCCTATCAGCCGTAGTACTTTATTTCTTTAAATTCCTGTGAGGCTCCCTAGAATTGAAGCACCAGTCTTCAATTCATTTCTCTGCCAAGAGTAATCTTGAGCGAAAGGTAGACACATTTGAAGACATTCAGTAGATACCGTTAATTTTGGCCACTGTTGGATCATCACTGCAGAGCAAGTGGAGTAAATCCCGTGACAAGAACTGCCTTGATATTTGAGTTGTAGATTGTCATTCCTATGTTGAACTTCTTTTGATTTCCAGATATTTCATAATGCAATGAAAACTCTTCTTTTCTTTTGTAGTATTATTTTGATATCATTGTCTGTTCTTCCAACTTTATCAATATATGTTCTATTATATATTCATACAATTCTAGATACACATATTCTCTTCAACCCATGTTGAATGCAAACTTTACTTTCATTAATAAGGAAAGCCCAGAATCCTAGGAACCTGAACACTAAGTCATAGTAGGATTCTATTTGCAAAGTAAAACCCCAGATCCCGTGTAAGAGGCATCTTAATGAAGATGTCTTAACATAGTGTCTATAATTTAAGATAGCTTATTTAATTACTGTCACGAGATGGATTTGGGGCGACACTTTCTCGATCTCTCTTTCACTCCGGCAATACTGATTTTAAATTGTTGTACTGACTAATTGCGTGCTTTTCCATGGTCAGCACTTTTTTCTTTCTCTGCTATGTCGCATATATTTTGTACTTTCATTCTTACACTCCTTTTAGTAATAATTTGTCTCGTCTGTTTACCTGCCCATCCCTGGTGAGATAGTAGACAGGCGATGCAATATTGAAACGGCAGTCATGTTGGTAAATTCTCGTGTACCAAAACTTGGCCGCGACTGATTAACACTAAAATCGCCCTAGCGTATTTGTTTAAGCGCTGATAAGGCGAGGGTGCGTCCGTTGCCAAGGTGGTAAAGATGTGGGTTTTGTGTGCTCAAGCAACAGATAACGAGATTTTTCGTCTGTGCGACTGTTGAGTCCGTTTTATCGTTGAGTTCAGTTTATACCGGTGAAGAGGTAGCTTAAAACGCGAATGGTTAAAATGAACGAATGTCAACAATATTCTTCAAACGAACTTCAACAAGTAGTATTGAACTGGGTGAACTGGGCAAGTACTGGCAGTACAGAAGTCGGTGGTGACTGTACATAGATTTTATTCAACACAGCACATACGGAGTGGACAAGACTAACATCGTCACAGGCGCAGAAATCATACGTCAACATGTTGATAATTACTTTTAAAGTTCCTGAAGATTCTCTACTAATAAAGTCCTCTGACTCAAGTGACTGAGGATCACAAAACTGTTACCATATAATATTCCGCTCATTCAAGTCCATTGACCTTCCTTCAAGGACGTCCATCTCATGGTAACGTATTCATACTCCAGGATAAAAATTCTTCCATATCATACTTCACAATCCCAGACTTTCTCCATATACATCCCGTTATATATTAGTATATAGTTTTCAAACAAAGTCATACATGATAATACGAACAGGTTAGAGATTGCAGTTGACTAACCTCTCCCATTCTATGCCACGCTTCTGGCATTGTAGTAACAGCATATTAAACATGTGAAGCATATAAATTCATTAACTTGATTTCTTGTAGGTATTCTCCCTCTACGAAAAGATTCAAAGGCTATCGACTCCGTGTGTCCAATTCTAGGAATGTCATCTACGATGAATTCCCGCTAGACCATTAATAGGAGCGGCCTGATACTTTAATGTACATAAATAAACATGCCATAAGAAATGGGGGCGACACTTACTTTATACTTCCACTATTGACTTCGCCATGAAGATCAATAGATACGAATACAACTGATGGCTATTTCACATTTGCCAAAAATCAAGGGATAACACAGCGGACATAAATATGGTCCGAGCTGCCCCTTACATGACGTCAGAAACTCTTCAACTAGGTTACACGTGCGTCCAAAGCAACTCACCCTGCATTGTGCACGTCAGTGCGTGAATCAATCGAACGCACAAATAATATAACTATATAAAACTGGTGCGTACATTTGGCAGGACCGAAGACTACCCCCGTAGGTAATAAATGTACGTAACAGCTCCCTTATCACCTCCCCTTAAAAAAATTAATTCTATTAATTTTTTTCGAACTAATTACTCGAGAGAGGTGAGTCAAAACTACAACAAGATTTTTGACATGCATAAAAATTATATCATATTAAGAAAAGAATATTAAATGAAAACAATATAACTAAATGATAGTATGCATTAAAGCACACATCCACCATCGACCTACTTTGGAACGATGTGGTAATATTCGAAGTAAAAAGAAGTTGAAAATGAAAATGAAATAATAAATAAAAAAAAAGATGATAATAAAAATTAATCAAATTTTTTTTTTTAAAAGAAATTTGAAACATATGATTTCAAAAATGAAAATGAACAGCAACACTGATGATGATCAAATGATGAAAGAATCAATAAAACAGAAAATTTTAAAATACAACATGCAAAATGAAACAAAGCATCAATCAAACACTTTAAGAAGCAACGCACTTACTATTTCCTAACACTATAAGTTTGACTAGTTATCTAAAAGTGAGATATCATGTAGTGGGATACGTGAATACACGTATTGCGAAACACTAATAAAGTTAGTAGATGTGTGATTTTATAATCAATCAAATTGATCATAAAATAAATTGAATTATACTAATTAGTAGTACTTAATTTATGAACAAATAAACTAATTACTAATTTATTCTAAGTGATTTCAATTTCACTCATTGTTAATATTCTTTTAGAACTAGTTAAATCGACAAGAATATGTTCTCAATGTACCATGCCTGAAATACGCTTACGAACACGATATGTAGTGTAATCTGTTCCATAACAATAGTGAATGTCTATTTGTCACTCTTACCAATGTTTCCATACTAAAAAAAAATGTTACTTTAATATCCTGTTCCGTTCTAACAAAACGTTACTTCACAAGAAATAATGTTATAATCCATACGTAAGTATATTCCGAAAGTTATATATATACGAATACTGCAGAACTACACATAGTCTCCACAGATGTATAATCAGTGACCATGTACAAAGTCATTCATGTTTCGGTGAGGACGTTCACCCATCTAAAAGTGATTAAGTTTCACCAAGTTCACTAGGGCATCTTGAAAGACAGTCTGCAAGTACATTCTGTACTCCAGGAATAGCTCGTATCTCAGAATGGAACGGTTGAAGCGCAATAGCGTAACGCGCTGACTTTGATGACTTCACGTTCCCTGTGTTCAGTGCTGTAAGAGCTTTCTGGTCGGATTCCACCACAAAGTGTGATCCGAGGAGATAACGATCCAGTTTTGTGATTGACCAGACAAGAGCGAGGAGGAGCTCTTTATCTAGAACGGAATACTTCATCTCGCTCGTCGTAAGCTTTCTGGATACGTACATAACCGGAAATAAGGTGCCTCCGTATTCCTGCATCAAAAACTGCCGCGATAGCGTAGGAAGAAGCATCACTGCGAAGAACAAAGGTGAGATCTTTGTTAGGCAACCTTAAAAAAGGCTTATTTGAAAAAAATTGTTTTATATAATCTAAAGCCGTTTGATGATCCTGCGACCACTTTATTATATTAGATGTGCCTTTCTTTAGTAACGAAGAAAGAGGTGCAGTTATAGTAGACAAATGAGGGATGAATTTAGAATAGAACTGTATTAGTCCAAGAGCGACCTCACTTGTTTTTTTGTCTTAGGTGCTGAGATGTTTAAAATTTTAGAGACGTTACTGTCTTCTGTATACATTAAACCGCGACCTATACGGTGACCAAGAAATGAGATGTCATGAAAACCGACAAAAGCCTTTGAAGGTTTCGCTGTTAAGTTATAATCCCGTAAGGTAGAAAGTAAAGATTTTAAACCCTGAATATGTTCATCCCAAGAGTCACTGAAAAGACAGATGTCATCTATATAAGTAATGACATCGGGACGATGAGACAATATGTGGCGCATCATGCGTACAAAGGTAGCTGGCGCATTCATTAGACCGAATGGCATAAAATTCCATTGAAAAAGACCCCGTGGCGTCGAGAAAGCGGTGAATGGCTTTGCTTTAGGGGTTAATGGCACTTGCCAATAACCCTTTGAAAGGTCAAATTTCGAAAAGAATGTGGCATGAGATAATTTCTCTAATAAGTCGTCTAAAAGAGGTAATTGTTCCGCATCGAATTTTGTAACTTTGTTTAATTTCCTGTAATCTACGCAAAGACGTATATTGTTGTCCTTCTTCCTAATGATTACCATAGAAGAAGAATATGGTGATGAAGATGGTTCAATTATATTTAATTGAAGCATCTCATCCAATTCCTTATCAACCTTATCACGAAAGTGTAAAGGAATAGGATATGGGCGAACTCGAATCGGTGTATCGTCAGTCAGAATAATGTCATGTTGGATGACTGACGTATGACCTGGGATGTCAGTGAGGACATCCTCATACGTGTGTAGAATATTAGAGACTTGCTGACGTTGATCATCAGTAAGAGTAGATGAGATAGTAACATCATTCCATTTCTCAGGGGAATGGAGTGGTACAACTGGTATTGGTAGTTGTACATCATCGAAAGAAGATTCCTCTTCTTGGATGACAGACAAACTAGAATAGTGTTGAATAGGAGGTGTAGGATCGTCAGTTGCTTGGAACACTGATTGTAGATAATCAGGACGTGAGTAATATTCCTTCAACATATTAATGTGGAAGGTTTTATGTTTACCATTAACATCAACGATGTAGTCGACATCGGATATTCTTGAGATGATCCTGAAAGGACCTCTCCAGGTAATTAAAAGACGATTATTATGCGCAGGTAGTAAGACAAAAGCTTCATCACCAGGTATGAGCTGGCGAAGACGTCTATACTTGTTTGCAAATAGACGAGCTTTTTCTTTGGCTTGTTCGGATGATGCAGTAGCTAATCTACAAGCATCTATGATTCTCTTTCTCAGAGAGATCACATACTCATAAGAGGATTGAGTTTCCTCTTCAATATTCTCGTCAACCAATAAGTCGTGGATTAACGACATCGGACCGCGTGGTTGCATGCCGAAAACAAGTTGAATGGAGAAAACCCCGTTGCTTGATTTTGTACTTCGCGATACGCAAAGAGACAAGCGGGTAGGACCCGATCCCAGTGTTGGGGGTGGTCTGGAGTCATCTTACCCAACAACTGCTTGAGTGTCCTATTTAGCCGCTCAATTAGCCCATTTGACATCGGATGATAAATAGAACTTAGAGTTCTGTCTATACCTAATGTCTTCATAACTTGAGACATGGATTCAGAAATGAACTGAACCCCATGATCCGACAAGATTTTCCGTGGAAAACCAATGCGTGAGAAGATTAACATCAATGCCTCTGCTTACACCTGGCAGATGAAAAGTGTTCTTGAGGGGCGGGATGATTCAGGCCAGCGAGTGCACATATCAATGCACGTAAGAATATGCGTATGCCCTCTAGCAGATGGTAGCATAGGACCAATAATGTCTATAGCCATTTTATCAAATGGTCTAATCGGGATGTCCGCAGCTTGAATAGGAGCCGCATGAAATGGACCCCGTACCTTAACTTCTTGACATATCAAACAGGACCGACAATAGAGAGTGATTTCCTTATGGACGCCTGGCCAGTAGAATGCCGAAAGCACTCTGGATTTGGTACGCGAAAAACCCATATGGCCCGCACATTGCGAGTCATGCGCAGGTCGTAATATACGAGATCTCATACAGGATGGGACTATAATCTGAGAACATAAGGATGAATCCTTTTCTCGTATTACTCTAACCAAAATCCCATTTTTAAGTATAAAATCAATGTTAGATTTTTTGCAAGTTTGTTGACTGGTATTATTTTTTGATTCACATGCTATAGAAAATTTTTTTTTTAATGAATCATTCATTCTTTTGCAATGTTGCAAACAACTCCCCGAGAAATAGGAGCATCATCATCACAAGGGGTATGAACTGTAGGTTCCATAGGTGAGATCATGCGACATATTAGTAGCTTGCGCTCTAGTCACTACTGCATTTGCAGTTTGAATATGTCGCTCTTCCCATTCAGCAATTTGCTGTGGTGTACACTCTTTAATACCATGTATGCGACCAAGTATTAAA
Organism: Oreohelix idahoensis; assembly: GCA_024509875.1. NCBI lineage: Eukaryota > Metazoa > Mollusca > Gastropoda > Stylommatophora > Oreohelicidae > Oreohelix > Oreohelix idahoensis. The sequence goes on from JAMPIV010020621.1 coordinate 442,614, forward strand.
TCACAAATTGGATTCGGAAGGAGACAACCTTGAATCTTTCCTGAAAAAAAATGGTGTATTAAGGATCAATAATAGCAGTGGCAAATGTTTTTCAATTGTGCCACCAAAATGTGTTACACATTGACAACCCGGCCCGTGGCACAAACTTGGGTTGATCAGCGAAGTCCGGACGCCGACTGTGCTGCCAACCTGAGTCAAATAGGAGAGAGCATGAAATATTGTTAACAAATCCCGCATTCTGAACAATCTTTGACTTGGGTACAATCAAGAGAACAACACATAGCATTATGAGTTTCAGCTCCTTTACCCTGTTCAATGTTAGCCTGTGTATCACTAAAAGCGACATTAGAATGTCTATTCGTATTACTCAACGATCTATCTCGTCGACGCGATCGATTTTGATTTTTGTCATTAAAATTGCCATAATTGTAGTTTCTGCTAGAGTTAAAATTTGGATGAGTCCGATAATTTGTATAATGATCGTTATGATGTTGGTAAAATGGTTTATTTCCAAAAAATTGTTTTTTTTGCGGACCCTGAGATCTTGATCTCCAGTTTTGTTTATTATAATGTTCTTGATTATTTTTAAAATTATTGTTACCAAAATCTCGCGATCTGTGAGCCTGGTTCCAAGAAACATTAAATGGAGCAGATTGTTGAAATTGCTTCCCTTTGTAAAAATTACCATTGTTAAAATTGTCATTATTTCCCTTATTGACATATCTGTCAGCACTAAAAGAACGATTGCGTGAAAAATTGTTTTGTTGTGCTGCAAAAGCAACAGGCAATTCATTCTTAATCTGTGCATTACTTAGATCCATGTTTGGGTGAGCAGTGCAAAAATTTTTAGCATGCTGTTCTAAATCTTTCATAGATAAAGGTTTCCGTTCGTGTAAAAAATGCGAGAAATGTAGGATTTACAGACGAAAGTACCTTATCGCGCATCAGTAAATCGAAGAGACCTTCATACGACTTTTCAATTTTGGATAATTCGATCCATCTTTCTAATGTTAGTCGTATTTGTGACAGAAAATCACTAAAATTTCTGCTAGATTGAGGTAGTAATGTATGAAATCTTGATCGATATTGGTCTTCTGTCATTTGGAATTTTTGCAGAAGTGCCGCTCTAAGAGCATTATAGTCATTTTTCTCACCAATGCTGGTGGTATGATAAACTGCTAATGCGTCCCCTGTAAGTAATCTGGATAAATATGTACAGTATAGAGCTTTATCCACGTTATAAGACACACAAGTGGCCTCAAACCTATCTAGGAACAATATCACGTCATCAGACGGGGGATTAAATTTTGGTAATTTAAGGTGAATTTCCTTAAAATTATCATGTCTGGATGAAGTTTGGCTTTCAAAAGTTCTCTGAGAATTAGCTTCCTGAGTTAACCTAAGTCTCTCATATTCTGACTGTGCTAATTTCAGTTCATGCTGTCGTTTTCTTTCATTCTCTTCCATCTCAAGCTGAAGTCGTTTTGTGTTTTGTTCAGCTATTAATCTTCTTTCTTGCATTTCTTTTTGTTTAACTTCCATTTCTTTTTCAGCTATTAATCTTTTTTCTTCCATTTCTTTTTGTTTAACTTCCATTTCTTTTTTAAGTCTATCTTCAGCCTCCCTTTGCTTCTGTTCTGCCTCTCGCTGAAATCGTTTCTCTTCTAATTCAGCGGCTAATCTCATTTTTTTCTCCTCTTCCTCAGCTATAAATTTCCTCTTCTTTTCATCCTCCTCAGCCTCAATTCTTTTTTGATCTGCCTCAAATTTCAAATTTTCCAAACGTAAAGTTTCTAACCTTCTCTGATCAGCTTCTATTTCTTGAGCTTTCTTATATTCTGAAAGTGCAAATGCTTTTGCTTCCTCAGGAGCCATCTGAAGAGCTTTTGCTTGCTTAATGAAATAGTCTAAGGTAGCCATTATTCAATATTATTATGTAATAATACTACTTAAAATTGTTACTACAACTAGTGGTTTTCGTTCCTGTTCTAGAACGGTAAAATCAATGTATATAATAGGCAATAATATTAATAATTAATAATGTAATTTATAACATGAAATGGTGTGAAAGCAATAACGTGACAGACAATAGCACAATACTGACACGACACGATAATCAAGACAAATGACTACAGTCGTAGAAATCAAATAAAATAAAATGTGGAACTAAAATAGAATGTCGTAAAAAATTACGATGACATCTACGATCAAATAATGCACAAGACAATTGACAACACAGTGTAAAAACATATGCTTTGTAAAAAACTGAACGACAGTCAGGTAAGATGGACAATAATCACATACAAAATACATCATGAAAATAAGGTACAAGTAAAAATAACTACCAAAAAGAACAACTAAAACTTGACGAAACAGCTAAAACAGTCAGGTGTCACAGACTACCAGACACAGTGGACCAAAGATCCTTCTATGCTCACGCATAGGAACATTCCACTGCGGGAAGTCTGCAAAATAATGTCCTACAGAACGTCTGACGAAGAGCCCGAATTGGCTTCGAGATGGACCTCGTTCGTCAGATCAACCTCCCTACCTCCCACGAAGAATACACAACATATAACACTTAACACGAAAAATATGAATGTGGACATATCACGGAAGGCACAACTAAGCGTAATAAAGTGTACAACGGAAACACGTTATACTCATCTCGCGTGCAGGTAAAAAATCAATGTGCCTCGTCTCCGTGGATGTACGTCTACAGATAAAATACTTCGCTCTGCGTATTCAGCACCAGCTCGCACGTAATAATGATGAAGAGATGATCTCCAAGTAATCAGTCACTGTGAAACTTGACGTGGAGGTTGATTGAAGACCTTGACCTTGGTAAACGTAAGTTGAATCTGATTTCTCATCCCACTGGGTTCCAAGTTCGAGATGTTGGTGACTTGAAAGTTAAAATCTTCTTTTCACAGAAAAGTATTGAGTACGTTCTTTGGAAGTTAGATATTTCCAGACCACACTGGCATACCAATTATTGTTGAGTCCGTTTTATCGTTGAGTTCAGTTTATACCGGTGAAGAGGTAGCTTAAAACGCGAATGGTTAAAATGAACGAATGTCAACAATATTCTTCAAACGAACTTCAACAAGTAGTATTGAACTGGGTGAACTGGGCAAGTACTGGCAGTACAGAAGTCGGTGGTGACTGTACATAGATTTTATTCAACACAGCACATACGGAGTGGACAAGACTAACATCGTCACAGGCGCAGAAATCATACGTCAACATGTTGATAATTACTTTTAAAGTTCCTGAAGATTCTCTACTAATAAAGTCCTCTGACTCAAGTGACTGAGGATCACAAAACTGTTACCATATAATATTCCGCTCATTCAAGTCCATTGACCTTCCTTCAAGGACGTCCATCATGGTAACGTATTCATACTCCAGGATAAAATTCTTCCATATCATACTTCATAATCCCAGACTTTCTCCATACATCCCGTTATATATAGTATATAGTTTTCAAACAAAGTCATACATGATAATACGAACAGGTTAGAGATTCCAGTTGACTAACCTCTCCCATTCTATGCCACGCTTCTGGCATTGTAGTAACAGCATATTAAACATGTGAAGCATATAAATTCATTAACTTGATTTCTTGTAGGTATTCTCCCTCTACGAAAAGATTCAAAGGCTATCGACTCCGTGTGTCCAATTCTAGGAATGTCATCTACGATGAATTCCCGCTAGACCATTAATAGGAGCGGCCTGATACTTTAATGTACGTAAATAAACATGCCATAAGAAATGGGGCGACACTTACTTTATACTTCCACTATTGACTTCGCCATGAAGATCAATAGATACGAATACAACTGATGGCTACTTCACATTTGCCAAAAATCAAAGGATAACACAGCGGACATAAATATGGTCCGAGCTGCCCCATTCATGACGTCAGAAACTACTCAACTAGGTTACACGTGCGTCCAAAGCAACTCACCCTGCATTGTGCACGTCAGTGCGTGAATCAATCGAACGCACAAATAATATAACTATATAAAACTGGTGCGTACATTTGGCAGGACCGAAGACTACCCCCGTAGGTAATAAATGTACGTAACAGCGACACATTTTGAACAGACATAAATGATATAACCGTTTCCTATCCGACTTTCTCTAGGACATTACTTTATATGAAAGTAATAAGTTGTTACATCTGACACACATTGCTGTATGAGGTTACCGATGTTTTGGTGAGTTTGCTGCCAGGCAATCGGATGTTTTATTATCATACATGGGAGATGTGACCTCTGCATCATGCACATAATTTTTCTATGTCGGAAATAATTTTAAATTTCCCCACACGATACGCATGTTTGAAAACGATTGGCGCTTTCTTATCATCGTAACTAACAAATGCGGGGGCAGACTTGCAACAAAATCTGACAATTTTTGCAAGTCTAGTTCACTGTGAGAAATCGCTTGCCAAGACGATACAACCAGACTGCCACAAGTTAGAATTCATAATTCCAGTTATCAGGCCGGACTTTTATTGGAGTATTTTGGAAGGACTTACACAGCCCAAAAACAAAAACTCTACCATTTTATTAAGGAACCGGAATCTGAGGAAACTGAAACACACGGAGTCAAAGTGGGAACAGATTGCTAACTTAACGACCCCCCCAAAAACACGTGTAAGAGGCCTAATCAAGTGCCTTTATTCATCTGAGAAAAACGTCCGTGAGCCAGGATTGGCGTAAGTTGTGCATTTTAAATTTTATGATTTTCATTACTAACATGTGAACTAAAATATATATAATGCCATGTGAATATTAATATGTGAAAATTGTTAGTGGATGTCCAAGTCATTTGAGGCTGGCAACTTTAGCGTATGGAATGATGATTTCATGAACCACCACTGCAAGGGCTGGTGACAGCTTTATTACTAGTTTCTTAAAGAGAACTAAAAGCATAAGTAGTCCCAAGTTCCATATGGAGCAGGGAGGGAAAGATGAAAGAAATGATGTACATTCTAAGTATAATATTTACATTTTCAAACCAGTGTAAATGTCAATGTAAACATATTCACTTTAAATTAATGAAAGTTTCAACCTGTTCAACAAGTGTAGATATAAATGAAAACATATTCAATGTATATTGTGAACACTTTTCAATCAGTGGAGATGTAAAAGCAGACATATTCTATCTGGACTATTAACCTTTTCATTTGAATGTAAAATAAAGATAAAGCTTTTCAATTTAAATGTAAAGGAAGTTTTCTCTCTCGGGATTAAGTTTAATTCTCATCGAGGGTAAATTCTGAGGTAGATGGGATGGTGGAATAGACAGAAGGGGACACATAAGTATGTGTCGAGAAAAGCAATACTCAGGAGAGCGTTTCTTTTCTATTCTTTTACCATAGTTGTTGGTGGTACCAGTGAGGGTACTAATCTCTTGAACAAAGTGAGGGTATAAGTGGACTGACGTATAACTAGTAACCATCATGAGAGGATCTTAGAAACACGGGACCAGCGTGGCAGTTACTCCTTGATCTTACTGGGAACGTGCTGCGCCTTTAATCTTGACCAGAGACGCGAGAACTTCAGTGACCCATCTGCACAGAACCAAACCATCAGCGGAAGCAGAACCTACCATTGGCAGATAAGTGAAACCTATAAGCTGCCACGTGAACTCCTTTATAAACTTTCATTCCGTCACAACAGTGATGACAATTTTCTGCTAAATCATTATTCAAATTTTCTAAAAGCTTGTTAAACCTAAATGATTATTAAATTTGTTATTTGTAACTGTAAAAATTTAACTTCGATTTAATCATTTTAAATGTACTGCATGTTTGTCTCAGTCAATTTACTAAATACACTCTAAACAGAGCTATACCTTAATAATAAAAATTCCACTGAGTAAATCAGGGTGGGACTTGACGAGCTAAAATGAATAATTGCTTAATTTTTCATAAAAGGCGGCGGACCAATATAAAGTTAACAATTGCCGTGCCAATGCAGCATTGTTCTTGACTTCGGAAATATCTTATGAAGTTCCCTTGAGATTGGCGCGTCATTATCCTTCTATCTACCACTCTGCAAAGAGCAATTTTGTGCTAAGGTAGACACATTTGAAGGCCCATATTATATACTCTTGAGTTTTGGCCACTGTTGGACCACTACTGCAAAGCAGGGGAGGCATTCCTTGACAATTACACCTAATTGCTTTTGGCATTAGACGTCGTCGTCATTTATTGAACATAGAGTTAAAAACAAAAATTCTGAGTTTGGGTTTATGTACTTGTGTTAGATTCTTCATGCTTGTGTTGTATATGTTTGGTATACAATTTAAAAAAAAAAACAACTGAAAAATGGGGAGGAGGTCGGATTCCTACGTTATCTGTTGATTGATTTATACGAAGTAATAATTCTGACAGAATCGTCGCCGAATATAGAGGAGCGTACAAGATAACAACTTCCAGCATGAGAATGGAGGTAGAGGCAGCTACTGCAGCATTAAGGTGGATATCTGAAACTTCACTTAACAAAGGCAGTCATTGCGTCAGACTTTCAGTCCATGCCTCGAAAGGTTCAAAATGGTTGGCTACCGCATAAATGGAACACATTCAAAGTAGCTTCAAATCTGCATGGGCTGGTGTGGATCTACTGGTCATGTTGGGGTGCATGGTAATGAGGGAGCTGACAGACTAGCATCAAGAGCTCCCACAGTGGGGAGACTGGATATGGTTAAAGGAGAGACACTGAGAAAAATTAATGACCACCTGTTAGAGAATGACACTGCAATAGATGAATTATCAAGGTTAAGACTGTTGGAATTTGGCATCAAACGTAAGTCTTGCAAAGATGGGCGTATCAGATGATGCATCCGTCGTGTATACAACCAGCGAGCTACAGGAACAGTTAGCATTAAAACTCTTCGACATATACTGAGGGAGACAGAGCACGTGTGGGTTTGACTGGAGTGCAATGATGTCGATTATGTTCAACAATAATAATTACAATATGAAGTAATGTCACAAACGCAATTTACGATAATAATTTTTAGTTATAAGTAATATATTATAAATAAGTAATATTTCATAATTGCAGTTTCCGAAGGTCTCTGATGAAACAAAGAAAGAAGACTATTAGCAGCAAATCAAAACTGTATGGAATGAGAAATGTGAAGAAATACTGGGGAAAAGGGAACGACAACAAAAAAGCATGGATAACAACAGAAACCAACAATAAGATAAATGACAGAAAAAACAAGAAAGCAGATTTAAACACAAGCAAAACCAGAAGTTCCAAAGACAAGGCTCAAGAAGTGTGCACAGAAGCAAACAATGAAGTAAAAAGAAGTATCAAAAGAGACAAGAGGAAGTATATTGAGGAGTTGGCAAGAGAGGCAGAAGATGCTGCAGCCAAAGGAAATATGAGAGAACTGTATAGCAGCACAAAGAAGCTAACAGGGAAATACAAGCAAACAAGTTGCCTCATAAAAGACAAGAATGGAAAACTGCTCAGCAATATACAAGAGCAAATCAAGAGGTGGACGGAATATTTTGAGGACCTTCTCAATAGACCAGACATCCAGCCAGCAGAAGAAGAGCTACAAATTAACTGTGAAAGACCAACAAAGGAAGAAATAAAGAAAGCCATAAAACTTCTAAGAGATGGAAAACGGCTGGACCAGATGGCATTCCAGCAAAGGCACAAGCAGAAGCAGATATCGACACGGCTACAGAGATGTTATATAAATTACTTGGTAAAGTCTGGGAAAAGGAAGAGATACCAGCAGAATGGAAGGAAGTGTGATGGGGCCGAAAAGGAGACGCCCGCCCCCTACCTGTTTTTGGGCAGATTTATCGCCCATGTATTTTAGAAGTGCGCGAAGCATGCTGAGATGTGAATTCTTCAAGATTGATGAAGTAGAAGATATGTTATTAGGCCACAATAATGCCTTTAAATTAAGTTGTGGTGTAGAATTGTGTTATTTGATAATAGCTGTAGGTTTTATTTGTGTTTTCGCTATTCCTAAAGCGATAAACGCGTGTGATATTTAAGTAGCCAAGATTAATACGCCCAGCGCGCAGATAAGTGAGTGATTCGACCTGGCCTTATAAAAGAATGCGATAACCAGCAGTGGCCCTTCTTAAGTATCAGCCCAGGCGAGAGAGGACGAAACGAAGCGCCCTGTGTACCTACACAGAAGAACACAAAGACATGACACGTGAGTTAATTTAAATTAGAGTTAGTTTTATATAATTCTGAAATTGTATTCAGCACGAGTCTGTTTTAATGTTTAGTGATATAGATAGATGTGTTTCCACATTAAATGTCTTTTTAGGACATTATGATTTAGTCTTGAAATATAATTGAGTGAAAATAATGTCTGGATAGGTTTTATTAGGCACGCAAAGCCTAAATCCAGATGTGAGAATTTAGTATCAAGTATTCCATCCATCATACCGGGCAAATTTAGTAGGAGAGTGTTTTATACATGAAACTGGACAGAAATGTTATCAGAAACTGCAATTTAGATAATATTAACTAGTTGGGAAGATGACAACAGGGAGAGCCACGTGGTGATTGTATAAAAGCGGCGCGAGGGGTCTGCGGTAACACTCTTAGTTATCACTTAATGTTACGCAGTTTTATATTGTGTGAATTGAGACGGGGGTGGGAAGCAGATAAAGATAATGTTCCCCAGTAAAGGAAAGAGAGAGTTTTCTTGGTAAATGTTACGCCATGTGGCACGTTGTGTATTTAGTCCCAGTTTGGCTTAAGTCGAGAATAATTATATTGTATTCTTTATGTAAGAGTAATTTAGTGTATTTCACGTTTATTGATAATTCTACTGTATATTTAATGGGTTACTGTGAGGTGAGAATATGTATTTAGATTTCTGGAGAGCGCGAGGCCACTCCTTTGTTGAGACATGTGTTTCTCTGGTTGCTCCCGGCGGAGCATGGAAACACCAATATGACTGGTGTCTATCACAAGCCGACAAGAAGCATTTTTATGCTAAAATTGCTATGGCAGTGATTTGTTTCGGTAACGATGTGTTTCATGTGATGAGATTCCCAGTCGCACCAGTGGTCATATACGACACGCTTGTTGCCAGGCGCACCTGTCGTCACATACGACATGCTTCCGAATGCAGTAACGAATATTGAGATAGAGCAGTTGCGAGGTGGTGGTTTATTCTCGTTATTGAGAGTATTTGTTGAGTTGAATATTATTTTATGTCCATTTTATGATTATTTAATTATGGTTATGTGAGGAATGGTTGTGAGAGCACGTGGGCTCACTTCAAGGTAAATATTTCTCTTCTCCGCTCCTGAGGGAGCATGGGGCCAACAGTGTGGTTTGCCTCCATATTAAGTATTCATATGCTAGGGCAGTAGTGTTTCGGTAGCAATCTGTGTTACATGGTGAGATTGCCAGCCCCACGCACAACACCTTACTAGTCTCATTGGACGACATGCATGAGTGTGTGTGTGTGTGTGATAGCTGAGTGTGTGCTCTTGCAGTAGTGGTTTCCGTAGCAACCTGTGTTACATGGTGAGATTGCCAGCCCCACGCACAACACCTTACTAGTCGCATTGGATGACACACATGAGTGTGTGTGTGTGTGATAGTTGAGTGTGTCAGGTGGCGGCGTAGGACAGTTTGACAGGTGAGAGCGTGGTGTTTCTCATTCAGTATTATATTATGATTTTAACTATTCTGTGCTTTGTTTGCTTCTTTAGATTAGCATCGGGCACTGTTGGGTGTTTTGTTTAGTTTTGTTGGGTTTTGTGATGTTCGCTAGTTTATTTGTTTAATGTTTGCTTAGTCACTGAATGGGCTGTAAAAACAAATATAGCCCCTGCCTCTAGAATCAAGAGTTTTATTGTTGTTCGGGTCGGTGCGAGTGTGAAAAGAGAGATATCAAATATCACAATATAATCATCATCATCATCTCGCCCACCCTATCACAATTGGCGTCGTCGGCAGGATCAGGCAGACAGTGACACTGAGCAAACAGCAAGCGAACAAATATTGTAAACACCCAGCAGTGCATTCCTGCAGCAAGATGGCTAATGCGCATATGAAGGTACTGTACGTGGAGGAGCCAGAGATAAGGTTGTTTAGTGGAGAGGGGAGGCCCACTTGGCAAGAGTTTGTGGGAGATGTGGAAGCCGCGTGGAAGGTGGCGCCTTTTTGTGCAGAAGACAAGTTAGACATGATATGGAACAACGTTACGAAATGGGTATCTAGAGAATTACGGATACATGGCGGAGCCAAGGCCAGCCCTGAGCAGTTACTGGAAATTGTCAAAAAAGCCTACAGCGAGCAACCACAAGTCAGTGAGGTGAACAGGAATTTCCCTTGGGAATATGCTGTTTATGGTGAAAGTAAAAAGCCTGAGACACGGGTCCAGATAGCAAGTGCAGAAGTTAAGAAGGAGGAGGAGGCACTCAGAGCAGAATTATCCTTCCTAAAGTCCCAGATAGCACAAATGTCAGAGGCCAGTTCGCCAGCACAAAAGGAGGTGCAGAGAAAGAGAGCACCATGCCAGCCGCGGGAACAGCCAAAGCACGACGAGGAGGTGCATGTTCTGGTATGTGAGAGTCAAGCTGTTGTTAACGAAAGCAGTGAGCTGACAGTACCGACCAGTGCAGCTGCACCGACAAGGCGAAAAGGAGTTTGCAAGTGGTACAGTGTCCGCAGGGGATGGGGATTCATCACGCCAGATGATGGAGGTATTGATGTATTTGTACATCAGACCAAGATCTTCAGAAAGGGATTCCGGAGTCTGGCGAGAAATGAGAGAGTAGAGTTTGACAGCAAACCATCGGTCCAGGGCATGGAAGCAATTTATGTATGCGGCATTGGCGGTCAAGAGTGTAAGGGCAGCAGAAAGCGACCCATGGCACAGAGGAAGCCCAGAAAGATAAGATGCTACAATTGTGGAGACTTGTCAGACCACATGGCAGCCAAGTGCCCTCAAGGCCCGCTTCCGAAGAGATGTTTTCATTGCAAGTCAACTGAACATTTGATAGCCGCCTGTCCCTCAAAGAGCTCTTTCCCGAGACGTGCTACCACAACCAGGTTTCCTTCCGGGTGCAAGCCAAGAGATGACCGTGACAACTGTCACCCTAAGGGAGCCGAGAAGATTGGTAGTCGGTTAGGGGAGGAAACTCGTCTTAAGCAGAGAGGAGGGAGTGCAAGTCAAGGTTCAGAGGAGGAGACACAGGAAAAGCAGACTGTGGGGAATGTAAGCCACCGTCCACACAAAACGAGTGTCAAGCACGTCAGGAGCAATCCCCCTACAGATTCGACAGCTACAAGCACTGACATGCAGACGTCACGGGCAGGCAGCGATGCGGCACAGGTGTGCGAGTCTTCTAGACCACAGCAACTGCCAGCCCGACAACGTACAACTGGGGACATAACGACCAAGAGGGTTCCCAGCCGAGTTGTACCGAATACAGAATCTGAGCCCAAAACATCGCCGCTGAGAAATAATCAAACGCAGCACCAACGATCTAAGAGATGTTGACTGAAGCGCCAGAGGTAGTGATGTTGTCGGGACGACAACAAAATCAGGAGGGAGATGTGTGATGGGGCCGAAAAGGAGACGCCCGCCCCCTACCTGTTTTTGGGCAGATTTATCGCCCATGTATTTTAGAAGTGCGCGAAGCATGCTGAGATGTGAATTCTTCAAGATTGATGAAGTAGAAGATATGTTATTAGGCCACAATAATGCCTTTAAATTAAGTTGTGGTGTAGAATTGTGTTATTTGATAATAGCTGTAGGTTTTATTTGTGTTTTCGCTATTCCTAAAGCGATAAACGCGTGTGATATTTAAGTAGCCAAGATTAATACGCCCAGCGCGCAGATAAGTGAGTGATTCGACCTGGCCTTATAAAAGAATGCGATAACCAGCAGTGGCCCTTCTTAAGTATCAGCCCAGGCGAGAGAGGACGAAACGAAGCGCCCTGTGTACCTACACAGAAGAACACAAAGACATGACACGTGAGTTAATTTAAATTAGAGTTAGTTTTATATAATTCTGAAATTGTATTCAGCACGAGTCTGTTTTAATGTTTAGTGATATAGATAGATGTGTTTCCACATTAAATGTCTTTTTAGGACATTATGATTTAGTCTTGAAATATAATTGAGTGAAAATAATGTCTGGATAGGTTTTATTAGGCACGCAAAGCCTAAATCCAGATGTGAGAATCTAGTATCAAGTATTCCATCCATCATACCGGGCAAATTTAGTAGGAGAGTGTTTTATACATGAAACTGGACAGAAATGTTATCAGAAACTGCAATTTAGATAATATTAACTAGTTGGGAAGATGGCAACAGGGAGAGCCACGTGGTGATTGTATAAAAGCGGCGCGAGGGGTCTGCGGTAACACTCTTAGTTATCACTTAATGTTACGCAGTTTTATATTGTGTGAATTGAGACGGGGGTGGGAAGCAGATAAAGATAATGTTCCCCAGTAAAGGAAAGAGAGAGTTTTCTTGGTAAATGTTACGCCATGTGGCACGTTGTGTATTTAGTCCCAGTTTGGCTTAAGTCGAGAATAATTATATTGTATTCTTTATGTAAGAGTAATTTAGTGTATTTCACGTTTATTGATAATTCTACTGTATATTTAATGGGTTACTGTGAGGTGAGAATATGTATTTAGATTTCTGGAGAGCGCGAGGCCACTCCTTTGTTGAGACATGTGTTTCTCTGGTTGCTCCCGGCGGAGCATGGAAACACCAATATGACTGGTGTCTATCACAAGCCGACAAGAAGCATTTTTATGCTAAAATTGCTATGGCAGTGATTTGTTTCGGTAACGATGTATTTCATGTGATGAGATTCCCAGTCGCACCAGTGGTCATATACGACACGCTTGTTGCCAGGCGCACCTGTCGTCACATACGACATGCTTCCGAATGCAGTAACGAATATTGAGATAGAGCAGTTGCGAGGTGGTGGTTTATTCTCGTTATTGAGAGTATTTGTTGAGTTGAATATTATTTTATGTCCATTTTATGATTATTTAATTATGGTTATGTGAGGAATGGTTGTGAGAGCACGTGGGCTCACTTCAAGGTAAATATTTCTCTTCTCCGCTCCTGAGGGAGCATGGGGCCAACAGTGTGGTTTGCCTCCATATTAAGTATTCATATGCTAGGGCAGTAGTGTTTCGGTAGCAATCTGTGTTACATGGTGAGATTGCCAGCCCCACGCACAACACCTTACTAGTCTCATTGGACGACATGCATGAGTGTGTGTGTGTGTGATAGCTGAGTGTGTGCTCTTGCAGTAGTGGTTTCCGTAGCAACCTGTGTTACATGGTGAGATTGCCAGCCCCACGCACAACACCTTACTAGTCGCATTGGATGACACACATGAGTGTGTGTGTGTGTGTGTGATAGTTGAGTGTGTCAGGTGGCGGCGTAGGACAGTTTGACAGGTGAGAGCGTGGTGTTTCTCATTCAGTATTATATTATGATTTTAACTATTCTGTGCTTTGTTTGCTTCTTTAGATTAGCATCGGGCACTGTTGGGTGTTTTGTTTAGTTTTGTTGGGTTTTGTGATGTTCGCTAGTTTATTTGTTTAATGTTTGCTTAGTCACTGAATGGGCTGTAAAAACAAATATAGCCCCTGCCTCTAGAATCAAGAGTTTTATTGTTGTTCGGGTCGGTGCGAGTGTGAAAAGAGAGATATCAAATATCACAATATAATCATCATCATCATCTCGGCCACCCTATCACAGAAGGATATCTGGTTAAGTTGCCGAAGAAGGGAAATTTACAAAAGTGCACACATTATAGAGGAATAATGTTACTATCAGTGCCAGGAAAAGTATTAAACAGGATTATCCTCAAGAGATTAAAAGAGTCCGTAGACAAGAAACTGAGAGATGAACAAGCAGGTTTTCGACAAAACAGATCCTGTACAGACCAGATAGCCACTTTGAGATCAACAGTCGAACAAAGTCTGGAGTGGAATTCACCACTATACATTGGATTTGTGGACTACGAAAAGGCATTTGACAGTGTAGACAGAGAATGACTTTGGAAATTGATGAGGCATTATGGAGTTCCCCTGAAGATCATTAATTTAATAAAGAAAACATATGAAGACATGACATGCAGAGTTCTTCATGAAGGATAGCTTACAGAACCGTTTGGGATAAGAACAGGAGTGCGACAGGAATACATATTGTCTCCATTTCTTTTCTTACTAGCAATAGACCGGGTTATGAGAATATCGACAACACACAACAGAAATGGAATCCAATTGACTCTAACTAAGCAGTTGGATGATCTGGATTTTGCTGATGACTTGGCTCTTCTGTCCCATAACCGTAATCAGATGCAGGACAAATTGAAAACACTCGATGAGAGGTCACAGCAATTGGGTCTGAAAATACACAGGGAAAAGACAAAAATAATGAGAATAAATGCAAGTAATGATAACAGGGTTGAACTTGAAGAAACACCACTACAAGATGTAGAATCGTACTCATATCTTGGCAGTAATATAGGCACAGTTGGAGGGACAGACAGAGATATCAAAATAAGAATACAAAAAGCAAGATGAGCTTTCATTGCATTGGGAAATATATGGAGATCAAGAGAAATCGGATCCAACACGAAAATAAGAATCTTCAACTCAAATGTCAAGTCAGTCCTATTATATGGCTCTGAAACATGGAGAACAACAAAGACAACAACCAAAAAGCTACAGACTTTCATAAATGGGTGCTTGCGTAGAATAGAAGGATTAAAATGGTATGACAAGGTTACCAACGTGGAACTGATGACAAGAACCAGACAAGTGCCAGTGGAACAAGAGATGAGAAGAAGACGCTGGCGATGGATAGGACACACATTGAGGAAACCTGTTGATAGCATTACAAGGCGGCCCTTGTTCTGGAACCCCCAGGGCAAGAGAGGCAGAAGTAGACCAAGAAGCACAAGGAGAAGAGAGCTGGAAACAGAGGTGAAAATGATGAGGAGAACGTGGAAAGAACTTGAGATGCCGTAGCCATCAATTTGGACCTACCGAAGCATGGACTGAAAGTCTGCTGCAATAACTGCCCTTGTTAATGAAGTTTTAGACAGCCACCTTAAGGCTGCAGTAGCTGCCTCTATCTCCATTCTCATGCTGGAGGTTGTTATCATGTAAGCACAGCTCTGTTGAGCGACGATTCTGCCCTTTACTCTAGCAGAGAGACCATACCCAGATTTGTCACCACGGATTACAGACCCATTGGTGTACGCAATGGCATCACCATCCCCAGCATGATAATTTATCAGTTGATCAATTTCCAGGCTCTGCCTTCCCATTGGCCCAAGTTCTGCACTCTCTACCAAGGCTGATGATGACTTGCTGGTAGTTCGTTCATTTCTCACCTGACTTACTCTACTCTTCTCCCTTGAATATATTTTCAACTGTGGTCACCTGTCTAATAGTTGCCTCTGCCTGCGCCATCCATGACATCCCCCTCTGTATTCTTGATCCTGTGATGTCAGCTATGTTCCCATGCAGGGGATGCCTTTTGTCTGCGGTTACTCGCATATGCTTTTGCCTGGGCCATCGCATATCTGGATCTAATTGACAGCAATCCAAGCAGGGGTATATCGTGTACAGCCGAAGACTATACTCTTTGGCAAAAGTTGTTTACAATACTTTGAAGAATCGACACTGTGCAGGCTTATTGAAGAACCTAATGTCGCGAATCACGGGGCAAGCCGGCGCGAGCAAGTTGCTTTAGGCAAAATGGAGATTTTGAAGAATATTGATTTGTGGAGACTGGTCATCGATCAGAAGGGATATTTGGGACCAGAATGGAGTTATTGTGAAAAGGATTTCACATTTGATTCCAGGAGAGGACTGTGAATAAATTGATATAAAGAACAACGGTAGGAGTTTAGCATGTACCTAGATAAATGCTGTTATTTGTGTCAACACTGGAGTTGAAAGCATGTCAACCCACATCTCAAAGCAAATTACAGAAGTGACAGATCGTGGAAATACATATATAGGAAGATAGATCTAAGTCTGCTGAACAAAACAAGATATGTTGGGACAGGATCGCTGATATACGAGTTGAGTATGACGCAGGAAAATTTTCAAGAAAAGCACAACCCTTCAAAAACCATCGATAAGAAAGTCTCTGGCCAAGTTTTAGACTGTAACGTCATGCGTTCTCTGCAGGTGGCCAATAAAAAGGGGGAGCGCAAAATTGAAAGAGGGACACTGAAAAACAGTTTTAAAACAGACTGGATGCAGAGCTTGCCACTACGCCTTTGCCATATACAGTTGTGTGAAGCCTGCCAAGCCATTAATGTCCAATGGGTTCTCTGAAGTCTGACGGTAAGCTGGATTATGATAACTATCATGTATATATTTTATTTATTGCAGGTTAATATATGATGTGTGTTAATTGTCTGTAGATGCTAGGAATTGCATCAGTTTATTTCAATTTGTACCTGATGTGAAGGATCAACCCCATTCAGGAAAATTAAAAGGCCTGTGATTAAAATTCGGAAGGATCAAGCTGTAAAATATTAAAGGATGTACAGGAGTGGATAAAACCAGATGATTGTTAATACTTAAAACCCATTGAAATGTTTATGCTAGTACTGTATTACTGAAATGATGTCCCTACTTACTATGACTTTATAACCTAGACATCTGATGACTGACTACTTACTTACTTAGTCGTTCCCCTTCTACCGTGAGGTGTAGAGGTTTGGAAGAGAGAGCGCCAGACCATTCTATCAGCTGTCTTCTTCCTGGCCTGGTTCCATTCTAGTCCTCGGTCCTTCAAAGATTGTCTAATGTTGTCCTCCCAGCGAACTCTGGGTCGTCCTGGAGGTCTGGATCCCTGGCTCTTTGTTTCCCATGCTTGTCGTGGTAGCCGATCTTCTCCCATTCTGCAGACATGGCCAAAGCATCTTAGTTGGGACTGTTCTATTTGGGTCTGCAGCGGATGGGATTTCAGGCCTTGACGTATCGTCTGGTTGCGGACCATGTCTCTTCTTGTTACTTCAACCACTTTCCTCAGATACCTCATTTCTGAGGTTTGGATCTGGCTTTTGTGGGTTGTAGTCATTGCCCACGACTCGCATCCATATGTCAAAACTGGGACATAGGTGGAGCGGTATACAGCCATCTTCGTTTTCTTACCAACCTCTTTCTTGCTGAGGAATCCACGATTTATGGCCTGAAAAAGTCTCCCAGCCGCTGCTTTTCGAATGGCCAACTCTTCTTTGATGCCTCCCTTTCGGTCTATAATAGCTCCGAGATATTTAAAGTGGTTGACCTGCTCCAGGACCTGTTCTCCCAACTTAATCTGATGTTTTCTTTCTTCTCGTGATATCACCATGGATTTTGTTTTAGAGCTGCTTATGACCATCCCTCTCTTCTCCAGCTCTTCCTTCCAGACTTGCAGGTTGGATTGGAGATGTGCCTCTGATTTAGCAATCAGGGCAACATCATCAGCAAATGCCAGCTCCGAAATATAGACCTGTCTCATCTTCCAGTACCCCACTGAATACTTTCTTGTTCTCTCCTTACATTCCTTGATGACATCGTCCATGAGGAGTATGAAAAGATAAGGTGACAGGATATCACCTTGTCTTACACCAGTGGTGGTCCTGAACTCTTCTGACTTATGGTTTGCTGTCCTCACATAATTTCTGCAAGACTTGTAGAAGCTCTGTATAGCATGAATCAGAGGTGCTGGAATATTCTTCCTTGCCAAACAGTCCCAAAGTTTGCTCCAGGGGACTCTGTCAAACGCCTTTTCCAGATCTATGAAACAAAGATGGATCTCACTCTTATACTCAAGGGCCTTTTCACTCAGCTGTCTGAGTGTGAAGATTAGGTCTTGAGTACTTCGGTTTGCTCGGAATCCGCACTGGACCTCATCCAATTGTGGCTCAGCTAGGCGTCGGAGTCTCTGCTCTAGGATTCTAGAGTAGATTTTACCAGGGACACTGAGAAGGGATATGCCTCTATGGTTTCCACATTGTCGATTGTCACCCTTTTTGAAAATTGGTGTTATGATGGCAATCTCCCAATCCTTTGGTATGGTCTTGTTGCACCATGCTGCCTGTAGGACCTTTAAGAGTAATAGTTCGCCTGATGCTCCCATGTACTTAACCATTTCTGGTGTTATACCATCATGCCCTGCTGCTTTGCCCATCTTGATTTTCTCTAGTGCTGCCCTCAGTTCTTCCATCTTTATGTCATCTTCACCATCATTGGTTTTCTCTTCTGTGCTAGTGGTTATCATTTCTGTTGCTTCACCATGCTCACCATCCAGGAGTTCTGAGAAATATTCTTTCCATCTTTCCATTACTTCCTTCGGGGCAGTAAGCAATTTGCCTTGCTTGTCCTTTATAAATTTGAGAGGGCATTGTTTTTCCTTCCTCATGTTCTTTAGGGTCTTATAGAACAATTTCTGGTTTTCTTGTGCATCTTTTTCTAGCTTTTCTCCAAATTCTTCCCAGGACTTCTGTTTTGCTGCTAGCACTTTGTTCTTTGCTTCTGTTCTGAGTATCACATATTCTCTATATTTTTCCATTTGTCCTGTTGTGTTTTTAGCTCCTAAGTATTGTTTCCATGCCATTTTCTTCTCTCTTATTTTCTCTTTGACTTCCTCTGTCCACCAAGGTGTCCTCTTTCTCTGGTTCCCAAGTCGGACTTCACCGCATGCTTCTGCAGCAGCTGTCTTTATGATATCCTTGAATTTATTCCAGAGGGTTTCCAAGTCATCAGGTCGTTCTTCTGTGTTGCTCACTGCTGTAGCAATAAGCCCCTGATATCTGGTCTTAATTTCTGGCTCTCTCAGCTTGTAGGTCCTAATGCTCATTTCTCCTGCTCGTTTACTTGGTTTCTTGCGTGATGTTGGGCAGTTCCTAGGCTGAGCAACTCTTTCAGTTGTTCGTTTGATTGTTAGCAGGTAGTGATCACTTCCAATCTCTGGCCCCCTCCAGACTCTTGCATCTCGGACATATCTGAATGAGCTTCTCCGAACAATGGCATAGTCGATCACTGACTTCTCATTCTACTAGCCTAGACCGATATGTTGTTTCAGGTTTCATGTAAAAGCCAAACCATACTGTCAGTATCAGAAGCCTGTGTTGTTCTTCAGTGGCAATCCCACAAAAGTGCAGGAACCCACAGTGTGAACTACAGCTGGTTCTTGTTACCCCTACTGTTGGGTCTGCGAAGACTGATAACTACAGTGACAGTTCAGTGTCAACCACATCAAGAATCCAAGTTAAGTGTCTATAAGGCACTGACAGAAACCATATATGAACCAACAGCTATTATATTATTACAGGAGCAGGTCAGATGATGACAATCTTGTCATTAAAGTCAAAAGACTAAAAGAACAGTGATACTAGTAATAATAACTCAAGTAGTCATTAACTTCACTAGCCCAGAGGATAGTATTCCAGATCCTGAAGTGTAAAGGACAGTACTGTTACTTAAATTGCAAATTGACTTTTGTATAACATTCTTTTTCAGTGAGGAAAGAACATTCCTACAAACACTCTAGATAAGAGATAACATTAATTTTGTGTACATTTTGTGAATATGTTTTACTCTTTTCCAAACAGCAGAAAAAGAAAATTAATGTAAATTTTAAATAATTCATTAATTGTACCTGAGGACTTGTTTACGTTTTACCATTGAGTTTAAAGTTTTAATTCATTTCATTTATCCCCTAGCATTAATTTATCATAGGATAGTTGTGGGGAGGAGATACCTTAAATCCTGGTACTACTTCTTACCATCTGGGCCAGTGATTTTCACATTCTGACTATTCCTATGACAACTATACACCAGTGCTTATTTCTAAGACTGGGGTATTACTTTTAAGACCAGAACTCTAGCCTGGCAGTCTGTCCTGGTATCATCTGATACACCTGGATATCTTATTTACTATACGTATATAACCAAACACCTCTTGTCACATACGCGCACATAACCCAAGAAACAACCTCAGTCCCTATTCATACAATCATAGACTTTTTGAATAATTTCTGAATTCTGATTACATGCCCCCCTAATCGGATTATCTTTTCTTATAACATCAACTGTAGGTTCTAATGACGATGTTTGTACTTTTCAACATATGTTATGTCATGCTTATAAGTGTGGTGTGTTTTGATGTTAAGAAGAATGGTGTGCATATAGTTGTACTTGAGTGAGGTCAACTGTGAAGGTCTCTGAGGTAAACAATGAACAACTGTATTACAGAGTACCTTCCTTGTTACCACATTACGATCTCACTCTAAGTTATATTCTTTTTTGACTAGCGTGACTGAAAGCTACATAAAGTGTCTAGGGTATTGTAAGAGTGTTGTTAAAGAATCTCAATACAAAAACATATACAAACATATACTATTTACTATGATAAACTCAACTAACTCCAGCTGTTAAATTTTATATTTAAAATATCTTTTGTTAAACTTTATTGGTCCTGAGCCTAAAGTTGTTTTGGTCAGGACTATAGTTCAATGAGAATCAATTTAGATGGATAGGTATATTTACAAATATATATAAAGATATTTACATACAACAGACAATATGTCCATAATACATTGTTACAATTTTTCAAGTTGATGTTAATTACTCTATTTAACTACAGGTACTGGGAAGCAGGGTGGGGATTGTCATCATTCCACTGTCTTTTGTTTCACTAGGATTGTTCATTTATTCTTTGGAGGAACGTTTTGTCTAGACAGGAGATTTTTCTTTAATCGTGATAAGTTGTCCCAGGCCAGATATTTCACTTATCTGGGTCCTGCAATCACAGCAGTTGTAGTCGGTTTGGCCAAACACTTCAGTATCCTCTGGTCTTGAACTTCTCTAATACAAGCAGGTACCAGAGACTCTTAGAAATCGTGCAGACTTCCCCTTTAGTTTGATGGGTCTGCCATGGAACCATTTAATTACAATCTTTTACATGGCCTTTTCTTTTTTCACACACCCTTTTTTAATTAAAAAGTCAATAAAATCAATCTTACCACATATCAAGGAAATATAAACAAGTAACGATGAATTAGGCAATCGAATATGGCACACTTTTATCACTGCCTCTGTTCAGACTGCTTTCAGATGGTAGTATTATTAATAAAAAAGCACAAGTCTGCTCATCGCTTCTTGCTCCTCTGAATATTTTGGAAAAATGGCAGCGAGTAACCTACTATTTCGATAAAGTAAAAGGCTTTGGCCAATGAGACCAAGCATCTCTTTTTTTGAATGAATTCTTAAAAAAAAATCTCAAACCACTATGCGTTACTACTACCAACTAGATTTGTATATTAGGTCAGCCAATAACATTACGGCTTCCTTCAAATTTCATCCAATCCCCTTCATCGTACTATCTTAGCCTTTCTGTCACCTACTTTTTCCCAAAAAAATATGCTATCCAATCTAAGCAGACATGACTTGACCTGACAGTATCTCCGATTCTCTATGTATTATTACCAATATTTGATTATTCAATGGACTATTTAAGTAATTAACAACATATTCTTAGTCAGCAAGTCTTCAGGTACACGAATATATGATTTTTATGGGGCTAAGTGGCTTGGTTCAAAATTCCATCTTTTTTTCTATGTTAGTTGTTTATTTTTAAACTACCTCCTGTTCAATTCTTTTTCCATGTACTTTCAAGCTAAATACGAGAGTCTCTCGGAATACACGAGAATTTACGTCATTCGCAATAAGAGCTAAGCGTGTTTTCATAACTGTAGTGTCCACATTTTCTAACGTTTACATCGTAATTTGAAAACCGTCTAAGGCAATGCTAGCAAGTTGGTTTTATTTTTAGAAACAATGTGAGACGTGTTTTGCGTTGGTTATCTATCCGTCCCCCTCCCTTCCACAATGTATTCTAGGCAAATATTTCACTTGAACTTGGAAAACCTCCATTTTTGTTAAAATTGTGATATTGACAAAGTGAATCTTCCCATAACATACTCGATTACAGATATGACCAGCTGATGATACAGGAGAAATAGTAGTCTTTGCTTCAGATTCGCTGCATCAATTGTTTTTAGGGCTGCCAAACCTCTCTTGCACTTCTGTATGATTAGATCAACATGTTTCTTATACGGTAGACTGCGATCGAATATCACTGTGTCACCAGCCCCATGACAGCGGAAAATCTGCCGCAGTCCTGTCCAACATACAGAAATGAACGTAGTAGCATATGACAGCAAACGATTTCTCGCCACGAAAAACTGTTTGGAGATGTCAGGAACCTTGAGCTGACTACTGCCATTATTAGAATCATTAATGTAGAAGTATTGGGCGAACGAGATGTCAGGAACCTTGAGCTGACTTCTGCCTTTATTAGAATCCTTAATGTAGAAGTCTGAGGGCGAACGGGATGTCAGGAACCTTGAGCTGACTACTGCCTTTATTAGAATCATTAATGTAGAAGTCTGAGGGCGAACGAGATGTCAGGAACCTTGAGCTGACTACTGCCTTTATTAGAATCATTAATGTAGAAGTCTGAGGGCGAACGAGATGTCAGGAACCTTGAGCTGACTACTGCCTTTATTAGAATCATTAATGTAGAAGTCTGAGGGCGAACGAGATGTCAGGAACCTTGAGCTGACTACTGCCTTTATTAGAATCATTAATGTAGAAGTCTGTGGGTGAACGAGATGTCAGGAACCTTGAGCTCACTACTGTCATTATTAGAATCATTAATGTAAAAGTCTGTGGGCGAACGAGATGTCAGGAACCTTGAGCTGACTACTGCCTTTATTAGAATCATTAATGTAGAAGTCTGAGGGTAAACGAGATGTCAGGAACCTTGAGCTGACTACTGCCATTATTAGAATCATTAATGTAGAAGTCTGATGGCAAACGAGATATCAGGAACCTTGAGCTGACTACTGCCATTATTAGAATCATTAATGTAGAAGTCTGTGGGCGAACGAGATGTCAGGAACCTTGAGCTGACTACTGCCATTATTAGAATCATTAATGTAGAAGTCTGTGGGCGAACGAGATGTCAGGAACCTTGAGCTGACTACTGCCATTATTAGAATCATTAATGTAGAAGTCTGAGGGCAAACGAGATGTCAGGAACCTTGAGCTGACTACTGCCATTATTAGAATCATTAATGTAGAAGTCTGAGGGTGAACGAGATGTCAGGAACCTTGAGCTGACTACTGCCATTATTAGAATCATTAACGTAGAAGTCTGTGGACGAACGAGATGTCAGGAACCTTGAGCTGACTACTGCCATTATTAGAATCATTAATGTAGAAGTCTGATGGCAAACGAGATATCAGGAACCTTGAGCTGACTACTGCCATTATTAGAATCATTAATGTAGAAGTCTGTGGGCGAACGAGATGTCAGGAACCTTGAGCTGACTACTGCCATTATTAGAATCATTAATGTAGAAGTCTGTGGGCGAACGAGATGTCAGGAACCTTGAGCTGACTACTGCCATTATTAGAATCATTAATGTAGAAGTCTGAGGGCAAACGAGATGTCAGGAACCTTGAGCTGACTACTGCCATTATTAGAATCATTAATGTAGAAGTCTGAGGGTGAACGAGATGTCAGGAACCTTGAGCTGACTACTGCCATTATTAGAATCATTAACGTAGAAGTCTGTGGACGAACGAGATGTCAGGAACCTTGAGCTGACTACTGCCATTATTAGAGTCATTAACGTAGAAGTCTGAGAGCGAACGGGGAAGAAGATGAAAGACAGGACAGGAAGACGGTGTGAGCTTGTTGAAGGCCTATGCTCCACAGGGAGTGGAAGAGTAATGAATGAACATAATATAAATAATAATACTATTGATGATTGTTACACCTCGTTCTTGGGCACAGGCGTAGATCTCATTGGGATATATAGCTGTGAGCATGACGAGGTGGCACGATATGCACTACTTGTAAACGCGCACTAATTATTCATATAATGAGGTCAAGCGCAAAATTTGATGACGTACCATTTAGTATATGATATTGTCATTGAAGGAAAAAAATAGTAATAGGTAGTTGACCTCAGCTATAACGGGAGGTAATCTGACATTCTGAAGTGGTTCCCCATCAGACAACAGTTTGGACCCCTTTTTTACAATCTTGACGCTCAGTTTCTGTACCCCCTCGGCTTTTAGCAAACATTCTCGTACCCTCTTCCACCCTCTCGGCATTAAGCAAACCTTCCCTTACCCCCCTGGGCTTTTAGCAAACCTTCCCCTCAGTGCCGATGCCAGGCTTTTTTGCGCCCAAGGCAAGAGTAACTACTAAAAAATTGTTAACAAACTACTTACTTAGTCGTTCCTCTTCTACCGCGAGGTGTAGAGGTTTGGAAGAGAGAGCGCCATGCCATCCTATCGGCTGTCTTATTCCTGGCCTGGTTCCATTCTAGTCCTCGGTCTTTCAAAGATTGTCTAATGTTGTCCTCCCAGCGGACTTTGGGTCATCCTGGAGGTCTGGATCTCTGGCTCTTAGTTTTCCATGCTTTAAAGTGGTTGACCTGTTCCAGGACATGTTCTCCAAGCTTAATCTGATGCCTTCTTTTCTCTCATGATATCACCATGGTTTTTGTTTTAGAGCTACTGATGACCATTCCTCGCTTCTCCAGTTCTTTATTCCAGACTTGCAGGTTGGATTGAAGATGTGCCTCTGATTTAGCGATTAGGGCAACATCATCAGCAAATGCCAGCTCTGAAATACAGACCTGTCTCATCTTCCAGTACCCCACTGAATACTTTCTTGT
This sequence comes from Oreohelix idahoensis, assembly GCA_024509875.1. Taxonomy (NCBI): domain Eukaryota; kingdom Metazoa; phylum Mollusca; class Gastropoda; order Stylommatophora; family Oreohelicidae; genus Oreohelix; species Oreohelix idahoensis. Next base: position 467,383 of record JAMPIV010020621.1, read on the forward strand.
CCTCTCCCCACATGCTTTGATGACATCGTCCATGAGGAGTATGAAAAGATAAGGTGCACCAAGATGCCCGTAGGATCCTCAGGAGTAATAGGTCGCCTGCTGCTCCCATGTACTTAACTATTTCTGGTGTTATACGTTCATGCCCTGCTGCTCTGTCTGTCTTGATTTTCTCCAATGCTGCCTTCAGCTCTTCCATCTTTATGCCTATCTTCACCACCATTGGTTTTCTCTTCTGTGCTAGTGGTTATCATTTCTGATGCTTGACCTTGCTCACTATCAAGGAGTTCTGAGAAATATTCTTTCCATCTTTCCATTACTTCCTTCGGGGCAGTAAGCAATTTGCCTTGCTTGTCCATTATAAATTTACGAGTGCATTGTTTGTCCGTCCTCATGTTCTTTAGGGTCTTATAGAACAATTTCTGGTTTTCTTCAGCATATTTTTCTAGCTTTTCTCCAAATTCTTCCCAGGCCTTCTTTTTTGCTGCTAGCACCTTTTTCTTTGCTTTTGTTCTGAGTATCACATATTCTCAATATTTTTTTGTTTTTTCCTGCTGTGTTTTTAGCTCCTAAGTATTGTTTCCATGCCATTTTCTTCTCTCTTATTTTCTCTTTAACGTCCTCTGTCCTCCAAGGTGTCCTCTTTCTCTTGTTCCCAAGTCGGACTTCACCACATGCTTCTGCTGCAGCTGTCTTTATGATGTCCTTGAATTGAAGCCAGAGGGTTCCCAAGTCATCAGGTGGTTCTTCTGTGTTTCTCACCGCTGTAGCAATAAGCCCCTGATATCTGGTCTTAACTTCTGATTCTCTCAGCTTGTAGGTCTTAAATTAAATCACTGAAACGCACCAAGGCTGCCTATGTGATGCAGTACGGCATTGCTCATTTTGAGCGGCTTGAAGTTATAAACATTTGCAGAAATAAGAAATTTTCTATAATCGTTGATGAGAGTACTGATGTCTCTACGAATCAGATGTTGGCAGTCGTTGTGCGATTCTGTGACACAAAAACAAGAAAAGTAGTTGATTCACTATTAGACCTCATTGAGGTGGAGGATGGGACTTGTCTTGGCATGTTTACAGCTGTTAAGAAATTGTTGAGCACGCATGCAATCCCGCTAAGTAACGTCATTAGTTTTGCTGCAGACAACTGTGCCACTATGATGGGGACTGCAAGTGGTTTACAGGCACAACTGAAGAAAGAGATTCCACATGTCTTTGTTCTCGGCTGTGTTTGTCATTCGTTTGCACTTTGTGCAAATGCTGCCAGCAACCAGCTACCATCTTGGCTTGAAATTTTCATAAAGAATGTCTGCTTATATTTTTCGTGTAGTAGTAAAACAAATCTCCAGTTCCAGTTAATACAAGATGTAGTTCAGGCCCAGAAACATAAAGTGTTGAAGCTGTGTGAAACACGCTGGCTGTCCCGTGAAGCAGTCATTGAGAGGACCCTTGAGCAATGGGATGCTCTGCACTTGTATTTCCAATCCGAAGTTTCAGTGGACTACGTCGACGGTGCGGGGAAAATCCTGCAGACGATGAACAATGTTGGCACGAAGCACGTGCTTCTATTTGTCGGCTACATACTGGGTAAAGGTAACGTCATGAACATCGAATTCCAGCCCGAGAACTTCCGTCTTCACAAAGTGTACACGAGAGTAACAAGAGAGTATCGTTTTCTTCTCAGTATGTTTATTAGGCAGGAAGTATTGCAGCATGAGCATCGCACTCTTGCCGATATTGATCCTTCGCATGTGCAGGTGTACAAGAAACTGAATTACATTGAGCAGGGTGAACGATGTGAAGCGCAGTTAATTCGACAACCGTTAGGAGATAAAGGAGTCCAGTTTCGCAAGGATGTATTGGCGTACCTGATTGAACTTTGTACTCAAATACGACGCAAGTTCCCACTTGGACAAAACAGTGTTCTGGCGCAAATGCAGCTATTGGATCCAAAGCAAGCTCTCGAGATCAACAAACCTTCTGTCATTCCATTAGCAGCGCAGTTCCCAACAGTTGTGTCAGAAGAGAGCCTTGATCGTCTGTTTGATCAATGGCGAGAACTGGCATCGTACCGAAAAGATCTTGGACATCTGGTGGATGAGGATCCGCCTGCATTCTGGTTGAGACTGCAACAAGTACCAGATGCTAATAACCAGAAGAAATTTGGTGTTTTGGCAGAGCTCATGTGCACGTTTATGGCACTACCTTACTCCTCAGCATGCTTGGAAAGAGTGTTTTCGAAGGTTAACTTAGTTAAAACTAAACAAACTAACAAGCTTTTGTGTGAAACAGTTTCCAATCGAATGCTAGCCAAGCAAGCAGTTGCCAAAGATGGAGTTTGTCATAATTTTAATCCTAGTAAAAGCGTGGCTGATGATGTGCGTGAAGGGCGTTGTCGGCAGAGATATGCAAAGATTTTGGAACTCCACAATCAAGATTTCACGTTGTCAATTCATGAATATGATCTTGACGAAGGCGAAGTTGTCGACATGGATGCCGACTGTTAAAATATCTCATTTTCAAGAGTTCATATATTGGGGTGTTAATAAAAATCATTTTTATATAATTGTGAATTTTTGGTAATGAAGAAATAAATAAAAATTGGTAGCACACAGCTTATTTGTGATAAAGTTGCACTAAAAGATTGTGTAAGCATTGTCTATCCCGTGTATTTGAGGCATAAGATAATCTGGGTATTTCTGGGTTTTTTAAAGAAGAAAATCTGGGTTTATCTCTAGAACTTGAGTGGCAACCTTGGTCTTAATGCTCATTTCTCCTGTTCGTTTACATAGCTTCGTGCGTGATGTTACGCAATTCGTAGGTCGAGAAACACTTTCAGTTGTTCTTTTAGTTGTTAGAAGGTAGTGATCACTTCCAATCTCTGGCCCCCTCCAGACTCTAGCATCCCGGAGATACTTGAATGAGCTCTTCCTAACTATGGCATAGTCGATCACTGATTTCTCATTCTTTGTCGGTTCACATGTAGTGTATGCATGTATGCGCTTATGGGGGAACTTTGTGTTTGAAATGAGCAGATTTTACTCAGTGAGGAATCTAAGGAGTCGCTTTCCATTGTCATTAAGAGTATCTTCTCCATACCTTCCGATAACTCTACCCAATCTAGCATGGTCATTTCCAACTCTGACATTGAACTCTCCGAGCAGGATAATGTCATCAGGCAGTCGTCCACTGTCCTTTGAAGCAGCTCGAAGAATTCCTCCTTGACCTTTGCTCGCTCATCTTGATTTGGCCCATACACAATGACAAGATTAACTATGGTTTCTCCTTCTTTTAGCTTTGGGACCATAATGCGTTTCGAGACAAAGTTCCATCCCTTGATACTATCCTTTTGGTTTTAGGCCACAATACAAACCACGCCCCGTTTAGCGCTTTCAGATGTGGGGACACCACTGTAGAGTAACGTGTCGCCATCGAGATCCATAACTCCTTGTCCATTTGTCTTCGTTTCCGTTAAAGCCAGGATTTCTAGTTTTGCTTTCCTCGTTTCTTCCACCAGCTCCTCTTCCTTCCCATTTATACTCTTTACATTTCATGTTCCATAAGTCCGTAGTTCGTTCCAGTTCGTCGCCTTTATAATCAGTTCGGGTTTCTCTCTTACATTTCGTGTAATCATGTTTTAAGGCAAACGGGTGATTGGCTTGTTGTGTCTTTCCATGATGGAGGGGCTGCATCCTTACGGCCTCTATGCAGGCCGCCCTCCTCCTTTTTCGGTCGGGCTTGGGACCGGCCTAGGCGGAGTTTTTTAAACAAATTACCAACTTCAATTTTCAAAAACAGATGTCTTGTAGAAAAAAGGAATATCGTGTCCTTGGTAGTGAACTAATGTTTCTTGATCTTTAACTCTGCGCCAATGTTCATTCATGATAGAATAAAAAAGATCTAAATATTATACAAACTTCACAAACATTTCCATTGCTATGACTGTACACATTTAAAGTTGTACCACAGAATGCCAAGTTTTGCTTGTCAAGAACTCTGACCAAAGCAATCAAGCGTTCCAAGATTTGTCGCCAGAATTGTTCATCTTGTCTAATTTCCTGCCGGTTATAATCATCAATTGTTTTTCCTTTCCGCTGTCGTATTTATCTTAAAACCTTACATTTATCTTAAATTGTCAGTTGTATGTTTTACGTGGGTTAAAAAACAAACTATTCTGTATAAAACTGTACCTCTCAAAGGTCAGTACTGCGCCCCACTGAGGTCTGCGCCCTAGACGGTTGCCTAGTTGGCCTAATGATAGCACTAGCCCTGCTTCCTGTACCCCCTTGGTATTTAGCAAACTTTCCCGTACCCCCTCGGCATTTAGTAAACCTTCCTGTGCCTTCTCGGCATTTAACAAACCTTCCTGTGCTATCTCGGCATTTAACAAACCTTCCTGTACCCTCTCGGCATTTAACAAACCTTCCTGTACCCTCTCGGCATTTAGCAAACCTTCTCGTACTCCTTCGGCTTTTAGCAAACCTTCCCGTACCCCCTCGACATTTAACAAATCTTTCTGTGCCCTCTCGGCATTTAACAAACCTTCCTGTGCTATCTCGGCATTTAACAAACCTTCCTGTACCCTCTCGGCATTTAACAAACCTTCCTGTACACTTTTGGCATTTAACAAACCTTCCTGTACACTCTCGGCATTTAACAAACCTTCCTGTACACTCTCGGCATTTAACAAACCTTCCTGTACACTCTCGGCATTTAACAAGCCTTCCTGTGCCATCTCGGCATTTAACAAACCTTCCTGTACACTTTTGGCATTTAACAAACCTTCCTGTACACTCTCGGCATTTAACAAACCTTCCTGTACACTCTCGGCATTTAAGAAACCTTCCTGTACACTCTAGGCATTTAACAAGCCTTCCTGTGCCATCTCGCCATTTAACAAACCTTCCTGTACACTTTCGGCATTTAACAAACCTTCTTGTACACTCTCGGCATTTAACAAACCTTCCTGTGCCATCTCGGCATTTAACAAACCTTCCTGTACACTTTCGGCATTTAGCAAACCTTCCTGTAAACTTTCGGCATTTAACAAACCTTCTTGTACACTCTCGGCATTTAACAAACCTTCCTGTGCCATCTCGGCATTTAACAAACCTTCCTGTGCCATCTCGACATTTAACAAACCTTCCTGTACACTTTCGGCATTTAACAAACCTTCTTGTATACTCTCGACATTTAACAAACCTTCCTGTACTCTCTCGGCGTTTAACAAACCTCCCTGTGCCATCTCGGCATTATTCAAACCTTCCTTTACCCTCTCAGCATTCAACAAACCTTCCTGTAAACTCTCGGCATTTAACCAACCTTCCTGTGCCATCTCGGCATTTAACAAACCTTCCTGTGCCATCTCGGCATTTAACAAACCTTCCTGTGCCATCTCGGCATTTAACAAACCTTTCTGTGCCATCTCGGCATTTAACAAACCTTCCTGTGCCATCTCGGCATTTAGTAAACCTTCCCGTATCCTCTCGGCATTTAGCAAACCTTCCCGTACCCTCTCGGCTTTTAGCAAACCTTCCCGTACCCCCTCGGCTTTTAGGGTACATGACTGCTTATGAGCTAGGGAAGGCAAAGGTAACGACCTCTCGAAGCTGGAAATAGTTTAGCGAATTCACTTACACTTCACTTCACTACGGCAGTATCTGCCATGGGACTACATTTCTTTGCAAAAGCGTTTTTACCCCTACGTTCCTTTAGCAAGAGAGACAATGAATAACGTTTTTGGCTTTAATTTAGGAAGTTATCTCCACTGGACTATGATTGAAGGGAATAGTGAACACTACCTTTTTCAGCACCTACAATACCTTCTGCTAATCAGTCGTCTGATGATGAAGACAGCTCCGCCGTGACAGCTGTAGCCACAAGCGACGGAAGTACTAGCGATTAAAGTCATATATAATATTTCTTTAAAGTATAGTACATACATTATATTTCCTTTGTGCTCAATAAGTCTGGTAATTATATATAGTTAATAAATGTTGACGATTTTTTAACATGACTTTTTACTTAATTTTGATACAAACTTTCTAGGCTTCGGGAACGAATTAATTTTATTTCTATTTATTCTGATGACAAATCAAATTTCTTTCAGCGCTTTTTCGTTTAGCATTCGAGTTTTCAAGAAAGAATTAAAAGCGCTAAGCTGGGGATCGCTGTACTGTACAATTGTAATGTGCATTTCTTCTGGGAGTCAGAGACTCAGTTTAGTACTAGTACACAGTCAAGTGGTAGAATAGTTCGAGTGCTTGCTTTTTGAGCCAGACTCACTGGGTTCGAAACCAGATACTGTCACACTGCAGCGCACATATTTGTAAATGGGTACCTGACTCTGCTCTTGAGTTAAGGAAGGCAAAAAAAGTGAAGAAGGGAGATGATCACCCCACGTCATAAAGCTGAGATCTAGTATAATTAAGTCTCTAACAAGACAATATCTGTAATGGGACTATCTTTATCTTTTTTTTGTTAAAAACAAGTACACAGTGATGCCGAAGACAAGTCAGGCGGTGGGGAAATAGCAGAAGCCCAGACTCGACAAGTCTTTAGTCATTCAAAGTTGTTGCTGTTTAACTAGGGCTGATGAGCTTCTCACTCTTTTGCAGCCAATACCAAATTGAAGACTCCTTGGTTTTATCTACACTGTAGATCTAGGCTTTCCCTGTGGATTTTCTACCATACCGAAGCGTGTTGATTTGAAGTCTTGAGCTCCAGTTTTTTCCAGCTTGGCTGGCATTTAAAGAATCATCAGGGAGCCGCGCTGGTGTAATGGTTACCACATTGCGCTGGCGATCAGGTGTTCAAGGTTCAAGCCCGGGCGTGTGCATTTGAAAGAGTGTCGTCGACCGGGATTTTGACTGAATAACCCGAACGGCTCCTGAGATAAACCCTCTGTGGATGGGAAGGTGCGAAACTCCTGACCGGGTTGGAAGGAAAGTCCACAGGCTCCCCAGCCTCGTAATGACATGTCGTTGAGCAAATGGGCTGAAAGCCCAAGTACCGTTGGTTAAGAAAAAAAAATCATCACATCTGGTCCCAAAATAGGAGAAAGAAGCGCGTGGCATACTGTGCATTCCCCGCCATCCAAGGGAGGCTTTCCAGATGTGCAGAGCTACAACACAGTGCTCTGGTTCTGGGCTCTCCCTAAGAATTGTAACGTCTTATATAGAGCCACTTCTCAGCTCCCGCTGCCTATTATCGGCCCATAGTGAGATTCTCCTACATGCAGCCAACCAGGTAAAAAGCCAGAGTTACGTATGAGACTCAAGTGACCCCTCCAAGCTTAGTGTGCAATGCTGAATTCTCAACATTCTTCACCACAGGGGGAATCCCTGGAAGTGTGTGGATGATTTCAATAGTCAGTAAGTATGTTATTAGCCTCACAAACAGGTTCACTTTCACATTTGAATACTATAGCACTGTGCTTAGCTGGTGGTCATTTAAGGATGTTAAGACCCTCTGCTGTTGGTGTCTAGCTTTGACTGAAGGTAACTTAAACCACAGACTTGCTCCACAGATAGCACCACCAAATAGTAGCATCGACTAGTATCATAAAATATAAGAGAGAAACAAATACCCTCATGAGTATTGGATTTCCTGACAGAAAATCAGGTGTCCTCCCTTTTCTTTCCACCATCTCATCTTCCTCAGAACTTTACCCTCTCTGAGCATTAATGTTAATCCCAGTGAGCGGAAAACATCAATTAAATTTATATTGAACATGTGTACATTTACATATGCACTGGTTGAAAAGGTTAATATGATAAGTATGTACATCAGTTCTATCATCATATACTCCCTGCTCCATATGGAACTTGGGACTACCTTTGCTTTTGGTTCTCTATGAGAAATCCGCATAAAGTTGTCACCAGCTCTTGCAGTGATGGTTCATGAAACCATCATTCTATATGCTGAAGTTGCCAGCCTCGTATGACTTGGACATCCACTAGCAATTTTCACGTGTTAATAAAGGCAAAATATAGAATTATATAATGTACAATTCACCCAAAATATCTATAGGAATACCGACTTCTGGCAATTTTATTAAAATGCTTCTTACATGTGATCTGGGGTGTTTCTTTACAATAAACTTCCACTATGACTTAGTGTTCAGGTTCCTAGTATTCCGGGCTCTCCATATTAATAAAGGTAGAGTTGTTGTGTAAATACACAAGATGCTCCAACACGTTGCCAGGTCCTTTAAAGTGGAATCCTGATTCAATTTCTTATTCTGGCTTGTCTGGCTGTCTTCTTGTCGAGTTGAATTTCACAGTGCCATACTCAAACGGCGCTAGATTAAATGGCAACGTTCGGCACGCATCGAGATTGCTACTATATGGCAAGGCTCCAATCAGAAATGTTGTACTGTTAATTCTCAAATGCATGCAATTTGCTTATATTTTGGTGGGGTCTATTCCCCTGCATCCAATGTGTCAATGTCGGTTCAAACGAGATTCATTGATTACCCTAATCAGCAAAAGATGGTCGCTGAAGCTACATGACAAGGATTGAGGGAAGGGATTGTAAACAATGATTAAGTACAGAAAATGAGACGTGGAGCAATAATGTCGGCGATAAACATGAATGCTAGAAAAAGATAAGGGACAATTGTGTTACAATTACGTTTCTAGAGATATAGCTCTTTCTTAGCAGATCTGGCTATTTGTCCAAATACTAAAAAGAAATGCTTGCACGTTGTTTTCTGAAACGGAATTTTGTCAGCCATTTATTAAGTTAACAGTTGGAAGCATTCTGCTCTTAGTTTATTTGCGTCCTCAGCATTTTGCAACACTGAAAATGTTTTTTTTTAAATTCTTCAGGTGGGAGAATAGAACAAGAAGAACTGAGTTATAGTAAAAAGCTCTGATTATAATCAGCTAAAGCCATGTGTCTAGGGAATTAAAAATTCCCATCAATAAGACACTACTTAGATGAAAACTATGAATGGGCTATTTTAGAATAAAAGAACCTTACTGTGCAGAACGTCTACAAGATAAAAATATAGAGCATTTCATACTTAAATGTTGTGACGGTATTGCTTCCCCTGCTTTGCAGTAGTGGTCCAACAGTGGCCAAAACTCAAGAGTATCTATTATAGGCTTCAATGGATTCTATCTTTACACAAGATTACTCTTGGCAGAAATGTCGATAGAAGAGTAGTAAAGCTTCTATCACATGGGAGTCTTCATAAGATATTCAGATAAGCGAAAACAATGCTGGCTGTCGCTAAGCACGTTAATTCTATAATCTGCCGACACTTTTATGAAGAATTCAAGCAATGGTTTATTCTAGCTCGTTAAGCCCCCACCTCTGAGTTAATCAGTGGAATTATTATTATAATATAGCTCTGTTTAGAGTGTGTGTTTAGTAACTTTGACTGAGACAAACATGTAGTACATTTAAAAGGATTGAATCGAAGTTAAATTTGTAACATTACAAATAACAAAATTTAATAATCACTTTAAGTTTTAACAGTTGGAAAATAATTTGAATAGTTATGGAACAGGTTTCATCACTTGATTGGGATATAACTGAATAAAGGAGGTCACTTTTGGCAGCGGATATTTTCACTTAGCTCCCAATGGTAGTTTCTTCTCCCGCTGGGTCAGTTCCTTTCCACTCTGCCTCGCTCGTCTCTGATCAAAGTTCAGGCGCCGCACGTTCCAAGAACGTCAAGGAGTAACGGCTGTTGGTTCTGCGTCTGTCTATAAGACCCTCTTATGATGGCGTCTCGCAAAACGTCAGTCCACTTCTACTTTCGCTTGGTTCCAGAGATAGTACTTTCTGCTGGTACCACCAATAACTGGTAATAGAAATAGAAACGAAACGCTCTTCTGAGTATGGCGTTTTCCGACACAGTTATGTCCCCCCCCCTCCCCCTATTCTATTCTACCATTCCATGTCAGAATTTACCCTCAATGAGAATTAAATTTAATCCCTCGGGATAAAACTTCCTTTACATTTAAACTGAATAGCTTTAGCTTTACATTATATTTAAATAAAAGGTTAAACGTACAGATATAATATGTTTTACATTTACATCTCCACTGTGTGAAAAGTGTTCTCAATATAAATTCATTTATGTTGCATTTACATTTACACTTGTGGAAAAGTTTGAAACTTCTATTAATTAAAATGAATATTTTCACATAAACATTGACACTGCCCTAAAAATGTAAGCATTATTCCCAGAATGTACATCCTTTCTTTCATCTTTCCCTCCCTGCTCCACAGGGAACCTGGAACTACTTTATGCTTTTAGTTCTCTTTACGAAACTATCAATAAAGCAATCACCAGCCCTTGAATAGTGGTTCATGAATCATCATTCTAGATACTGAGGTTGCCAGCCCCAAATGACTTTGACATCCAATAGCGAGTTTCACACAATAAACTTCACATGGTAATATATACATATATATGTTAGTTCACATGTTAGTAATAAAATATGAAATGTAAATCACAGCTTACGCCAATCCTGGCTACAGACTTGTTTGCTAAGATGAATAAAAGAGACGAATCGTTCTCTTACACGCGTCTGGGACGTCTTTAATTCTACAATAGATGGCCCCCTCTGACTCCGTGTTTCTTCAGTTTCCTAGTCCCGGGGTTCCTTATTAAAATGTAGAGATTTCCTGTGCTTTTGTAAGTCTTGTCAGGTTCTCCAATAAAAGGTCCGGTTAACAAATAGGAATTATGAATCTAGTCTTCACTCTGACGTGGTCTGAGGTCTTGTCGAGCTTGAAGTTCACAGTGAGATAAAACTGCGAAAATAGTCAAGCTATATTCCTCTCAATGTTGTTATGAATCTAATCAGAAAGATCCAATCATTTCAAACAGGTCGGGTGTGGCATTTTCAAAATATTTCCTACATGAAAACATTTTGCAAAAGGGCACGTCTCCCATACATGATGTCTTGCATACACTCTCACAAACATATTTATAGACTCATATTGTCTAAAATGTAATAAATCCATGATTACTTTTAACCAAGTGACCGGAAGCGATTATATCACACTTGTCTGCCCACAGGTGTCACGCAGACAGTAATCTCGTCATCTGTCGTATGAGTACGCAAACTCCGTGTCTTATCGGTGATTTAAGCCGATAGCGCTGACCGATGTACGTTTTAATCTGCCGCGCCTATAACCACAAATCTGGGTAGCGCTCCTTGCAAATGTGATATTTATCACCTACAGGGTGGTTTGATAAAATCAAATATCTGCTACTTAGCAGAGGAAAGAAAGAAAGAGAGAAAGAACAGTGCGATAATTAACAGCACATAATAAAAATCAGTACCAAATATTTACCGATACTGCCGGAGAGAACCAAAGATCGATAGAGGTCGTCCATTTCGTCACAAATTGAAGAAGTATGAACAACAGACAATACCAATATTACATTATTTACAGGCATGCAATTCATCTATAACTGTAGAACAAGTGTTGAGAATCGAGAGACCCTAGACCACTGCTATATATATATATATATATCAGTCAATAAGAAGAAATAAGAACCCGTGTGTTACATGGGCCCGAAAGAGGGGCAAAGAATAGTAATACTGTACCATACCAGGCACGTTGTAAAAAGCGACTAAGGAGAGTTGGACACTGGGCTGGTTACCCTATCACGTAAAAAATGTTTAACCCCAAAAACTTCAACAAACACTATGGGAAATTTACAAGAGTGCACAAATTACACTGACTAACAAAAAAAAAATTATTTTTTCTTTCTCTAACATTTCTATGTTTTTCTGGTCAATTTTAATGCGCTGTTTTTAAATCTGCAAACCGTTTTTCTCTATCAGGTCGGGATCTCTAGAAATACGCAATTCAAGTTTTTTAACAACGCATACAGTATTACAACATCATTCATACAAGAAGTGTAACAGTTATGTAGGCTTGAATTTCTTTGCAGTCGACTTTCGTCGGTGAATGACATGTGGTACATCGCGATGAAGCATCCAACAATAATCGGCAAGCATGGTCACACTACACCGTCCTTGATAGCGTGACTCCATTACGGCGATATCTTGATGGAATCGTTCTCCACGTTCATCGCTGACTTCGCCAAGGTTGTCAGGGAAAAAGTCAAGATGCGAATCGAGCAAATGGATTTTGAGGGACATGTTACAGCCCATAATTCTGTATGCATCTATGCACTACTTAACAATATGCACATAGTCGACAGATTTGTGATTTCCCAGAAAGTTATCGATGATCGATTTGAATGCCAGCCATGCGCGAAGTTCACTACCATGTAACAAGTTCTCGAATTGTTTGTCTGCAATAACTTTCCTAATCTGAGGTCCTACAAAGATACCTTCCTTTATCTTTGCATCGCTAACTTGCGGAAACTTTTCTCGAAGATAAGTGAAAGCTTTGCTCGTTTTATCTAACGCTTTTACGAAATTCTTCATGAGCCCCAACTTTATATGTAACGGTGGTAAAATGGTGCTGTCTTTGTTAACTAATGGCTCATGTATTACATTTTTATGCCCGAGCTGCATACGATCCCTGATAGGCCACACCTTTCTTGCATAATGTTCCTGTCTGTTGCGGCTGTCCCATTCACATAGAAAGCAACAAAATTTAGTATACCCAGTCTGCATGCCCGTGAGCATTGCAATGACCTTTAGGTCTCCACAAATCCCCCATTGGTAGTCATTGTACTTTATTTTTGCCAAAAGTATAGCCATATTGTCATAAGTTTCGTTCATATGAACAGAGTAGGCGACTGGAATTGATGAAAATAAATTTCCGTTATGCAATAACACGGCTTTTAGACTAGTCTTGGAAGAGTCGATGAAAAGTCGCCATTCGTTGACTATGTGCTCATGACCGAGGTGCACCATTAGACCGTTTACATCTTTGCAATAGCAAATGCCATCATCCATCTCAAAGTATTGAACAAGTTCTCTGTGTCTACGACGAAATTTAGATATCTGAGTATTGGGCGCTAAAAGATTCCATTCTTTGAGTCGCGAACCGAGTAATTCCGCTTGTCCTTTGGTAAGAGCGAGATCACGTATTAGATCTGACAGTTCTGAATGGTTAATTAAGTGAACACCATCATTCACCGGTATATAATCCGAGTCAGAATTAGTTTCTAAAGCAGATAAACTATCACTTTCTGATGGTTCATTCACGTCCAACGGATATTGTTCTGGTGGAAATGGGATTGGACATGTGATTGGATCATGAGGCACTGGTTTCGAAACCAATTCAATATTTGGATAAACCACAGACTTTCTAGTTTTAAAAGTAAAACCATGGATATTTGTCAAGCAGAAGTAACAATCAGTAGCGTGATTTGTCGGTTCACGCCATATTACTGGCACTCCAAAAGGCATCGACTTATGCTTCGGCGATTTTCGTAACCAACCTGCCAATGTATTTGCACAAGTCGAACAAACTGCATTTGGCTTCCAAGATTTATTTGCATCATCAACTTTCGAATCGAAATAACGTTCATATGCTTTCTTTAGTAATGGTGTAAAGTTTTTCTGGTGAACACGATCGGTAAAATATCCGCACACGTAACAGAACAGATCAGCCGAATTTCTACAACTTCTAGAAGCCATATTTCGCTCAGAATTATTTCAAAATACAGTAACTATTTGAAAAATAACGTAACATATGTCATGCATCTTTTAGCAGTATAAAAAGTAGAATTATTTTGCATTTTATTAATTTTTAATAAGTTATATAGTAAAAATGAAACGGAGCAAATAACGGTTTCCCAAAAATATATTTATTCCCAAATATCTTAAGAATCTGACGTGATAGAGATAAACGGATTTCAGATTTGAAATCAGCGCAAGAAACTGACCTAAGAACACTTATTCTTATATAAGAAAGAAAAATGTTGTTTGTCAGTGTTATAGAGGAATAATGTTACTATCAGTTCCAGGAAAAGTATTAAACAGAATCATCCTGGAGAGATTAAAAAAGTCCATAGACAAGAAACTGAGAGATCTTCTTCTTCTTCTCGTTCGCTGTTGTTTAGAAATGTCTGCACAAGAAGTCCGGTTCTCTGGATGTATGTTGCTGTGGTTGAAAGTTCTTCAAGACTCCCAAACAGCTTTGTGTGGATGTGCGTCTCTGTGGGCCAATGTTCAGTTCGCAATTGACTAAGCATGTGGCAGTCTTGCAGGATGTGTTCGGCAGTCTGTGCTGCCTGTCAACACGTACATAGGGGTGATGGGACCAATATCAGTCTGTATAAGTAACTGTTCAGTCTGTTATGTCCTGTTCTAATACGGAACAGGATCACCTGTTTTGCTCGATCAAGATAGTGATAGTTGTCTCTTTGTTGGTCAATTTTCCTGATGGCCTTGATAAGGGTCTTCTTTTCCTGGAATGTGATTGTTTGTTCTTTTTGTTCCTGTGTTGCTCCCTCTTTTGCTAACGTATCTGCTCTCTCATTTCCTGGTATGCCACAGTGTGATGGTATCTACTGTAGCACTACCCTTCTTTTGATATTTACTTCGTATAGGACTTTGTTTAATTCTGGCAGTTTATCACTGTTGAGGGCTTGCAGAACTGACATTGCATCGGTAAGGAATACAACCTGCTGACATTGGCTTATTGTGTTATTTATTATTCCTGCAGCAATGCTTAAGGCCTGTACTTCAGCAGCATAGTTTGAACAGAATATTCCAGTAGGCGAACAGGTGGATTCGTTTTCTTTGTCTGGATAGACCACATAAACTCCTGCGCCTCCGTTCTTCACTGCTCTGGTTGCAGATCCATCAGTATATACTTGGATCCATGCTTCTCTGGGGTATAGTTCTTCAATCATGTCACATGCTGCTATTTTCCTTTGGAGAGTATTTAGCTCTCCCATGGGGCAGGTGGTAGTTATGGAGGTCTTAATGCTGAAATTTTGATGTTGTTCCCATGGGGTTGGGAGGAGTGTGGGAGTTATTTCCTTAGTGATGTCTGGTAGTTCATCCTTGTATGTTCTAATTAGTTTTTTGGACCGATGCACAAAACTGCTTCTCTTCAACGTCCCACTGGCTAAATCTCCAAATCTAGTTTTCATTGGATGAACAAGCAGGTTTTCGACAAAACAGATCCTGTACAGACCAGATAGCCACGCTGAGAAAAATAGTTGAACAAAGTCTGAAATGGAATTCAAAGCTATACATCGGATTTGTGGACTATGAAAAGGCATTTGACAGTGTAGACAGAGAATCACTTTGGAAATTGATGAGGCATTATGGAGTTCCCATGAGGATCATTAACTTAATAAAGAAGACTTATGAAGATATGACATACATAGTTCTTCATGAAGGACAACTTACAGAACCGTTTGGGATTAGAACGGGAGTGCGGCAAGGATGCCTCTTGTCTCCATTTCTTCTCTTACTAGCAATAGATTGGGTTATGGAAACATCGACATCATACAACAGAAATGGAATCCAGTGGAATCTGACTAAGCAGCTTGATGATCTAGATTTTGCAGATGACAAAATAAAAATACTTGATGAGAGGTCACAACAAGTGAGTCTGAAAATATATAGGGAAAAGACAAACATAATGAGAATAAATGCAGGTAATGATAACAGGGTTGAACTTGAAGAAATCACCACTACAAGATGTAGAATCGTACACATATCTTGGCAGCAATATAGACAAAGTTGGAGGGACAGACAGTGATATCAAAATAAGAATACAAAAAAGCTAGAGGAGCTTTCATTGCATTGGGAAACATAGAGATCAAGAGAAATCAAGTCCAACATGAAAATAAGAATCTTCAACTCAAATGTCAAGTCAGTCCTATTGTATGGCTCTGAGACATGGACAGCAACAAAAACAACAACCAAAAAGCTGCAGATATTTATAAACTGGTGCTTGCGTAGAATAGAAGGACTGAAATGGTATGACAAAGTCACGAATGTGGAATTGATGACAAGAACCAGACAAGTGCCAGTGGAACAAGAGTTGAGAAGAAGACGCTGGCGATGGATAGGACACACATTGAGGAAACCTGTTGATAGCATTACAAGGCAGTCCTTGTTCTGGAATCCACAGGAAAAGAGAGGCAGAGGTAGACCAAAAAACACATGGAGAAGAGAACTAGATGCAGAAGTGAAAATAATGAGGAAAACGTGGAAAGAACTTGAGCGGATGGCACGTGACAAGAGAATTTGGCATGTGTTTGTTGAAGGCCTATGCTCCCTGAGGAGCTGAGGGGTAAAGGGTATTGATCAGTCAATAAGAACAAATATTTATATATAAGGGTTGGAGAGGGTATGGTGAGAGAGTGGGGGTCTGGTCAGGGTTTAGTAATGCAAATTGATGATGATAGATGGATAGTATATTGGGTGTCATCCCCGACACCCCCAGGTTTTCTAACCTCCTCCCTCTTTGTTAACAACATGACAGGTGTGATTGCCGTATTGGGACAGGGGAGCGCACACACACACACACACACACACACACACACACACACACACACACACACACACACACACACACACACACGCACGCACGCACGCACGCACACACGCACGCACACACGCGCGCACATTCTCACAATTTGATAATTTTGAATTACTCTATTTAGACTGATAGGTGGCGTGAAATGATGCCGTATTCATATTTCGGAAAAGAAAACTATTATCGTGAATAAGCGACACTATATATCCTAAGTATAACCCATTCGAGGTTAATTAAAAAAAAAACACCCTTATGTTATCATAATAATGCGCCTGTTTATATTTCTGTTGTTTACGAAAGTGGTATTGATTTGTTTATTCAACAGCCATTACAATTCATCTGAATGACTCCCGTAGATAAACAAAAAACAAGTCAACAGTTGACTAATAAGGTCAGTGATAAGGTCTCATCTTCGGTCACCACGTTAATAAGTGCTATTTTGTGATATAGCTCGTCCAGGCACAATGTTAATACAGCTGGTATAGGTGTAGATGGTCAACTCAAAACCGGCACAGTGTTGGGCATACAGGTCACCTTGTCCAAAAACGTAATGAGGCCCCGACAAGGATGTAATGTTGACTTTGAGTGTTAATGTGAGTGTCAGTACGCGAATGCATGGATTGTTCGGAAGAGTTGACTAGAAGATCAAACCCTCACTCCCATGTATCTAGAAGTTAATGATGCAGACTACTGTGGTCGTTTCATACTGTTTAATTGGACGCACACACTTGGACAGTACGAGTATAGTTACAGGAAAACAGGTCGACATATATAGCATACTGTTGATCAATGGTCTACCATCTTAAGTTGGCATTCATGTTGAAGGACATTACAATGGTACATCCGTAGACAAGCACTTAGATTTCCACTGTTTATCAATATAATCATCAGGCCTTACTGACCGAGCGTGTCAGTTAATAAATAATGTTCAAGCATGACTCCTAGACAGAACCTCTTTTCTAGCGAAGATTCCTTTAGGTAAAGTTCAGCAAATATTTCTGAAGACAATGTTAACCCACCAGTATTGGGTTTTCTTTATAACTGTGATCTCTTAATCATCACCTGATAATAAGGGGCATCCCCGTTCGCTGATCGATGATCGACAAAAAATTAGGATCCAAAATGGCTTCTGGTTCCCTTTGAGCATCGCTCACTATACAGATGCATAGTAAAGCTTCAATATAAGCTTTGTTCATAAACACAAATGTTTCTACAAGAATCAGCATATTCTTCCATCATAACTGGTGCATACAATCATATTCAGTTCTGCTAGGTAACATGTCATCCCGACATATTGATATAGATAATCGTCCTGAAGACGTCTGCCCATCTAAGCCTAGGAAGAAAAAGTTCAGCAAAAGTTCTTTTACCTTGGCATGGGAAATACACTAGCAGAACAGTCAGGTACAGACAACACGTTATGGAGAAGTGATACGTGCCACTAAATACACTCATGACATCTACAAGACAAAGAGATATGTCGTGACGTACTGACCACATGGCACAAGATGATGAAATTGAAGACACAACTGATTAAAGACACCATAGACCGTAGAAAATGGAGTATGATCGTCAACACCAGACGGCACAGTATCCACTTTATATTAATTGTCGAAATGAAAGGTCCTGAAGTGAACAATGAAAAAATGCCGCCAACGTTCTACCTCTACACCCCCAGGGTAGTAGAAGAACGACTAAGTAAGTAAGAGGCCCAAAAGAATGTTAAAGGATGGGGTGGGGGAGGGGTCATATATCTTATTTCGCCCAAAAAATTATTGATATGTCAGCTAATTCAGTCGCCCAAATGGATACGCCCTTAAATAATGATTCGGAGATGGAGTATAAAACTTTTATTGGAATTTTTTTCGCTCGTTTTTTGTATTTTGTTTTTTATTAATAAGTACTAAGGCTTACTTACTTACTTAGTTAGTCGTTCCCACTTCTACCGTGAGATGTAGAAGTACTAAGGCAAGACTTTAAAAAGATGCAAGTACACAAAAATATAGTCATAAAAGAGCTGTTAATTAATTAGTAAATTTTCATTCCATTGTCTATTTTTTCGCTTCTCCAGGCACCATTTTTGATGGGCTGCTCTGTAGCTTCAGGTATCCAGATACGTTTGACTACAAAGATCCTATGAAGATCAAATGGAATGTGAAGGAGTGAAATGATCACAAGAGAAATGGTACCGTGATCAGGAACTGTAGCAGAAAGGATGCATCGTATTTCCTTTCTCTCCAATTTTTGGCGAGTTACTTGCTCGTTGGATAATAACTGTAAAAAGTTGTTTTCGAATCTATATATTTTCCCGACATTATCATGCCCCAACAGGCAACCATAAGCGTAGTGTAAGTTTCCTTGTTATAGAATCCCCAGCGTAAGAAAGCTGGGGGAAGACCAAAGAACACACGGAGAAGAGAACTGAAGACATTACGTGAATTGAATGCAGAAAGCGTGGGAAGATCTTAAGCTGATGATAGCACGGAACAGGAAGAGTTGCATATGTTTGTTGAAGGTTTATGCTGCTTGGGGACATGAAAGGTGATGAAGAAGAAGCAGAAGTTTCAGGTTTACCTTAGTTTGAAAATCGCTGGCTTAACTAAGATAAATAAGTATGTCAGTGGGGAACAGCGATCGTCATGGGGCATGTTTTTTTTACTGTATGCGTGTGCAGCATGGCACGCTATTTCCTGTGAGATACCTTATCTAGACACGATCTGTTTAATTTACCTAAAGTTATTACATCCAGCAAAATAGTGGCCCGGACCGACTGAGCATCAGCCCTGACAAGGCAGTCAACACATCAAACAACAAGAAAGATAACAGATGTAATCGTCATCATTTTAGATTTTGTTCCATGGAGTTACCCCCCTGCAGCTGGTCCCCCTTGGTGAAAGCCTGTACCAAGCATTTCCATTTTTATTGTAGTGGTGGTTTCTGTAGCGATTAGTTTGAGATGACTCGGTTGTTAGCCCCAGTCATAACCTCATATTTGTCGCTTCGTAGGACACGTCTCAGGGACCATTAGTTCTATGCTTCTTTAGGGGCAAGAGATGTAAGAATCATCATCATCCTCATTATCATTCTCATTATCAACATCATCCTCATCATCATCATCATCCTCATCATCATCTCATCTTCATCCTCATAATCGTCATCCTTGTCATCATTCTCATCATTATAATCCTCCTCATCATCATCTGCTTCATCATCCTCATCATCGTCATCATCATCAT
This sequence comes from Oreohelix idahoensis, assembly GCA_024509875.1. Classification (NCBI taxonomy): domain Eukaryota; kingdom Metazoa; phylum Mollusca; class Gastropoda; order Stylommatophora; family Oreohelicidae; genus Oreohelix; species Oreohelix idahoensis. Next base: position 487,071 of record JAMPIV010020621.1, read on the forward strand.
AATCTTCAACATCATCATTGTAGTATATTGTTTAGATAGGTTAGAAAATAGTTGTGGTCCTGTCTGAGCAGAGGTGATAGTGGTAAATAGGTGAGAATAAAGGTGTAGAAATAGATTTCACGAGTGAATAGTAAAGGAGACAAAGTTGTCTCTGGACTGAATAGTTTCTCTAGTCCAGCCTATCTATACGACTATATTGTAATGTAAGACACTCTTCCAACCCCTTATCTCTATAAAGATAAGTTTAACTAAACACACCCACACACAATTATGTGACAACAAGACACACAAAACGTGAAAAACTATGGTTAATTGGGTATGGGTCTGACCAACACACACATGTAAGTTCTTTTTGTTGTTTATTATCATTAAACTTTTTACAACATCAAACACATAGAGAAATCAAATAAATCAAGTTTACAGATATTTGAAAATAACCGAATAAGTGACCTCCCCTTGTTGAGAAAGGATCCCAAAAGAACTTAATAACCCAAAGGTCAAAGATAAACACTACGTTACGGAATAGACTATGAAGAACAAGTCCCCCACTAAATTTCTACTCAGTAAAGTACTCAGTTTAGCGAAAATAAAAAAAGAAGTTAGTACAATGATTGTAACAAAGGAAAATATTCACTCTCTCTCTATTTCTCACTCTGTCATATTTGGCCACAAACACTCTTGCTTACCTAATCGGGTGTTGGTATCCCTTGGAAAACTACAATAATCTGAACCTATACTGTCAGGTGGGTTGCCCAAATATTGCCCAGTCCAGCCTTTATATCGAATAATAATTACAAGGTGGATGCCAAATTTGGTGGTTTAATTTTCCTGGATGAATCCTGTGTCACCGCAAATAGTTACTGAAGCAAGACGTTCTCGGGACGTTCACAGTTTCAAAAGGAGAAAAGTAATTCCTGTATTGTCAAGCATCTGGTTGCTAAGACAAATGTTACAATATGTCAAAACTGACAATAATGGTAAATCCTATCGGCTGGCTCTTATGGTGAGTGCCGATTTTGAAACAGCGTAGTTTTCTGGATCACTCCGTTGCTACGGCTGTCAAACGTCAGGAATATATGTTCTTTCGTATGCCCAGTGGGCTGGAAAAATGGAATAAATAATTCTGGGTAATGTACCGCCCAGTTACGATTAATTTTACTGTTTCTATTTCTCACTCTGAATGAAGACAGAGGGCCGAACAGGTCCAAAATCGACGACCCAGAGTAATAATAATAGTACTGGTAATGTTAAACCGCTAGCCGCTGGTTTTGATCAGATGCTAGATAAGGAAGAAAAGAACATTTAAAAAAACTGCTACTATCCTATCCACCCGTAAGTTTTCCGCTATGCATGTCGGGAACAAAGGTATGTGCCCTCCCCCGTTATTACCCGCGAGAAAATGCACAGCACACAAAGTCAATTATTATTTACTTTATCCATACGCGCACTTTAACAAAAATCGCCTGTCACAACTATCCATTTGTCGGCGTCTATTGTTTAGTCACGTAACATTAACTCTAGTCACTTATTTAATTTCACACAATGAAATATAATGCGAATTCTATTCGGTCACTCATCCGTCACACTTAATAATCTCAGTTATCTAAGCCGCATCTCCTTGTGTAAGAAAAATGGTGTGTTTGAAATTACATTACTCTGAACGACTGGCAAGAAATATCTATGCGTTAGGTTGTTTCACTAGTTTTAAACGCTAGAGAATTATAGTGAATAGAAATGGTAAACCTAACTCATTTTAACACTTAAGCACAATTTCCATTACCACAAATCAGAAAATGAAATCCCCACGAGACAATTTAACACATTTAGCGAAGAATGGTTCTAGTCTGGCGTGATTAGATTATCCAAGAATTTCTGAGCGACTCTAATAACTGAATTTGAGAGAGCGCGGTATATATACAGATTATGGTGTTATCATCACCGGAAGACGTTACAATTCACACCTTCTGTATAGTAGGGGAATCAGGAACTGCGTTTCCCGGATCAAAGGTTTCTTCGTTCACTCTACTCAGCGATGCTGAGGGACATCAGATGATTTTGCCGTGCACGGACCTCTCTTAGATTACGTCCCCTTGCGCAGATCAAACATTACCTCCCCCTGAAACGTGCGAACATCAAAGGTGATCGGGAAAATATTATCGCCCCTTGTTTCTCTTCAAACAATCCGTTATTTCTACGGGCATCTGTCTAATGACCAATAATTGGCAAATCAGCTCGTGTGAGAAACTCAGGTAAACAAACGCGGTTCGCTCCATTGTTAAACTGGCAGGTTTGCGAAAGTTGGTAAACATCTTTGTTGTTATGTTCCAGAAAAAACGCGTGGATTCAAAGGTGAGTCATACAAACAGAAAATTGCGTGGTTTGGCTTAGCCAATGGTAGACACTAAAGGCTGTCTGATTACTGTATCAATATTTCCGTTCCACGTCACAGTCATCATCATCTTCATCATTGTCACGGCGATATGTTCGCCGAAATATCAGGTTGGTCACGCTGAGAGTGACAACATTGATATAATGTAAAAACCCGTTTGGTCAGCTGACCGGAAGGGAAGTGGACACAAATTCTGGCGCAAAAAGCAGTCTAGTTCTGGCCAGCGTCCGGTACAGGTCGCCTTTATGTTCCCCGTCAGCATTTTGCTGGGAAGTGTATGCCATTCTTGTTCAGTTATATTGCTTGCCATTTCGTCATGCGGTGTGGATTAAATTGCATAATTTTAGAGTGATGGTGTATTGTCTAGTGGCATTTCCTTAGGCCGTTGATGATGAGTCATTTGTGATTAAGTTTTTGCCTTATCATAGTACAGTATTTAGCCGGTGAGCGAAAGTCATTGTGATGTTCACTCGGTAGGGACATACCAGTGGGTATGATACTGATAGATTAAGTTGGTGGCTATTGCAAGTTGTATTGGCATTTATGTTGAGTTGTATTTCATATGTATTGCTAGTCGTGTGTGGCTTCCGTGTGTGCAGTTTATTAATGAATGGGAACTTACCTGTTAAAGGTGTTAAACTTACTTATTGTCACCGATTGTATGCTGTGGTCTTCTTCTAGTGGAACGAGCCAAGTATGAAAGTGTTCATGTATTAAAATCCACAGTATAAGTAGGTTCCTGACAATCATCATCATTATCATCATCTTTGTCATCATTATCCTCACCATCAACTTTATCATCATCCTCATCATCATAATCATCATCATCCTCATAATCGTCATCCTCGTCATCATTCTCATCATCATCATCATCCTGATCATTGACATCCTCAACATCATCATTATTTTCCTTCGCACCCCTTGCGGACACGAACCGCCACCACAGCTGATCCTCTTGCATGACGCCTGCACTAAACATTCATATATTCTTTTACCTGTGGTTTCTGTGTCAGTTTGTATTATATGATCAAGTTGAAAGTCCCACGCACAACCGTATACTAGTGGCCTTCTACGACATGCCTGAGGGTACTGTAGTCCCATTCTTTCTTCGTTTCTTGAGAGCCGGGATGTGGAGTCAGTCAAAACATTGTCCGAATACGAGTCAGGACACTTTTGAAGTCCGACTCTGACTCCACTACTCTGGCTCCATTACTCTGACTCCACTAAAAATGACCGACTCCACTACTCTGACTCCACTAAAAATGACCGACTCCACTACTCTGACTTCACTAAAAATGACCGACTCCACTACTCGGACTTCACTAAAATTGACCGACTCCACTACTCGGACTCCACTAAAAATGACCGACTCCTTTACTCTGACTCCACTAAAAATGACCGATTCCACTACTCGAACTCTACTAAAAATTACCGACTCCACTACTCTGACTCTGACTCCACTAAAAATGACCGATTCCACTACTCTGACTCCACTAAAAATGACCGACTCCACTACTCTGACTCCACTAACAATGACCTACTCCACTACTCTGACTCCACTAAAAATGACCGACTCCACTAAAAATGACCGACTCCACTACTCTGACTCCGACTGCACAGTCCTGCATGAGAGACTCTCTTGAACTACACTGAGCTAGAGTTGTAATAGCAATTGGTAAATCTATATATAGAATTTTACAACAGTAGGGAACCTGGTCACCAGAAGTGTTCCTCTTTAGACAAACTTGTCGACCCTTTTTTTATCTTCTTGATTCTCCAGTGAGAGGACCCACTTGGGTCGTAGCTCCCAAGGGTCACTCTCCTGTTGATGTTGTTGTTTTAAGCACTGTCTGAACTTGGAATCGAACCTTGTTCACAACTAGCTCTTCATTCTTGTTTTACACAGTCTGCTAACTCGAGGAGTTTATGAAAGTTAAAATGTTGTTGCACGCGAACTTATTGTCCTTAATTCCATTGCATGTTTCGATGGTTCCACAGCCAGCACAAGACCGGTTCGGCAGTTTCGCTAAGTCTTTTAAGTGTCTTTATCCCTTGATTTCCCTTAACGCCAAATTGTTTCAATAGATCATAAACTGAGGCTTTGAAGAAATCATCCCCATCGAGGCCAGCTCCTTTACGTGGAGATGGGGCTCAAGTACAGCCATCAGCGGCTGAAAAACCAAGACTGGCCAGGCCCTCCTACACTCGAGCAAGACCACAGCCTGCCCTAGCAAGTCAAGGTGCTGAAGACGGAGGCAACCAGCCAAGAGGCGCTCCACAGCAATCAGGATGCCACGCACACGCGCAATGGAAATATGCCTATATCTACAAAACGTTATGGCACTCGCCCTGTGACGGACACCCAGGCAGGCGCAGTGCCGGGCCCTCTGCCTCAAAAGGGCCCAACCTCTACTACTGGGGGTCCTTCTCAATTGCCCCGTGGAGCCAGGAGGCATGAGAATAGAGCTACTGGCCAAGCAAAGAAAAGACCATTTAAAATAATGCACTGGAATGCTGAAGGCGTCAATAGTAGAAAAGACGGCTACAGCAAAAAATTAGAGCTCGAAAATATCTTGAATGAAGAGCAAGTAAATGTATGTTGCTTGCAAGAAACCACCCTCAACAAGGACATAGCCTTCAAAATCAGAGGCTACCAGTGCTACCGATCTGACCGAATAGACAGGCGAAAGGGTGGAATACTGACACTCGTGAGGAATAACATCAGTGCTTGTCAGCTTGAAACATATATGGAGGGGGCGGAATAACAGATGCTTCATCTCAGGACAGAAAGTACAGAATTCCACCTGCTCAACTACTACTGTCCGAGCGACCGCCCACTGTCACTAGATACAATCCCAGCAAAAGAAAGACTGATTGTATGCGGAGACTTCAACAGCCACTCACAGAGCTGGGGGCTATGATCACATGGACAGGAGAGGTGAGGAGCTTGAAAACTGGCAGGATGACAATGGGCTTATCCTGATTAACCAGCCAATCGACCCACCAACCTTCTACTCGAGATCATGGCACCCCACCTCTACATCAGACCTGGCATTCCACTCACCCGGCCTGGAGTGGAACACCACACGCGTTGTAGGGAAACAACTTGGAGGCAGCGACCACCGGCCAGTCTTCCTAATTGTGGAAAATGAACTTGTCAAGGAGAACAGCACTCTCTCTAGGTGGAACTACAAGAAGGCAGACTGGACAATGTTCCAAGCATCGTACCAGTATACTGGCTAGAGATCTGACTGTAGACAAAGACATCAATAAGCTAGTCGATGAATTCAGCAGATGCATATTACAGGCTGCTCGTGAAACAATACCTAGAGGGGCTCGTAAGTATTACAAACCATATTGGAATAGTGAACTAGAGCAGCTGCACAACGACGTGGAAACATCTCGAAAGCAGGCAGAGACCAGTCCATGCCAAGAACACCACAATAACTACCAGCAAGCTAAGGCCAAATTTCAAAGGGCCAAGTTGCAGGCCAGGCGAAGAAGCTGGAAGGAGAAAACAGAGTCCTTGAACTTCGAAAGAGATACAAGGAAACTGTGGAAGCTGGTAAAACAACTTAACGATGAAGGTACAGGAAGAAACTCAAGGATTGCTCTGTACAAAGATGGAAACATCCTCATGGGAAAACAGGCAGCTGATCACTTTGCAGACTCCTTTGCTAAAGACAACAACATCGAAGTTAGCCCAGAGAAGCAGCAGGAGATTCGTGAGAAACAACAATACGCAGGACGAGATGGAACCATACCTGAAGTTATGGAGGCACCAATCACATTCAGAGAACTGGAGCTTGCAATATCCAAATTGAAAATGAGAAAGTCGCCAGGAGTTGATGGAGTGTCCAATTAAATGATTAAGAACTTGGGAACCGCAGCAAAAACAAAGCTGCTGCAGATCTTCAATATCTACCTAGTTGCACAGACCTGGAGGGAAGCAATCGTGATACCACTCCTAAAACCAGGAAAAGACAGTTCCACGGCCTCCAGCTACAGACCAATCAGCCTTACAAGCTGTCTCTGCAAAACTATGGAACGTATCATCAACCTCAGGCTACAGTGGCACCTTGAAAGTGAAAACCTTCTTGTACCACAGCAGGCGGGCTTTAGGCAGTGTTATTCTACCGAAGATCAGGCAACTTACCTTTCCCAAGAGATTGAGGATGCATTCCAAGATAAGAAACTGGTACTAGCAGCATGGATAGATCTAAGGAAAGCATTTGACAAGGTTTGGAAAGAAGGGCTTCTGAAGAAACTGAGAAATTATAGAGTGAATGGTAAGATGTACAAATGGGTGAAAGCATACTTGCATAACAGAAGAGCCCGAGTACAACTAGATGGCCTCAAGAGTAAGAAAATTCTATTGCGTCATGGCGTCCCTCAGGGAGGGGTTCTGTCCCCCACACTTTTCCTAGTCTACATCAACGACCTGGTTGCTGAACTACCACGTGGAATGAAAGTGGCAATGTACGCTGATGACCTGGTAATATGGTGCACAGATGAGCATGCAACAGTGGCCACCAAACTGCTACAAAGAGCTATAGATGCCTTAACCTCATGGGCAAATAGATGGTGTGTCAGCATCAACACAGACAAGTGCAGCACTATGCTCTTCACCCTCTCTCCCAAACAAAAAGCTGGTGTCATCAAGATAAACGAAGAGCTCCTGAGAGAAGATAAACAACCCACCTATCTCGGAGTTACATTCGATGATAGGCTGACATGGAAGCAGCACATCAATAAGGCAGCAAAAAAGGCCAGGAGGAAGTTATCCATCCTGAGAAAACTAAGTGGAACCACATGGGGAGCCAGCGGGAAAATACTTAGTAAAGTATACCAGCAGGGCATACGACCACAACTGGATGTGACGTACGTCTAAGTATGACAAATGAATTTCCCTGACTCGATGGATTATAACAGAATATTGGCCTCTCATAACTTTAGAACCCCTGATCATCTATTGTAACTTTAACCCGCATGCAGCATTTCCACGAGAATTTTACACGCTGGATCAAAGGCAGGCTGATCTTCAGAATTCAACGTGGGGCGGTATACGATCTAAAGAAATCAGGGAACTCCCAGCTAACGTAGTTAGCTTCTCGAGAAATGTTTAGCACTCTCATGCGAGCAGCCTGAGACGAAGGAAATCGGTAGACCGGGGGAAACGGAAAATCGCAGCGGTAAACACAACGGCGAGGTACCTCGGATTCTGCTCGACTTCAAGAAGGGTGTGAAAATCTAACACGTCCTATTTAAGTTACATTCGAGATGTATAAATAAAGAACTCCGAAAACTGAATTTCATCGTTCGTTCTGACAGAATCCTAGTTTCACTAGCATAGTTGGATTCCTGCTAGATTTCATCTACCTTCGTTGACTATTGGAGTGTATTCTTTCTGCGCAGACGGTAATTTATACATTAGCTTCGAGTGATCAGTGGTCTAGTTATTTCAATTTATTTCATTGGATTGTGGTGTAAATTTAACCTTATTAAATAAACCCATTTTCAAAGTTCTAGTGCAAACTAATGTTACAGCTAAATGTATTTCCTAATACACTTGACGCGTAAATTAATTTTGCAGACGTTAAAGAGAATTATAACTAGTAAATACAGTTTAGTTCTGTATAGATAGATGTGCTTTTGATTATTTTTAACTCACGGAGAGTTTTCCTGATTTGTTAATTGACGACGCTAATAAAGTAAATAGGCTAACTGTAATTTATCGCGTGTCAGATTATAATATGATTTGTAATGCATTTCTTGTTTTGATTATCTTTCATTCAGAACGATCATTCAACCTGCATCCCAGCAATTATTAATTATATACAGAGTTCTGCCAACTCAATTTGATAACTCCAGTAACATATGAACTTTTTTTAAAGCTAAACTTGTGGCGACCTGTAATGGGCCCCGCTCCTCTGAATTTAACTGAGAATAAAGCCACCCAAGAAACACTTTTAAAATACTAGTTCATATAGGCTAGTCCTTAAAGTAAACTGGAAGCAGAACATATTTTATTCACTGCCATATTTGTGAAGAAAAACATAGATCTACCTGAACACTGTCTGTCTAGTATATTCAGTGGATTTTACCCACCCCCGAAGAAGAACTTACCTCAGTGTTTTTTTTAACTTGTGACATTACGGAAAAAGAAAGTTATCTCCACCAGCTGTGCCAATTTTAGGAACCACACCATACCTCACGCTTAGCCAAGTGCCTGTGCCATTCATTAGGAACTTCATCTAAACCAACAGTAGCCTTTACGCTTCACCGTCTGGCGATTTTTTGAGACTATTTGTTACCTCGTTAAATCTGGGGCCTGACACGGAAGAAATAAGAAGACCAGTACATTATTCCACGGTATTAGCTGCTGTGGTAAATGATTCCTAGAGTGCCAGAATTCACCATTTTGGTAAGTCTGCGTGTGTGTTTGTGGGATGGCCAGCCCTAGTGTGTTTTTTTTTAATGAAAGGAGACTTAATCTTTTCTTTACCCTTTTAATTAGTTCGACCTAGTATTAAGTTGCATTATATTCATTGTACGGGACTTCTCCTAGCGGGATTGTGTAACTGTGTTCATTCCCCCCTCCCGTAAAATTTGTATGATTAAAGGGAGACATTTGAGAACCCTAGCTTTTCCTCTACACCCCCCCCCCCGCCCTTTACTGTAACCCCGTGCCCCAGAGTAATAAATTTACCGGTTGGTTAAATTGCCTATCTCTGATCACCCCCCCCCCCCTTCTTGTCTTTTGGACCGGGTCTTGTCTGTTAGTAAATACAAACGGGAAAGGTGGATGGGATATTTCTCCTCAAACCCCCCTCTTCCCTTATCATATTTGTATTCTGTAACCTTTGATTTTTGACTGTAAATGTATAATTATTTGTGACTGCTTTATAATAATAAAGGTATTAATCTTTATTTGTGTTTGTTGTCGGCTGGCCCAAAACTCCAAACATTTCCATCTGTGTAGGCTGTATTCATGTACGTTGCGCGACAGAATCACCAAAATCGGTGAGTTCGCCTGAGCGACTGGAACTGACAGACAATTGTTTGTTCAGAAGAGAGATATGAATAGTCTGTGAGAAACAGAGATTGTCGTAATAAGAGACTGTCCTTGCTCTTCCCAGTGCTTGTGAATCTACTACCTCATTCTCCTAAATCCTTATTCTCACAGAGCCTTCAATATCACTCTACACTCTAAAGGGACCAATATCCATCAGAACCCTCTCAGAAAAAATTACGACAATATATGAGGCGCTCGCCGGGATTCTTGAACCATCTAGTAACAATATATGGTTAGCTCGTTCGAGATTCTGAACCTAGTTAAAATAGAGTGTGGTTGATTGTCTTTGTGAAGTAGGGTATAATCTTTAAAAGTAATTACTTCCCCTAGACCAAGCCGTTCAGTCTTTGGGCCGACCACACAATAATTATAACAGGTTTGTTTTTCCACAGGAGCAGGCAGTTAGTGATAATAAAAGATTTGTCACCTTTGTATTCTCTGGCAGAGGGAATTGAAATTTTTGGTTATATAATTGCTGGGACTGCGTAATTGTTTTACAGTAACTAAAGGTTTTTTGAAGTTACTAGAGTTGAGCTTAGCTAAAGACGCCTTGTTCTGACTTTTTAAGTCTTGTTAACACGTCTCTTCTCATAAAATTGACTTCAGGGACGGAGTTTGTTGTAGAGAATTAAAATTTCGTGGAAAATTTTTTTTTATTTTTTTCCCTTTTAAATTGGTCTACTGATAGTAATAGTAGATTTTTTTCTAGTGTAACTTACCAACTAATTGGCATAGTTGCTTGCGTTAAAAGTCTTAAGTGACAATAATAGCGGCGATAAGTTAACACACGAGGTCATTAAGTAAATTGTTTTTTACTTTCGGTTTTTCTCGTAGCGGCTTTGTTTTTTTTCCTTCTTGTTCTTTCTTAATACTCTCTAATAGTAGAAGCATCCAGTTCTTCAATCATGGCAGAGAGAATTAGGATAAGATCCATTCTCAGACAGGAAGCGAAAGACTCAGGATTAGACACAGAAGCCGCGAATCTGTTTATCACCCACGAACTGCAAATATATGACGCGGAGCAACAAAGAGCAGAAGCAGAGAGGAAGGAAGAGAAACAAAGGGCAGAAGCTGAGAGGAAGGAAGAAAAAGAGAGAGAAGAGAGGGCAGAAGCTAGGAAGAAAGAAGCGGACGATCGTCAATTGGAGCAGAAGAAAATTGAGGCAGAGATGGAAGCTCGCAGGGAAAGAGAGAGAGAGAGAGCGAGAAAGACAACATGAACTGGCGCTTAAGGCTTTAGAGAGTCGGGGCGCCTCTACTCCGAATAACGGAGAGCCGTCTTCGCCCCAGTCTCAGTCAATGGACCTCTCCAGCACTCATTCTGCCCAATTAGCGGCGATGTCTTTTGCTTTAGAATCTTTTCCTAGCCCTAATGAAAAAAATGACAGCTACCTAGAAAAATTCGAAAGGCTCGCGAATCTGTATGGGTTAGAGAAAGTCCCGCTGGGCACTTAAGCTCTCAACGTCACTAAAAGCTAATGCTTATGACGTGTACACGAAGCTGGGAACCAACCAACATGATTACGACATGCTGAAAAAGGCCTTGCTAGAACGGTTTGAGATGACCGCCCGAAAATTCCTGCAAATGTTCAGGAACAGCCGAAAAGAGAGCACGGAAACATTCCCACAATTCTCTTCACGTCTCAGGGGCTATTTGACAAAGTGCATTGAATTATCTGACCTACCTCTTATATATGAGGGACTACTTGAACTTGTTCTTGTGGAACAGATAAAGGCAACTTTGTCAAACGAAACCCGTAGATTTTTGGCTGAACAGGGCACAGTCAGGCTTGAGGACATCCTCAATAAGGCCGAACGCTATACCAATGCAATGGCCGAACTTCCCAGCACTAAACGTAAACCCACAGATGAGCCATCTCGAAAACAAAATCTAGAGCAGGCAGCCTATTCTTCGAATTCCTCTCAGAATTATAACCAACGAGAAAATAATACCCAGAGACCTCCCCAGGAAAAATCGAAATTCTACAAAACCCGATACCCCCCAACAACAATTCTGATCAACCCACCAAGCCTACGTGGCAGCGCGGCCACCAAGGTCAAGGAAAAGGAAAGACCCCTACACCAGGAACGTCTGATCAGGGCAAGCAGACCGGGCCTAACCGCGTTGGATGTTTGCATACAGCCTCGAAAGGTAGAGTCAATGTCAGTGATTCTCAACATGAGGGGGACCGACCCTCAACTCGAGGAACTGTAATTTTGAATGGTACCTCAACCACTTGTCTCTTTGACACTGGATTAAGTTTTAGTTGTTTTGTTGCTAGACACCTAGTCAAACCAGGTCAGGAGACAAAGGAAACCGTCAAACTTAGTGGAGTTTTTAAGAGTGATGCGCCCAGGACGCTGCCTATCGCACTGGTAGAAATACACTCTGACTTTGTCAGAGGGGTTATTAAAGCGGCCATTATGGATGATCCTATCTACCCAGTTATCCTGGGAGGTAGATATGTGTTTATTGGGAGACCAAAGGAGCCGATTGTGGCAGCAGTAACCACAAGAGGGCAAGCCAAGCAAGAGAGGGAGCCTGCGCCAAATTTGTTGCCGAATGAACTGAAGGAGGCGCAACAAAAGGACCCTACTCTGGAGCCCTGCTTTAAAAGACTGCCCATGGCTAAGGACCCCAGACACAACGGAGACATCTTTTCTAAGGATGGCGTATTGTATCGTAGAACTGGCTACCCGGACACGGGGAATAACCAGCTCCTAGTACCGACGCAGTACCGAAGCCAGATCTTAGAGATGGGGCACTCTCTTCCCTTTAGCGGACATATGGGACAAAACGCCACTATTCAGCGAATAAAAAACCACTATTGGTGGCCAGGAATGAACTCTGACATTATCAGGTACATGAAATCCTGCGCCCAGTGCCAACGGGTAGCACCCAAGCACTTGACACCCCCAGTACCCATGGTGAAAATGCCAATAGTGGGTACTCTATTTGAACGGGTTGCTGTCGACATCATTGGACCCCTGGAAAGGACCAAAAGAAAGCACAGGTTCATCCTGACTTTAGTCGACACTTGCACAATGTGGGCCGAAGCTGTACCGCTAACATGCATAGATTCCAAGCATGTCGCAGAAGCCCTCGTGCAAATCTTTACACGGTTGGGATTCCCTCAACAAGTTTTGACGGACAATGGATCCCAATTCCGTAGCCTGTTAATGGAGGAGATCTTTAAGATCTTGAGGGCCAAACATATCCACACAAGTCCCTACCATCCGGCCGGAAATGGGCTCGTGGAACGTTTTAATGGTAGCCTCACCACCATGTTACGTAAGCTGGGTCAGGAGAAACCGGAAGACTGGGACCTATATATATCGGCTGCCTTATTCGTCTACCGAGAGGTTCCCCAAGCGTCTACGGGATTCCCGCCTGCTACACTTTTATTTGGCAGACCTATAAAGGGGCCATCAGAAGCCTTACTTCGGTCCCTGACAGACCAAAAGGCTGACGAGACAGTCGTCTCTGCAAGCAAGTATGTATCTGAGCTCAAGGAAAGGCTAAAGCTAGGATGGGATCTAGCTACAACCAACCTTAAGAAAGCCCGCGCTAAACACGCTAAAAGATACAACCAAGCTGCAAAAGAGAGAGAACTACAACCAGGGGAGAAAGTTTTGTTGCTACTTCCAACCGGAAGCAATAAACTTCGCATCGGATGGCAAGGGCCGTTTACCGTCCTTAAAAAGATCTCACGTACCAACTACAAGATCTCCATCAAAGGAAAGGAGAAGGTCTTCCACATAAATCTGCTCAAGAAATATCTGGAAAGACCAGTGCCATCCTCCGAGCATCTCCTGGCTGTCGCCATAGCAACGGAAGACGAGGAAGATGATGATGGTTGCATGGAGCACCCATTGCAACCCACAGAATCCTTTAAAGATGTCAAGTTCGGCGACAATCTCTCACCAGAACAACAAACAGAAACCAGGGCGCTACTACAGCAGTACAGTGCAGTCTTAACGGATGTACCTGGACGAACAAATCTCATCGAATTTGACATGAAATTAACAAACGAGACCCCTGTTCGAACCAGAGTATACCCCATTCCGTACGCCAAAGCTGATGCACTTCGCGGAGAAATAGACAAGCTGCGTCAGGCAGGAATTGTCAGCGAGTCTACATCTCCTTACAGTTCGAGTGTAGTGTTGTTACAGAAGCCCAATAAGGAAGTTCGGCTGTGTATTGATTACCGGTTGCTAAACGCCGTAACGGAATTCCAGCCTGAACCGCTCCAAACTGTTTCTGAGTTGTTCACCAAGCTCAGCAAGGCAACAATTTTCTCCAAGATTGACCTCAGTAAAGGTTATTATCAAATACCAGTCAAGGAGGAAGTTAAACCTTTGCTAGCTTTCAGCACTAGTGAAGGACATTACACATTTAATGTGATGCCGTTCGGATTGCATAACGCACCAGGAGTGTTTACCAGGATGATGAGAAAGCTTTTAGAACCCTTGCAAAGTCCCCACATCCATAATTTCATGGACGACATCTTAATTGCATCGGAATCCTACGAAGAACATATTGCTACCGTCACTATGCTCCTTAGGAGACTACGGGAAACTGGTCTCACAGCCAGACCTAGCAAATGTCTCATCGCATTTGAAAAGCTGGACTTCCTGGGGCACACTATTTCTCACGGCTGTAGTTGGCCTATTAAGAAGAACGTGGAGAAAATAGTGGCAGCAAAATGACCCCGAACAAAGAAAGACATCAGGTCATTTTTATCACTATGTGCTTACTATCAGAAATACATCCAGAACTTCAACGGACTGACAGCACCTCTGACTGACCTCATCAAGAAAGGTTGTCCTGATAAGGTCATGTGGAATCAAAAGTGCGAACATGCATACAGCACTTTGAAAGGACAGTTGGCGGCATACCCCATCCTAAGGTTACCTGACCTTAAGAAACCTTTCGTACTGAGAGTTGACGAGTCAGGTCAGGGCATCGGGTCAACATTGCTGCAAGCCGAGGACAGTGACCCGAACCTGCTATTCCCAGTTGCTTACGGCAGTCGGAAACTGAACAAAGCGGAACGCAACTACAGTGTCGTTGAAAGAGAATGTCTCGCTCTGATTCATGGCATCAGACGCCATCATGAGTTTCTGTATGGTACTTCTTTCACGGTGCAAACAGATCATGCTCCATTAGCTTTCCTGGGTGCCAATAAGGAATTCAACGCAAGGATAATGCGTTGGGCCTTGCTATTGAGTGTTTATTCCTTCAAAGTGGAATATATTCCAGGAAAACAGAATGTCGGAGCTGACTTCTTGAGTAGAAACTGGACCACGGAGGAAGAGGAGAAAATCGACGATGCCAATCATCCAAAAGCTACCGATCAGGGCAGCTTCATTGTCATAAACGAAACATGAAAACGAGTTTCCATGTCTCAAAAGTGGGGACGATTGTGACGTACGTCTAAGTATGACAAATGAATTTCCCTGACTCGATGGATTATAACAGAATATTGGCCTCTCATAACTTTAGAACCCCTGATCATCTATTGTAACTTTAACCCGCATGCAGCATTTCCACGAGAATTTTACACGCTGGATCAAAGGCAGGCTGATCTTCAGAATTCAACGTGGGGCGGTATACGATCTAAAGAAATCAGGGAACTCCCAGCTAACGTAGTTAGCTTCTCGAGAAATTTTTCGCACTCTCATGCGAGCAGCCTGAGACGAAGGAAATCGGTAGACCGGGGGAAACGGAGGAATCGCAGCGGTTAACACAACAGCGAGGTACCTCGGATTCTGCTCGACTTCAAGAAGGGTGTGAAAATCTAACACGTCCTATTTAAGTTACATTCGAGATGTATAAATAAAGAACTCCGAAAACTGCATTTCATCGTTCGTTCTGACAGAATCCTAGTTTCACTAGCATAGTCGGATTCCTGCTAGATTTCATCTACCTTCGTTGACTATTGGAGTGTATTCTTTCTGCGCAGACGGTAATTTATACATTAGTTTCGAGTGATCAGTGGTCTAGTTATTTCAATTTATTTCATTGGATTGTGGTGTAAATTTAACCTTATTAAATAAACCCATTTTCAAAGTTCTAGTGCAAACTAATGTTACAGCTAAAAGTATTTCCTAATACACTTGACGCGTAAATTAATTTTGCAGACGTTAAAGAGAATTATAACTAGTAAATACAGTTTAGTTCTGTATAGATAGATGTGCTTTTGATTATTTTTAACTCACGGAGAGTTTTCCTGATTTGTTAATTGACGACGCTAATAAAGTAAATAGGTTAACTGTAATTTATCGCGTGTCAGATTATAATATGATTTGTAATGCATTTCTTGTTTTGATTATCTTTCGTTCAGAACGATCATTCAACCTGCATCCCAGCAATTATTAATTATATACAGAGTTCTGCCAACTCAATTTGATAACTCCAGTAACATATGAACTTTTTTAAAGCTAAACTTGTGGCGACCTGTAATGGGCCCCGCTCCTCTGAATTTAACTGAGAATAAAGCCACCCAAGAAACACTTTTAAAATACTAGTTCATATAGGCTAGTCCTTAAAGTAAACTGGAAGCAGAACATATTTTATTCACTGCCCTATTTGTGAAGAAAAACATAGATCTACCTGAACACTGTCTGTCTAGTATATTCAGTGGATTTTACCCACCCCCGAAGAACTTACCTCAGTGTTTTTTTTAACTTGTGACATTACGGAAAAAGAAAGTTATCTTCACCAGCTGTGCCAATTTTAGGAACCACACCATACCTCACGCTTAGCCAAGTGCCTGTGCCATTCATTAGGAACTTTATCTAAACCAACTTGTCTTGCTAAGTGCCTGCCATCTGGTACCTTGTGGCAGATTGCGCACTAACACGGTGCGAGAATATTCACCCTTCCCAATGTAAGTGGGATTAGTGTCATTAACATGATAAATAGTTCTTCTATTTAATCTTTTGGTTATGGTAGTCTTTCTCAGTTTTGATTAATATTTGCTTAATCAAGAAGACCAGACAAGAGAATACTGTGATCAGCCAATCATGAGCAAACAGTACTAGGCACTAGTCTAGTCCGTTGATGAACTTGACATCGCCGGAGCCTTCTAAAGATAAGTTTAGACTTAGGACGATTGTCATTCATTAGCACAATATTGAGTCCATATCTTTTTGCAGGCATGTCCTTGCTACTTGTTATATATTTATGTTATATCTGTTTTTTCTGTTGATGTTGTCCCTTATTTGTGGGTATGGATGGGCGGCGGTTCGGAATGGGTACATGGCTCTGAGGATGCCGATATTCATTCTGAATGTTCCTTAAGGCCGTTAGTTAATTGCTTTTAACGAAGAACCATCGACGAACTTCCGATGAAATTTCGTTCGTTTGTAATTGCAATTAATTGACCTTGTATGTTAGATGTCCAGTCTAGTTATAATTGGGGTATTCTAGTGTGTTTTGTTCTAATTTTTATTCACTTCTGTGACAACGTTTGTAATCTATCGTGTTTTTTCTGACCTTGCTATCATTCAGTTTATATTTTTTGTGCAATCGTCAATGAGTCCATGTATACGTCACTAATTTTTGTGTACGCAGGTTAGTTTTTCCATTCAGTTTACTCTTTGAACTCTCACTTCCGTTTGTTATATTTAGTAGATAAATGCATTTTTTATTGTGAAAATGTCTTGTCGTATGGTAATACTGTTCTGTAATCCTTGGTTAACACATTGTATTGTTTGTCTTCATTTCATCCTTTTATAATTTAATATTAATGCTATAATTTCTTCAATAATAATAGTGTATATGAATATGATTAATTTTTTTGACTTTTGAGAAGGAATTAGGGACTTTGCACCAATTTGCAGTGGTGGTCCAAGAAATGGGCAATGTACTTTACAGCTCATGAGTATGGCATAATATACCAAGATTAATTATTATAACTTTATAACATATTAAGACTAGTTAAATGTTAATTAGTACATTTTCTCATTACTAAAGTGTAAACTTAATAACTATTAAGATTAAATAACCTAATTCTTTAGGGATAATACTCATAATTATTGAATACTAATATTAAGTGCATGATATAATTTCAGCACCTTATATAACTAACTATCATAACTATTTATGATAGATATTAGTTGATATATATAATATTTTTACAAAATATTATAGATTTGTGGAACTTATAAATAACAGTACAGGAATATTGCAATTTCTTGTAGTGATTATTCATTCGTTGAGTAATTACAAAGATCGACATAGACTTTATTAGTAATTACTAGACATAAGTGATTGAATACTTAAATAAATTAACGTCAAGAATGCTTACCTTGGATCATTTCATTAAAAATGGGAAAGACTTTAATTTGAAAGGACCAGAACTACGTGAATATGCGGAACAACAACTTGCAAAACATAAGGCAGAGATGGAAGAACTTGAAAGAAAAGAGGCGGAAAAGAAAGCTATTGCTAAGGCAGAGATGGAAGAACTTTAAAGAAAAGAGGCGGAAAAGAAAGAAGCATTAAGACAAGAAGAAGAAAGAAAGGTGGCAAGAGATGAAATCCTACGGATTGAAGAAGAGAATAAATTGAAACGACAGGAAATCATATTGCAGCAAGAAATGGAATTACAACGGCTTAAATTGGAAACAGCAAAACTTAATTCGCAGGGTGCTGCAGCAAGCCAAAATGAAAATGCTCAATCGGGATCTTCTTCCAACCAACTTAAGGGCAATTATTACTTTAAACAACCACCGTTCAAGTTACACGTAGATGATTTATCATCATGGCTGGCGCGCTTTGAGGATATATGTAAGGTGAATAACCTTGACAAACATTAGCCACAGACTATGAGGCCATTAAGACTTTGTTATTACGTCGGTTCCATTTGAACGAAGAGGCATGTAGATTACGTTTCAAAAGTTTGGTGCCAGATAATAATAAAGACTTTTCAGGTTTTATTGCTAACATACGCAACACTTTTAACAGATGGGTTGAACTAGCAGGTGTCAACAAATCTTACGACAAGTTAGTCGATTTATTATTGAGGGATAAAGTGTTATCTTCTGTCAGCCCACCGTTCTTTGCTTATCTACAAGAACGGAAACCAGAAACTATTGATGAGTTAGAAAAAATTTCTTTAAATTACTGCACTGCTCATCCAAATGCTAACATTTCTGGATCGTTAATAAGAGAACCACTTCCTGTAGCCTCCAATATGGCATATCATAGTAATAACAAACCTAGAACACACAGTGTGGACAGAGGTAGGTTCAAGGGAAACTATGACATTAATTTTCATAAGGGGCGTAATAGTTATAACAATAACTTTAATAGAGGAAGACCACAAAACAGAAATTATTCACCTCAGTCCAGATACAACAATAATCCACGTAATTCAAGTTATAATCGGTCATATAATTATAATAATGGTAACAAGTGGAACAATAGCGATAATTATAGCTCGAGACATCGAGATAACAGCTACAATAGTGGACAACGGGATAATTCAAATAATTATTCTCGTCATCGGTCTCATTCACGTAGATCGACACAGTGCAATCATAATACAGGGGCAGCCGTTACTACTGCTACAACCCCTGGGGTTCAGAGTTCACCTACTAATGACAAAATACAGTCTTCGTCTGCTTGTTTTGCAATGAATTATAACGTGGCAAATAGTTGCCCAACATGTAATCTTATATTTCAGAAGGCAAAAGAGACAGTTCTGAACTGCGGACACATTCTACCAGAAGTCAGTCTAGCAGTCAATGACGGAGCAGGCTCTCTGATTTTTAACAGAGGGATAGTTAACGGTTCTATAGTTTCTGTATTGAGAGATTCGGGGTCCACAACCATTGGAGTACGGCAGTCGCTGGTACATCCTAGCTGTGCAACGGGGGAATATGTCCGTTGCACGACTTTTGGGGGAACTAGTGAGCTTTACCCCACAGCTATTATCCATGTCAAAACACCTTTCTTTTCAGGACAAGTTAAGGTATGCATGCTTCAGAATCCAATTGCAGATCTGATGTTGGGACGCATCCATGGTAGTAAGGATTGTTCCCCACAGGAAATTGAGGAATGGGAATTAAAGAATGTGCAACCTTATTGCAATGCTAACGCTGTCATCACAATAGCTACATTACGGGCCAACAAAATGAATACATGTGGCACAGTTTTCTCCAATTTCAGTCTCAGTACCATTCTGGAAATCGATGAGGAGAAGGATAAGACTCTCCTACAGGATAAAAAGGATACTAAACTACCAGCCCATCCTAGGAAGATTAGAAAATCATTTCGAGGCAGATATACCTTTTCTCATGAAAATACTGCCAAGTCAGAAAATAAATGTTGGCGACAAGATCATATTAACAGTAATCTGAATGAAATTGTTGAAAATGGGCAAAGAAAAAAAGTCCCAGACAAGGGTAATGATGGTGGAGTTCTTATGAACTTAACTAATAAAATTAGGACAAATAATTATGTCAATCATTATGAGACATCATCTCATAAGACTACCATAACCAAAAGATTAAATAGAAGAACTATTTATCATGTTAATGACACTAATCCCACTTACATTGGGAAGGGTGAATATTCTCGCACCGTGTTAGTGCGCAATCTGCCACAAGGTACCAGATGGCAGGCACTTAGCAATTTCTTTAATGACACGACAGACGTTATGTTTGTAAGGTTGTTGTCACCTACCAATGACAGGTATGGTGAAGCTATAGTTACATTTCGTAACAATAGAGATGCTCGAATGGTCATCGAGCAAGATAATGGTGCTTACTTTAACCATCATTGTCTACGGTTACAATTAGTACCTAATGCTGCGTCACGCAGATAACATGCTAACACAATCGTCTCATATCGTTGATGACTCAGCATAGTCCATCATTTCTTTTCTTCATTGGTCATGATGCGACACATTTTTTCAGGTAGACCAGACATTATTGCATACATAGACGACATATGCTTATTTAGTTCATCTTTTGAGGAACATTTTTTGGGTCTTGAATACGTTTTGGATACATTAAGAAGGAACAATTTGACTGCTAAACCCACAAAATTACAAGTAGCGTTTCACGAAATAACTTTTTTGGGTCACATTATTGGAGCAGGATATATCCGAACACTACCCAGTACTGTTTCTAAAATTTTAAACATTTCCGTTCCTCAAACGAAGAAACAGGTTAGAAGCTTGTTAGGTCTAGTCCAATATTACAGTAGATTCGTACCTAACTTGTCATCTATCACGGCTGTTTTGTCCTCATTATTAAAGAAGGACATGCCAGTGAAGGTGACATGGACCAAACAGTGCAATAATGTTTTCCTACATATTATTAATATATTTTCAAATCCACCAATCTTGAAACTCACTGATGCTTCCAAAAAGTTTTTTCTCCGCACAGATGCGAGTAGCTACGGAATTGGCGCATGTTTGCTCCAATATCATGACGACATCCTCCATCCAAACTTGTACATCTCACGGAAACTGAAACCACCAGAAGTCAAATACTGAACTGTCGACCGCGAACTTTTGGCAGTGGTATGGGCGATAACGAAATTAGAGAAGTTCTTGCTCGGAGCCCCGTTCGTGGTACAGACCGATCATAAAGCCGTAGCATCACTACGACGAGCGAATCATAAAAGTCCAAAGCTCACCAGATTCGCTATACTCCTACAACCTTTTGACTTCTCAATTGAGTACATCACAGGTGCAGATAACATCCTGGCAGATACTCTATCTCGAAATCCTACTGATGTCGAGTCCTAAACTATAGTAACGTTACAGATACTTACTCAAGAGCACCATCATTGTTGTTCTACATAGACATAAACAATTGCCTACAATGCACGTATCTGTTTACTAAAGATACGAAATGAATGAAATCAATTGACTCTATCGTCGTATTTACGCCAGTACTTTGCGTGAAATCCTTTACTGATAAAACTATTGGACAAATTTCCGTGAATCAAGTGAACATAACAGAAAACACTATCAAATTAACTCAGTATGCGACATGAACTATTGTTAATAACGTCGATACTTATGAACTACTACACATGAACATTTGAGTTTTACTTGGAATTCAGAAGGATCAAGACTACGTATGGATCATCTTATCCAACTTTAATTAATTTTAATTAAGTACATTAAAATAATGGAAAATAAAAAGAAAGTGAGACAAATATATGAAAAAAAAAAATGAATGAAATTTGAAAAGAAAAAAATGAAAGAAGAAAAAAATAAGAACTCACATGATTCTTAGATAATGTTATTGTATGTAACTATTATATTATATAATTAATAATTATGTCGATACATCACATACTACATTATTGTTTAAATTAGTTAATTTAGATAGGTATTAACAACTTAATACTAAACTTAATTAATTTCCAACACAGATAACTAAGTTAAATTAATACATCACTTTTTCTCTACTTTATTCTTTATTTATTTATTTCTCTCTTTAACATATCCTTTCATTTTTCTTACATTAGATTTTCAACAACTTTATTCTTATTCCACACTCAATATAATTAATTAGTTTAATTTTAACTCTTTAAATTAGTCTGACGTGACATTTCATTGCGACATATTTTAAGTTAATTAATTATTTAATTAGATATCAACATTAGCCATTCTTTTTTAGTTCATACTAAAACTTATGTATAACATTTATGTATAATATGATCATTAACATATTAGATGACTGTTAGTTAGTCGACATGACCACGACATTGGTTCTAGACAGAACGTCGTAAGCCATATGCCGCAATTTTGTTAAATTTTTTGATATTGTTAAATTTTTTTTTGGTATTCATTCAGATAGGTTTTTGAAGAAAAAAATCTATCTAATAGATTTTTTTTCCCCCGGAGGACAGGGAATTGTTACGGTAGATTAATTGGCATTGTCTGCTAGAGGTTAGCAGCATGCGATTTTTAGGGGTTACAACGTGTAATGTAATGTAAAAGTATTATTAGTCTAGTGAACGCTGTGACGTTTCAGCGTTAGTAGTCACGCACGGTGACTAAGAAACGGGACCCTTTTCTAGACGACCGTCGAACCGAGAAGACGTGTCCTTGGAATGTTATATTGCCGGGCTTGTATTGCCGCACAATTATATTGTATTAATTAATGGACATGGGTCAGTCCAATGTGATGATGAAGGAAGATGAAGTTACAGGTTAGTAATTGACTAAACCTTGTCAAGATGAATTAACAGTCCGTTTTAGTTATACTAATGCCAGACGCATAATCTCACTGTCGGTCGTTGGAATTACCAACCACGCGTGCATACCGTTATGCCGTTCTGACTATTATGTTTTCAAGCTACGAGACAAAGGACTGATTTGTAAAGGAATATATATGAAGTATGAACTGCAACTTGTTATATATAATTCTTCATGATGACCATGTGTGAACTGTTCTTGTATGGAAGAGATATAATAAATATATGTGGACTCAAGGAATGACTTATCAAGTCTCTAACGTCGGAATTTGATTAGATTATGAAGTTGACAAATATTCCATCCCACCTTCGCGTAATTTAACATCACTAGCACGATATCATAATTGACTGAGAAAGACAAGGGATAAATGGAAGTAAACGTAACTAGAAGAGCCAGTATAAACAGTCTGAAACAATAAATCATTAAGGACCCCCTTGTATCAACAAGCAAACTCTCGCAATTACTGGGAATAACCCCAGTAACATCTGTACATGATCTGTTTTGTCGAAAACCTGCTTGTTCATCTCTCAGTTTCTTGTCTATGGACTCTTTTAATCTCTCAAGGATAATCCTGTTTAATACTTTTCCTGGCACTGATAGTAACATTATTCCTCTATAATTTGTGCACTCTTGTAAATTTCCCTTCTTAGGCAACTTAACCAGATATCCTTCCTTCCATTCTGCTGGTATCTCTTCCTTTTCCCAGACTTTACCAAGTAATTTATATAACATCTCTGTAGCCGTGTCGATATCTGCTTTGATGGCCTCTGCTGGAATGCCATCAGGTCCAGACGCTTTTCCCTCTCTTAGAAGCTTTATGGCTTTCTTTATTTCTTCCTTCGTTGGTCTTTCACCGTTAATTTGTAGCTCTTCTTCTGCTGGCTGGATGTCCGGCGGGTTTTGTGGAGCTGGTCTATTGAGAAGGTCCCCAAAATATTCTGTCCACCTCTTCATTTGCTCTTGTATATTGCTGAGCAGTTTCCCATTCTTGTCTTTTATGAGGCAACTTGTTTGCTTGTATTTCCCTGTTAGCTTCTTTGTGCTGCTATACTTCTTTCTTCTTCTTCCATCCTTAGCCACCAACCGGCAAAGCAGTATGTGGCCAGTACGCCTAGTGGCGTCTTAGGGCAACAACAAATTGATCAATCTATCGCTGTTTCCACCACGCCTAGTGGCGTCTTTGTGGAACAGAAACAGACCAAACAATCTATCCTTGTTTCTGTAATCAGATTGGTTGGCAAGCAGGTGATCAGCCCACTGTGCTGCTATACAGTTCTCTCATATTTCCTTTGGCTGCAGCATCTTCTGCCTCTCTTGCCAACTCCTCAATATACTTCCTCTTGTCTCTTTTGATACTTCTTTTTACTTCTTTGTTTGCTTCTGTGTACACTTCTTGAGCCTTGGCTTTGGAGCTTCTAGTTATGCTTGTGTTTAACTCTGCTTTCTTGTTTTTTTCTGTCTTTTATCTTATTGATGGTTTCTGTTGTTATCCATGCTTTTTGTTGTCTTTCCCTTTTCCCCAGTATTTCTTCACATGTCTCCTTCCATACTGTTTTGACCTGCTGCCAATGGTCTTCTGTATTCTCTACATCTTCCAGCTGTTGGAGCACTTGGAATTTGTTGGATACTGTGACCGCAAATTTGTCTCTTGTTTCTTGATTTCTTAGCTGTCCTACATTAAACTGTTGTCTATAATTTTGCATTGTTGCATATCTCTTGAGTTTCATTTTTACTTTGGCTATCAGAAGATGGTGATCTGATGCTACATCTGCTCCTCTATATACCTTTACATCCTGCAATGATGATCTAAACTTCTTGTTTATGCATATATGATCAATCTGATTTTCTGTTCTATGGTCTGGTGATATCCATGTTGCCTTGTGTATTCTCTTATGTGGAAACATGCTTCCTCCTATAGCCAGTTGATATGAAGCACAGAAGTTTGCGAATAGCTCTCCATTTTCATTCATTACTCCTAGCCCATGTTTTCCCATGACTTCTTCAAATCCAGTGTTGACTGTACCTATCTTTGCATTCATGTCACCCATCAAAATTGTGATGTCTCTTCTTTTTACTTTATCCATAATTTCCTGTAGTTTAGTATAAAATGCTTCTTTCACCGACTCTTCTTTGTCATTAGTTGGTGCATAACATTGGATGACATTTACATGAATTTTCTTTTTAGCTGTTTTGAAAGAAGCTGTTATTATTCTGGGTCCAACAGCTTCCCATTCAATTAGTGCTTTCTGTGCTTCTTTAGATAACATAAGAGCTACCCCTTCACTGTGGTGTGAACTTTCGTCTTCATGTCCTGAGGACAGCACCAATTCACCTGTGATGAGTTTCTTCCTGTCTACCCCCTTCCACTTTGTTTCACACATTCCCAGAACCTCGATTTTGTATTCCCTCATTTCTGCTGCTACTTGCGCCACTTTCCCTTGTTCGTTTAATGTCCGAACATTCCAGGTGCCAAATCTGGAAGTTCTCCTAGAAGAAAGAAGGTTAGTCAGCAACACAGACTCCTTTCGGCTTTCTCTGTGTTGCATCATACGCCTCCCCGCGAGAGGACCTTCCCCTGTCTTGGATGGCTGTGTTTTATTTTCTTTATTTGACTTGTCCATATTTGTTGAAGTTTTTTGTGGTTTAAATTTTTTTTACAGGATGGTGTAACCGGCCCCATGCCCAACCCTCCTTAGTCGCCTCTTACGACATGCTTGGTAGGGGGACAGTGTCACTATTCTTTGCTCCCCTTTCGGGCCCCGGCAACACACGGGTGAAAT
Organism: Oreohelix idahoensis; assembly: GCA_024509875.1. NCBI lineage: Eukaryota > Metazoa > Mollusca > Gastropoda > Stylommatophora > Oreohelicidae > Oreohelix > Oreohelix idahoensis. The sequence continues at coordinate 512,547 of JAMPIV010020621.1, forward strand.
CTGGGGCCTGACACGGAAGAAATAAGAAGACCAGTACATTATTCCACGGTATTAGCTGCTGTGGTAAATGATTCCTAGAGTGCCAGAATTCACCATTTTGGTAAGTCTGCGTGTGTGTTTGTGGGATGGCCAGCCCTAGTGTGTTTTTTTTTGAATGAAAGGAGACTTAATCTTTTCTTTACCCTTTTAATTAGTTCGACCTAGTATTAAGTTGCATTATATTCATTGTACGGGACTTCTCCTAGCGGGATTGTGTAACTGTGTTCATTCCCCCCTCCCGTAAAATTTGTATGATTAAAGGGAGACATTTGAGAACCTTAGCTTTTCCTCTACACCCCCCCCCTTTTACTGTAACCCCGTGCCCCAGAGTAATAAATTTACCGGTTGGTTAAATTGCCTATCTCTGATCCCCCCCCCCCCCCCCTTCTTGTCTTTTGGACCGGGTCTTGTCTGTTAGTAAATACAAACGGGAAAGGTGGATGGGATATTTCTCCTCAAACCCCCCTCTTCCCTTATCATATTTGTATTCTGTAACCTTTGATTTTTGACTGTAAATGTATAATTATTTGTGACTGCTTTATGATAATAAAGGTATTAATCTTTATTTGTGTTGGTTGTCGGCTGGCCCAAAACTCCAAACATTTCCATCTGTGTAGGCTGTATTCATGTACGTTGCGCGACAGAATCACCAAAATCGGTGAGTGCGCCTGAGCGACTGGAACTGACAGACAATTGTTTGTTCAGAAGAGAGATAGGAATAGTCTGTGAGAAACAGAGATTGTCGTAATAAGAGACTGTCCTTGCTCTTCCCAGTGCTTGTGAATCTACTACCTCATTCTCCTAAATCCTTATTCTCACAGAGCCTTCAATATCACTCTACACTCTAAAGGGACCAATATCCATCAGAACCCTCTCAGAAAAAATTACGACACTGGAATATGGGTCAGCTGCGTGGTGTCTAGCATCAAACACCACATTACAAGTGCTAGATAAGGTGCAAAACCAGGCGCTTAGGGTCATCACGGGGGCAATGAAATCAACGCCTATAGTGGAGATGGAGAAAATGGGGAGGATACAAGCACTGAGAGAACGCAGAGACACGAAAGTGCTAACACAGGCAGAAAAGTTCCTCTGTATGCCGAGCCATCCAATGAAGGACAGATTCCAAAACCTAGCAATGGGGCGACTGAAAAGAAGCAGCTTTATCCTCCAGGCCAAACGATTTCGTAGACAAACCTCAGACCTGCCTGAAGTTAACAGCCCCCTAAAGTCTGTGCCAGAACAAACCCCTTGGAGAGAGGAGCCTGGACTACCAGTACACATCCAGAAAAATGTGAAAGGAATATTCGAATGGGATGAACAGAACAGCGTGCAACGTAGGACAGTCACTCTCAGTTTCCTGGATGATGAATACCCACAGGACCTCTGGGTCCGAGTATACACGGATGGGTCAGCACAGAATGCAGTAAAGAATGGAGGAGCAGGAGTGTACATAGAATACCCAAACAACACTAGGGATACGGTCAGAGTACCAACGGGGACATTCTGTAACAACTATGATGCAGAAGTCCAGGCAATCAAGGTGGCAACTGAGAAACTATTGAACACCAGTCTCGGTCCACAGCCTGTAGTATTCCTGACAGATGCAAGATCAGCACTCCAAGCACTTCAGTCCATAAAATTGCCAGGTATACAAACCCTACTTTCTGAACTGTGCAACCAGCGCAGGGTCGCCATGCAGTGGATACCGTCTCATTGTGGAATACCAGGAAACGAGAGAGCAGACGGACTGGCTAAAGTAGGTGCTGCAGACGAGCAACCGGATGTACCAGTTACGTACCATCAGAAGAAAAAGATGATCAAATCAATCAGAAAGCCACCAACACCAACACAGGATGACTACCAAGCTATGAACAGATCAGAACAAATTGTCATTCTGCGCCTCAGAACAGGACACAACCGCCTCCGCAGCTATATGTATACAAAATTCAAGATTGGCAATTCAGCCATGTGTACATGTGGACAGGCACCCCAGACTGCGGAGCACGTACTTCAAGATTGCCCCGAATATGATATATTGAGGCAAACCCACTGGCCCAGAGAAACAACACTGGAAGCAAAACTATACGGACCTCTGTATGAACTACAAAAGACAGTGAAGTTTATACAAGAAACAACATTGCAGATATAGACAATATATTTCAAGCGAACGAAAGAAGAAGAAGAAGAAGAAATCATGGGCAAACACGAAGTAGGAACAATGAATGGAAATGATGAAATATTCACAAACTTTTGTGCTGCAAATCACAGACGGATGCTCTGGGCCGCACGGCGAATGAGGAAAATGAAAAAGTGGACATCAATTGGCGATAGGAGGTAGCATGTTACTACATAAAAAATAGATAAAGCAGCATAGATATCCCCAGACAACAAATTGAAGATTAGATTGATCATATATGCATAAACAAAAAGTTTAGACCATCATTGCATTATGGAAAGGTATATAGATGTGACCGCATTGACTACTTTGCAGTAGTGGTCCAACAGTGGCCAAAACTCAAGAGTATCTAATATGGGTTTCAAAGGTATCTACCTTCGCACAAGATTACTCTTGACAGAGATGTAGATAGAAGGGTAATGACACTTCTATTACAAAGGGTGTCTTCACAAGATATTCAGATAAGCGAAAACAATGCTGCTTTGGCTGAGCACGTTAATTCTAGAATCTGCCGACAACTTTTGTGAAGGAATTAAGCACTTATTAATTTCATCTCGTTCAAGCCTCCCACCCATGATTTACTCAGTGGAATTCTTATTATTCTGGTACAGCTCTGTTTAGAGTGTATGTAGTAAATTGACTGAGACAAACATGCAGTAACTTTAAAATGATTAAAAAATATTTTAACCCCAAACTTCAACAAACATTATGGGAAATTTACAAGAGTGCACAAATTATACAGGAATAATGTTACTATCAGTGCCTGGAAAATTATTAAACAGAATCATCCTTAAGAGATTAAAAGAGTCCATAGATAAGAAACTGAGAGATGAACAAGCAGGTTTTCGACAAAACAGATCCTGTACAGACCAGATAGCCACGTTGAGAAAAATAGTTGAACAAAGTCTGAAATAGAATTCACAGCTATACAACGGATTTGTGGACTATGAAAAGGCATTTGATAGTGTAGAGAGAGAATCACTTTGGAAATTGATGAGGCATTATGGAGTTCCCATGAGGATCATTAACTTAATAAAGAAGACTTATGAAGATATGACATGCAGAGTTCTTCATGAAGGACAACTTACAGAACCGTATGGGATTAAAACGGGAGTGCGACAAGGATGCCTCTTGTCTCCATTTCTTCTCTTACTAGCAATAGATTGGGTTATGAAAACATCGACATCATACAACAGAAATTGAATCCAATGGAATCTGACTAAGCAGCTTGATGATCTAGATTTTGCAGATGACAAAATGAAGTTAAATTTTTATAATTACAAATAACACAATTTAATAATCACTTAAGTTTTAACAGTTTGAAAATAATTTGAATAGTTTAAAAGAAAGGATTCATCAGTGATAAATGATATAATTCTTATGAAGGAAGGTCACTTTGGTAGCGTATATTTTTCACTTAGCTGCCAATAGTAGTTTCTGCTCCCGCTGATGGGTTCTGTTTACACTGCTCTCGCTCGTCGCTGGTCAAGGTTGTAGGGTGTACCTTGTTTCCTCAGAAGTGTCAAGGATAGTCTACGGAAGTTGGTTGCTTGTCTTAAAGCGTAAGCCACTTGTCCCTTCTTGTTCCAGAGATAGTACTTTCTGCTGGTACCACCAATAACTATGATAAAGAATAGAAACAAAACGCTCTCCTAGGTATTGCGTTTCCCGACACATACTTATGTGCCTCCTCTTCTATTCTACCATCCCATTTTTCTCAGAATCTACCCTCGATGAGAATTACATTTAATCCATCGGGATAAAACTTTCTTTACATTTAAATAGAATAGCTTTAACTTTACATTACATTTAAATGAAAAGGTTAATAATACAGATAGAATATGTATACATTTGCATTTCCACTGATTGAAAAGTGTTCACAATATAAATTGAATATGTTTTCATTTATGTTTACACTGATTGAAAAGTTTGAAACGTTCATTAATTTTAAAATGAATATTTTCACATAGACATTTACACTGGGTGGAAACTGTAAGTATTATACTTAGAATGTACATCATTTCTTTCATCTTTCCCTCCCTGCTGCATAGGAATCTGGGAATACCTTTTGCTTTTAGTTCTCTTTCAGAAACTAGCAATAAAGCAATCACCAGCCGTGCAGTGGTGGTTCATGAATCATCATTCTATACGCTGAGGTTGCCAGCCTCAAATGACTTGGACATCCACTAGCGATTTTCACACATTAATCTTCACATGGTAATATACATATATATGTTAATTCACATGTTAGTAATGAAAATATAGAATGTAAAATGACAACTTACGTCAATCCTGGCTCACATACTTTTTGCTCAGATGAATAAAAGAGACTTCAATCGGCCTCTTACACGCGTCTGGGGTGTCGTTAATTTAATGTTCCCTCTCTGACTTCGTGTGTTTTCAGTTTCCACAGTCCTGGTTTCCTTGTTAATATTGATAGAGATTTCCTGGGCATTTTTTTTGTAAGTCCTTATAAATACTCCAATAAAAAGAGTCCGGTGTGTTAAGAAGGAATTCTAAATTCTAGGCTTCAATCTGGCAAAGTCTTGTGTCTTTTGGCAAGCGATCTTCACAGTAGTTTTGACTGACTGAAGCGTCAGGTTATATTCTCTGCCTTCCCACGCATTCGTTTGTTATGAAGCAAACCAGGGCTCCAATCATTTTCAAACAGGCGGGTGAGGGTGTGGTACTTTTAAAATATTCCACGTGAAATAAGGTGCGTAAAGCAACATTTCACGTATTACCATATATGGCAATAAGACATACGATGCCGTGCGTATAGACTCGCGATCATGCCGTTAAACTCATACGACAATGTGTTCAAAATGTAAATTAATATTAGTAAATTAATATTAGACAAACATAAAGGTATGTTTTCAGGCACTCGTAAGAAATAAAGAAGTAGAACACTTGGACAACAGAAAAACAACAGACGTGAGTGGCTTACCCAGGGTTCGAACCCCGTACCTTCCGTACGACAACTCCGCCTAGCTATCAAGCGAATCACACTGACTCCACGGCCAGCTAGGCATCCCCAAAAAAAGATGCTTTACTGGCTATTTATCAGTAAGAAACACAAGATAACACCGGAAGTATACAGCCCCTTAATGACGCAATCACTTCTGTTGTTCTCCTATTAACAGTATGTGTCAGTCCAAACAAGACAAAGACCTTGATACTGGGTCCAGTAAATAGTAGAAGACTAAAGGACAATAGTATAGAACAGTGGGTAGGTTTCTGGTATTGTATGAACATAAATAACACATAAGGAAGGGAAACCCGAGGCCTGTAAACAGTAAATTAATATTAGTAAATTAATATTAGACAAACATAAAGGTATGTTTTCAGGCACTCGTAAGAAATAAAGAAGTAGAACACTTGGACAACAGAAAAACAACAACTGTATACTTCCGGTGTTATCTTGTGTTTCTTACTGATAAATAGCCAGTAAAGCATCTTTTTTTGGGGATGCCTAGCTGGCCGTGGGGTCAGTGTGATTCGCTTGATAGCTAGGCGGAGTTGTCGTACGGAAGGTACGGGGTTCGAACCCTGGGTAAGCCACTCACGTCTGTTGTTTTTCTGTTGTCCAAGTGTTCTACTTCTTTATTTCTTACGAGTGCCTGAAAACATACCTTTATGTTTGTCTAATATTAATTTACTAATATTAATTTACTGTTTACAGGCCTCGGGTTTCCCTTCCTTATGTGTTATTTATGTTCAAAATGTAACAATAATTACTTTATTAGAAAGTAATCTCTTATCTGTGTCTGTCCATAAGTTGTCTCCCCGTATTTCCAGCTTTGGTGATGCGCGCACCCATCTTATCGGTGACTAGGCACATAGCCCTGGGCGATGTACGTGTTAATCCGTAGCCGCCAAGCTTGGTACAAGGGAATTTTACCAACCTGCCTCTCGTAATATTATCTCTACCTCTCCTTGCAAATGTGAGGTGTTTATCATCCACAAGGAGTGCCAGATAACAGACAAGACACAGTATACTGAAAGTAGTGAAAGAATACTTGAAAATATAAACTATCTGCTACATAGTATAGAAAGAAAGAAAGTGCGACAATTGAAAGCACGCAATAAAATCAGTACCACAAATGCACCGATTACTGCCGGAGTGAAACAGAGATCGAGAGGGGCCGCCCCATTCTGTGACAATAGAGATGCGCATCGGATCATCATCTTCCATTGGCCAAAATAAAGATGAAACTCAAGAGATATACAACAGTACATTGTTATAGGAGGGGAAAAAGATGAAACTCAAGAGATATACAACAGTACATTGTTATAGGAGGGGGAAAAGGTGAAACTCAAGAAATATACAACATTACATTGTTATAGGAGGGGGAAAAGGTGAAACTCAAGAGATATACAACAATACATTGTTATAGGAGGGGGAAAAGGTGAAACTCAAGAAATATACAACATTACATTGTTATAGGAGGGGGAAAAGGTGAAACTCAAGAAATATACAACATTACATTGTTATAGACAACAGTTTAATGTTGGGGATATCTAAGAAATCAAGATTTGGTTGAAGTCTTATGCTCCTTGGGGAGCTGAAGGGTGAAGATGACATCCTGAAGCAGCCAGAAGACCACTGACCCCTGCTTTCTACAGCTATGACCTTTACTGTGAACTCCACAAGTCTCTGACGCGTCTCAGTTCAAGTATATTGTAATAGGCCGTCTGATATCCAAGCTTAGTCAGTCATGGCAGCAACATCGACATCCTGTAACAACAAAACGTGATAGGGCATTGTAAAAAAAAAATAGTTGTTTACATTAGACTACCACTTCATAAGTTGAAACTTACCACTACAGAGTGTAGGCGAGACTGAATTCAGATTTCTAAGATTGGCAAAGGAATGTCGAAAGCTACATCAGCCTGATGCAAGCATAAGTTTCGAGGAGGCGAAGAGTTTTATCAGAATCAGATACAGAAGCAAATGGGATGTAGAGTTTCTAGGTCACACACAAAATGATGCATACTACCAGCACAACAAAAGAGAACAAGTGGTAATCTTCAGACTCCGCTCTGGCCGCAACAGATTAGGATACAATCTATTCAACAAGCTCAAGATAGGAACTACCGATCAGTGTAACTGTTACACTGATAAAATGTCTGCTGAACATCTGCTTCAAAGATGCCCAACATATGAGGAATAGAGAAAGCGCATAATGCAGACACCAGTACCATTCGTGGAAAAGCTCTACAGAGATACAAATAGCCTCAAACTGACTACTGCTTTCTTTGAAAACATTCACGTAGACGTCTGAGAATGTACGAACAAGAAGAATAATAAGATTTATAAAATATAAACTATTACGTTCTATCCTCATGAAATATAATAAAATATGGGATAAAATAACCGGCCAACTCATCCGGTAAAAACATTAACAAAATCAGTCGACAAAAACTTCGATAAAACGATATGGATAAGTCAACTAATTTTTTTTTTTTTTTTTTTTTTTTTTTTTTTCGTACGCCCGCTAATACTCGAGGCGAAATCTCAGGTTATTGTTAATGTCTAACCTGACATTGATTTTACGTGAGTATCCCTTTTCTTGTACAGAGACAGGTGTCCTTCGCCATTCAGGCAGATACTCGCCGATTTCGGAGGTACCCATTAGGGCTGGGTTGGCTCAGGAGCCGCCAATCCCTGGTCGACGACACTCCTTCAAATGTCCTCGCCAGGTCTCGAGTTAATCCAGTCCAATTCCCGGTCGACGAAAAATCCTCAAATGCCGTCGCCCGGGTTTGATCCTGAATCACCCGGTCGCCAGAGCGGTGTTGTAACCACTACGCTAGCGCGGCTCCATTCAGTCAACTAATAAAATCCAGCCATCTAAGAATATGGAATTAAGGACAAGAACACGACAAGTGCCAGTGGAAGAGAATATGAGAAGTCGTTGGGGATGGATAAGACTCGCATGAAGAAACCTGTTGAGAGCATTGCCAGACAATCCTAGTTATTAAATTCCCTGGTAAGAGAAGCAGTGGTTGGGTGACAAACACATGAACAAAGAACAGGAGAATGAAATGAAAACGATGAGTAAGGCATTAGAAGATCCTGAACTGATGGTATGTAACAGGCAGACTTGGTATACGTCTGTTGCAGGCCTATACTCCTTAGGGACTTGAAGTATACCAGTACTGAATGGATGAATGAACTTTTCTATCCCAGGATTTGAAGTGTACCAGTACTGAATGGATGAGTGAACTTTTCTATCCCGGGAGTTGAAGTATACCAGTACTGAATGGATGAATGAACTTTTCTATCCCAGGAGTTGAAGTATACCAGTACTGAATGGATGAATGAACTTTTCTATCCCAGGAGTTGAAGTATACCAGTACTGAATGGATGAATGAACTTTTCTATCCCAGGAGTTGAAGTATACCAGTACTGTATGGATGAATGAACTTTTCTATCCCAGGAGTTGAAGTATACCAGTACTGTATGGATGAATGAACTTTTCTATCCCGGGAGTTGAAGTATACTAGTACTGAATGGATGAATGAACTTTTCTATCCCAGGAGTTGAAGTATACCAGTACTGAATGGATGAATGAACTTTTCTATCCCGGGAGTTGAAGTATACCAGTACTGAATGGATGAATGAACTTTTCTATCCCAGGAGTTGAAGTATACCAGTACTGTATGGATGAATGAACTTTTCTATCCCAGGAGTTGAAGTATACCAGTACTGAATGGATGAGTGAACTTTTCTATCCCAGGAGTTGAAGTATACCAGTACTGAATGGATGAATGAACTTTTCTATCCCAGGAGTTGAAGTATACCAGTACTGTATGGATGAATGAACTTTTCTATCCCAGGAGTTGAAGTATACCAGTACTGTATGGATGAATGAACTTTTCTGTCCCAGGAGTTGAAGTATACTAGTACTGAATGGATGAATGAACTTTTCTATCCCGGGAGTATTTATGAATGGATGAATGAACTTTTTCTATCCCAGGAGTTGAAGTATACAGTACTGAAATGAACTTTTCTATATCCCCGGGAGTTGAAGTATGGATGAGTGAACTTTTCTATCCGAGGAGGTGAAGTATACTAGTACTGAATGGATGAATGAACTTTTCTATCCCGGGAGTTGAAGTATACCAGTACTGAATGGATGAATGAACTTTTCTATCCCGGGAGTTGAAGTATACCAGTACTGAATGGATGAATGAACTTTTCTATCCCAGGAGTTGAAGTATACCAGTACTGAATGGATGAATGAACTTTTCTATCCCGGGAGTTGAAGTATACCAGTACTGAATGGATGAAGGAACTTTTTTATCCCGGGAGTTGAAGTATACCAATGTACTGTATGGATGAATGACTTTTTTCTGAAGTCCCAGGGAGTTGAAGTATACCAGTACTGTATGGATGAATGAACTTTTCTATCCCGGGAGTTGAAGTATACCAGTACTGAATGGATGAATGAACTTTTCTATCCCGGGAGTTGAAGTATACCAGTACTGTATGGATGAATGAACTTTTCTATCCCCGGGAGTTGAAGTATACCAGTACTGTATGGATGAATGAACTTTTCTATCCCGGGAGTTGAAGTATACCAGTACTGAATGGATGAATGAACTTTTCTATCCCGGGAGTTGAAGTATACCAGTACTGAATGGATGAATGAACTTTTCTATCCCGGGAGTTGAAGTATACCAGTACTGAATGGATGAATGAACTTTTCTATCCCGGGAGTTGAAGTATACCAGTACTGAATGGATGAATGAACTTTTCTATCCCGGGAGTTGAAGTATACCAGTACTGAATGGATGAATGAACTTTTCTATCCCAGGAGTTGAAGTATACCAGTACTGAATGGATGAATGAACTTTTCTATCCCGGGAGTTGAAGTATACCAGTACTGAATGGATGAATGAACTTTTCTATCCCGGGAGTTGAAGTATACCAGTACTGAATGGATGAATGAACTTTTCTATCCCGGGAGTTGAAGTATACCAGTACTGAATGGATGAATGAACTTTTCTATCCCGGGAGTTGAAGTATACCAGTACTGAATGGATGAATGAACTTTTCTATCCCGGGAGTTGAAGTATACCAGTACTGAATGGATGAATGAACTTTTTTATCCCGGGAGTTGAAGTATACCAGTACTGAATCGGGAGTTGAAGTATACCAGTACTGAATGGATGAATGAACTTTTCTATCCCGGGAGTTGAAGTATACCAGTACTGAATGGATGAATGAACTTTTCTATCCCGGGAGTTGAAGTATACCAGTACTGAATGGATGAATGAACTTTTCTATCCCCGAGTATACCAGTACTGAATGGATGAATGAACTTTTCTATCCTGGGAGTTGAAGTATACCAGTACTGAATGGATGAATGAACTTTTCTATCCCGGGAGTTGAAGTATACCAGTACTGAATGGATGAATGAACTTTTCTATCCCGGGAGTTGAAGTATACCAGTACTGAATGGATGAATGAACTTTTCTATCCCGGGAGTTGAAGTATACCAGTACTGAATGGATGAATGAACTTTTCTATCCCGGGAGTTGAAGTATACCAGTACTGAATGGATGAATGAACTTTTCTATCCCGGGAGTTGAAGTATACCAGTACTGAATGGATGAATGAACTTTTCTATCCCGGGAGTTGAAGTATACCAGTACTGAATGGATGAATGAACTTTTCTATCCCGGGAGTTGAAGTATACCAGTACTGAATGGATGAATGAACTTTTCTATCCCGGGAGTTGAAGTATACCAGTACTGAATGGATGAATGAACTTTTCTATCCCGGGAGTTGAAGTATACCAGTACTGAATGGATGAATGAACTTTTCTATCCCGGGAGTTGAAGTATACCAGTACTGAATGGATGAATGAACTTTTCTATCCCGGGAGTTGAAGTATACCAGTACTGAATGGATGAATGAACTTTTCTATCCCGGGAGTTGAAGTATACCAGTACTGAATGGATGAATGAACTTTTCTATCCCGGGAGTTGAAGTATACCAGTACTGAATGGATGAATGAACTTTTTCTATCCCGGGAGTTGAAGTATACCAGTACTGAATGGATGAATGAACTTTTCTATCCCGGGAGTTGAAGTATACCAGTACTGAATGGATGAATGAACTTTTCTATCCCGGGAGTTGAAGTATACCAGTACTGAATGGATGAATGAACTTTTCTATCCCGGGAGTTGAAGTATACCAGTACTGAATGGATGAATGAACTTTTCTATCCCGGGAGTTGAAGTATACCAGTACTGAATGGATGAATGAACTTTTCTATCCCGGGAGTTGAAGTATACCAGTACTGAATGGATGAATGAACTTTTCTATCCCGGGAGTTGAAGTATACCAGTACTGAATGGATGAATGAACTTTTCTATCCCGGGAGTTGAAGTATACCAGTACTGAATGGATGAATGAACTTTTCTATCCCGGGAGTTGAAGTATACCAGTACTGAATGGATGAATGAACTTTTCTATCCCGGGAGTTGAAGTATACCAGTACTGAATGGATGAATGAACTTTTCTATCCCGGGAGTTGAAGTATACCAGTACTGAATGGATGAATGAACTTTTCTATCCCGGGAGTTGAAGTATACCAGTACTGAATGGATGAATGAACTTTTCTATCCCGGGAGTTGAAGTATACCAGTACTGAATGGATGAATGAACTTTTTCTATCCCGGGAGTTGAAGTATACCAGTACTGAATGGATGAATGAACTTTTCTATCCCGGGAGTTGAAGTATACCAGTACTGAATGGATGAATGAACTTTTCTATCCCGGGAGTTGAAGTATACCAGTACTGAATGGATGAATGAACTTTTCTATCCCGGGAGTTGAAGTATACCAGTACTGAATGGATGAATGAACTTTTCTATCCCGGGAGTTGAAGTATACCAGTACTGAATGGATGAATGAACTTTTCTATCCCGGGAGTTGAAGTATACCAGTACTGAATGGATGAATGAACTTTTCTATCCCGGGAGTTGAAGTATACCAGTACTGAATGGATGAATGAACTTTTCTATCCGTGGAGGTGAAGTGTACCAGTTCTGAATGGATGAGTGAACTTTTCTATCCCGGGAGTTGAAGTATACCAGTACTGAATGGATGAATGAACTTTTCTATCCCGGGAGTTGAAGTATACCAGTACTGAATGGATGAATGAACTTTTCTATCCCGGGAGTTGAAGTATACCAGTACTGAATGGATGAATGAACTTTTCTATCCCGGGAGTTGAAGTATACCAGTACTGAATGGATGAATGAACTTTTCTATCCCGGGAGTTGAAGTATACCAGTACTGAATGGATGAATGAACTTTTCTATCCCGGGAGTTGAAGTATACCAGTACTGAATGGATGAATGAACTTTTCTATCCCGGGAGTTGAAGTATACCAGTACTGAATGGATGAATGAACTTTTCTATCCCGGGAGTTGAAGTATACCAGTACTGAATGGATGAGTGAGCTTTTCTATCACGGGGGACGAAATATACCAGTAATGAATGAATGAATGAACTTTTCTATCCCGGGAGTTGAAGTATACCAGTACTGAATGGATGAATGAACTTTTCTATCCCGGGAGTTGAAGTATACCAGTACTGAATGGATGAATGAAACTTTTCTATCCCAGGAGTTGAAGTATACCAGTACTGAATGGATGAATGAACTTTTCTATCCGGGGAGTTGAAGTATACCAGTACTGAGTGGATGAATGAACTTTTCTATCCGGGGGAGTTGAAGTATACCAGTACTGAATGGATGAATGAACTTTTCTATCCCGGGAGTTGAAGTATACCAGTACTGAATGGATGAATGAACTTTTCTATCCCGGGAGTTGAAGTATACCAGTACTGAATGGATGAATGAACTTTTCTATCCCGGGAGTTGAAGTATACCAGTACTGAATGGATGAATGAACTTTTCTATCCCGGGAGTTGAAGTATACCAGTACTGAATGGATGAATGAACTTTTCTATCCCGGGAGTTGAAGTATACCAGTACTGAATGGATGAATGAACTTTTCTATCCCGGGAGTTGAAGTATACCAGTACTGAATGGATGAATGAACTTTTCTATCCCGGGAGTTGAAGTATACCAGTACTGAATGGATGAATGAACTTTTCTATCCCGGGAGTTGAAGTATACCAGTACTGAATGGATGAATGAACTTTTCTATCCCGGGAGTTGAAGTATACCAGTACTGAATGGATGAATGAACTTTTCTATCCCGGGAGTTGAAGTATACCAGTACTGAATGGATGAATGAACTTTTCTATCCCGGGAGTTGAAGTATACCAGTACTGAATGGATGAATGAACTTTTCTATCCCGGGAGTTGAAGTATACCAGTACTGAATGGATGAATGAACTTTTCTATCTCGGGAGTTGAAGTATACCAGTACTGAATGGATGAATGAACTTTTCTATCCCGGGAGTTGAAGTATACCAGTACTGAATGGATGAATGAACTTTTCTATCCCGGGAGTTGAAGTATACCAGTACTGAATGGATGAATGAACTTTTCTATCCCGGGAGTTGAAGTATACCAGTACTGAATGGATGAATGAACTTTTCTATCCCGGGAGTTGAAGTATACCAGTACTGGTATACTTCAACTCCCGGGAGTTGAAGTATACCAGTACTGAATGGATGAATGAACTTTTCTATCCCGGGAGTTGAAGTATACCAGTACTGAATGGATGAATGAACTTTTCTATCCCGGGAGTTGAAGTATACCAGTACTGAATGGATGAATGAACTTTTCTATCCCGGGAGTTGAAGTATACCAGTACTGAATGGATGAATGAACTTTTCTATCCCGGGAGTTGAAGTATACCAGTACTGAATGGATGAATGAACTTTTCTATCCCGGGAGTTGAAGTATACCAGTACTGAATGGATGAATGAACTTTTCTATCCCGGGAGTTGAAGTATACCAGTACTGAATGGATGAATGAACTTTTCTATCCCAGGAGTTGAAGTATACCAGTACTGAATGGATGAATGAACTTTTCTATCCCGGGAGTTGAAGTATACCAGTACTGAATGGATGAATGAACTTTTCTATCCCGGGAGTTGAAGTATACCAGTACTGAATGGATGAATGAACTTTTCTATCCCGGGAGTTGAAGTATACCAGTACTGAATGGATGAATGAACTTTTCTATCCCGGGAGTTGAAGTATACCAGTACTGAATGGATGAATGAACTTTTCTATCCCGGGAGTTGAAGTATACCAGTACTGAATGGATGAATGAACTTTTCTATCCCGGGAGTTGAAGTATACCAGTACTGAATGGATGAATGAACTTTTCTATCCCGGGGGGTTGAAGTATACCAGTACTGAATGGATGAATGAACTTTTCTATCCCGGGAGTTGAAGTATACCAGTACTGAATGGATGAATGAACTTTTCTATCCCAGGAGTTGAAGTATACCAGTACTGAATGGATGAATGAACTTTTCTATCCCGGGAGTTGAAGTATACCAGTACTGAATGGATGAATGAACTTTTCTATCCCGGGAGTTGAAGTATACCAGTACTGAATGGATGAATGAACTTTTCTATCCCAGGAGTTGAAGTATACCAGTACTGAATGGATGAATGAATTTTTTCTATCCCGGGAGTTGAAGTATACCAGTACTGAATGGATGAATGAACTTTTCTATCCCGGGAGTTGAAGTATACCAGTACTGAATGGATGAATGAACTTTTCTATCCCGGGAGTTGAAGTATACCAGTACTGAATGGATGAATGAACTTTTCTATCCCGGGAGTTGAAGTATACCAGTACTGAATGGATGAATGAACTTTTCTATCCCGGGAGTTGAAGTATACCAGTACTGAATGGATGAATGAACTTTTCTATCCCGGGAGTTGAAGTATACCAGTACTGAATGGATGAATGAACTTTTCTATCCCGGGAGTTGAAGTATACCAGTACTGAATGGATGAATGAACTTTTCTATCCCGGGAGTTGAAGTATACCAGTACTGAATGGATGAATGAACTTTTCTATCCCGGGAGTTGAAGTATACCAGTACTGAATGGATGAATGAACTTTTCTATCCCGGGAGTTGAAGTATACCAGTACTGAATGGATGAATGAACTTTTCTATCCCGGGAGTTGAAGTATACCAGTACTGAATGGATGAATGAACTTTTCTATCCCGGGAGTTGAAGTATACCAGTACTGAATGGATGAATGAACTTTTCTATCCCGGGAGTTGAAGTATACCAGTACTGAATGGATGAATGAACTTACTAACCCAGGAGCTGTAGTATACCAGTAGTGGATGTATGCATGTACTGAATGGATGAATGAACTTTTCTATCCCGGGAGTTGAAGTATACCAGTACTGAATGGATGAATGAACTTTTCTATCCCGGGAGTTGAAGTATACCAGTACTGAATGGATGAATGAACTTTTCTATCCCGGGAGTTGAAGTATACCAGTACTGAATGGATGAATGAACTTTTCTATCCAGGGAGTTGAAGTGTATCAGTACTGAATGGATGAATGAACTTTTCTATCCCGGGAGTTGAAGTATACCAGTACTGAATGGATGAATGAACTTTTCTATCCCGGGAGTTGAAGTATACCAGTACTGAATGGATGATGAACTTTTCTATCCCGGGAGTTGAAGTATACCAGTACTGAATGGATGAATGAACTTTTCTATCCCGGGAGTTGAAGTATACCAGTACTGAATGGATGAATGAACTTTTCTATCCCGGGAGTTGAAGTATACCAGTACTGAATGGATGAATGAACTTTTCTATCCCGGGAGTTGAAGTATACCAGTACTGAATGGATGAATGAACTTTTCTATCCCGGGAGTTGAAGTATACCAGTACTGAATGGATGAATGAACTTTTCTATCCCGGGAGTTGAAGTATACCAGTACTGAATGGATGAATGAACTTTTCTATCCCAGGAGTTGAAGTATACCAGTACTGAATGGATGAATGAACTTTTCTATCCCGGGAGTTGAAGTATACCAGTACTGAATGGATGAGTGAACTTTTCTATCCCGGGAGTTGAAGTATACCAGTACTGAATGGATGAATG
The DNA here is from genome assembly GCA_024509875.1 of Oreohelix idahoensis. NCBI lineage: Eukaryota > Metazoa > Mollusca > Gastropoda > Stylommatophora > Oreohelicidae > Oreohelix > Oreohelix idahoensis. Next base: position 528,854 of record JAMPIV010020621.1, read on the forward strand.
AACTTTTCTATCCCGGGAGTTGAAGTATACCAGTACTGAATGGATGAATGAACTTTTCTATCCCGGGAGTTGAAGTATACCAGTACTGAATGGATGAATGAACTTTTCTATCCCGGGAGTTGAAGTATACCAGTACTGAATGGATGAATGAACTTTTCTATCCCGGGAGTTGAAGTATACCAGTACTGAATGGATGAATGAACTTTTCTATCCTGGGAGTTGAAGTATACCAGTACTGAATGGATGAATGAACTTTTCTATCCCGGGAGTTGAAGTATACCAGTACTGAATGGATGAATGAACTTTTCTATCCCGGGAGTTGAAGTATACCAGTACTGAATGGATGAATGAACTTTTCTATCCCGGGAGTTGAAGTATACCAGTACTGAATGGATGAATGAACTTTTCTATCCCGGGATAGAAAAGTTCATTCATCCATTCAGTACTGGTATGAATGAACTTTTCTATCCCGGGAGTTGAAGTATACCAGTACTGAATGGATGAATGAACTTTTCTATCCCGGGAGTTGAAGTATACCAGTACTGAATGGATGAATGAACTTTTCTATCCCGGGAGTTGAAGTATACCAGTACTGAATGGATGAATGAACTTTTCTATCCCGGGAGTTGAAGTATACCAGTACTGAATGGATGAATGAACTTTTCTATCCCGGGAGTTGAAGTATACCAGTACTGAATGGATGAATGAACTTTTCTATCCCGGGAGTTGAAGTATACCAGTACTGAATGGATGAATGAACTTTTCTATCCCGGGAGTTGAAGTATACCAGTACTGAATGGATGAATGAACTTTTCTATCCCGGGAGTTGAAGTATACCAGTACTGAATGGATGAGTGAACTTTTCTATCCCGGGAGTTGAAGTATACCAGTACTGAATGGATGAGTGAACTTTTCTATCCCGGGAGTTGAAGTATACCAGTACTGAATGGATGAATGAACTTCTTCGTACACTCTCAGACGTCTACTTGAATGTTCTCAAAGAAAGCAGTAGTCAGTTTGAGGCTAGTTGAATCCCCGTAAAGCTTTTCCACGAAAGGAGATGGCGTCGGCCAAATGCACTTTCTCTGTGCCGCATATAAGGGGCAACTTTGAAGCAGATGTTCAGCAGTCATTTTATCAGTGCCACAGTTACACTGATCGGTAGTTCCTATCTTTAGCTTGTTGAATAGATGGTATCTCAATCTGTTGTGGCCAGTGCGGAGTCTGAAGATTACCACTTGTTCCTTTCTGTGGAGCTGGTAGTAAGCATCATTCTGTGTGTGCCCTGGATGTTCTACATTCCATTTGTTTCTGTATCTGATTCTGATAAAACTCTTCGCCTCTTCAAAAGTTATGCTTGCATCAGACTGAAGTAGATGTGAATATACGTTCATCCGTATATTCTTATTCCGCGAAGTTTCAATTATTTCTTCGAGTTACTTATCCAGTGTCCATGTGTCAGCACCACAAAATAATCAGGACTGTACGTAACTTCCATCGACTGTCATTTAAAATTTGTTTGCTATTTAATATTGAGTAGACCTGCTGATAGAATTACAAGGCAGTCCTTGTTCTGGTATCCGCAGGGAAAGAGAGGCAGAGGTAGACCCAAAAAAAAAAAAAACACACGGAGAGAGAACTGAAGACAGAAATGAAAATCATGAGGAAGTCTGGGACAGAAATTGAGCTGATGGCACGTCTTCGTGGAAGGCCTAAGCTCCTCGGGGAGATAAAGGGTTTTCATTGATTGATTATTTGGATATTAGCATTGGTTTACAAAAAAAGACTATATATTGGTACAGTACTTTACATTGCACAAATTAGCTGATAGCCTTACAGGGCAGTCCTTGTCCTAAGACCCTTACGATAATATAAATAGAAGGAAACTAAAACACACGGATAAGAGAACTGGAGACAGACAGAATAAATAAATGTGAACATTATTCACGAGTAAATATCTGTGATGTCAATAGCGTGTATTAAGCGGTTATGATCTATTAAGTTGGTCCACAGAAGGGCTTACAGTTCGTGTCCCACTTTTTCATCCTCATCTTCAAGCAAAAAAGCAATGGAAAAAAAAATTATCACATGACAAGACAAGCCTATTCCTTCTGTGACCCCACATTTTCAACAAAGACAGAATGTTAAATTCCCATAACCTAATTATAGGTATTGCTAAATTATCACTATCTAGTGCTGTCTGCCTGACAGATAAGAACTGAGGAGGTAAACTTGCACGTGTTCAAAATTCCCTTACCGTGATCGGCAGTGGTTTCACTTTTAAAATGGCTCAAAACTGGCTAAGTGTTTTCCTTTTTGTAGTCTTTGTGACATTTGTAAAAGGTAAGTTTTATTACAAAAATGTTTTGAAAATTTGACAATAGATATGTGACAAATTTGTGTTGAATAATATTTGGCACTAGGTTTTCACAATAAGTTTGTGCCCATTTTTGTTGAATAATATTTGACAATAAATAACGCTTGTATGGAAGAAAATGTACGTTTGTACGGGGATTAACACTATCACAGGTTTACTCAGTGTGTATCCACTGAACAACAATAACAATAAACATAATAAGATCGGCGCTCGAAAATATTGTGACCTGGGAAAATAGATGCAAAGAGAATTAGAAGATGACATAAGGGAGGTAAGATAAGGAATGGGTTGACATTAGATCATTAGATGACATAAGGGAGGTAAGATAAGGAATAGGTTGACATTATATCATTAGATGACATAAGGGAGGTAAGATAAGGAATAGGTTGACATTAGAGCATTAGATGACATAAGAGAGGTAAGATAAGGAATGGGTTGACATTAGAGCATAAGATGACATCAACAGCAGATCTGTGGGAACGCACCAAAAGTCGAGATTCTCTGGAGTAACATGGATAGGTCTTTTTTCTTCGAGATGAGCAGAGATCAAAAATAGTTTTTAAAATACTGATTTTGAGACGGTTGACGACACAAAATAAAAATACTTGGTAAGAGGTCACATCAAGTGGGTCTGATGGTAATAAGATTTCACTTGAAAACACACCCCTACAAAGGTTAGAAGTGCTTTCATTGCATCAGGCACAGGGCCGGATTAAGCCAAGAAGGGCTTCTAGGCTTTTTAGTGTTTGAAACCTCGCCCCTTCGCCCCATTTTTCACCTAATAGGCAATAATTTTTATTCCAAACCATTACCATGGTGATGATATATACTAGTATTATTAATAGACTGGTTTGTTAGTTTGTTACCATGGTGATGATATATACTAGTATTATTAATAGACTGGTTTGTTAGTTTGTTACCATGATGATGATATATACTAGTATTATTAATAGACTGTATGTTAGTTTGTTACCATGGTGATGATATATACTAGTATTATTAATAGACTGGTATGTTAGTTTGTTACCATGGTGATGATATATACTAGTATTATTAATACACTGGTTTGTTAATTTGTTACCATGGTGATGATATATACTAGTATTATTAATAGACTGTATGTTAGTTTGTTACCATGGTGATGATATCATCATCATCTCAGCCCGTAACCCGTCATGGGTCGTAGGGGTGCCATGGTGGAAGCATCAGCAGACAGGGTCCTCCACTGCTCTCTATCCTCAGCAATGCGTACAAGTGTGGAAAAACCGTGTCCTGCCCATTCTTTGATGTTATCAGCCCAGGATTTTCTCTGCCTTCCTCTTCTCCGTTTACCTTCGACTGTCCCCTGAAGGATCGTTTTCGAAAGGGAGTCATGACGAGTTACATGCCCAAACCAGGCAAGCTTTCGATGTTTCACTATTGACAAAAGTGGTTCTTGGTGGCCTGCATAGGTGTTTATCTTCTCTCTAACATAGACATTTGTTCTGTGCTCTTTATAGCAAATGCGCAAAATTCTTCTATAACATTTATGCTCGAAAGCCTGAATCCTTCGCTCCGTATCTGCAGTGAGTGTCCAGCTCTCACACCCATATAAGAGAATAGATAATACAAGTGATTTGTATAATTTGATCTTCACAGGAAAACTGATGTTACTTTTCCAGATCACATTCAACTTTGTCATGGCAGCTGAGGCCATCTCAAGTCTTGTCTTGATTTCTTTACTTGATCTTCCATCACTACATATAGTGGACCCGAGATATTTAAAGGTGTTAACTTCTTCTAACGTTTGCCCATTTAACGTAATGTTGGTCGGAACATGTTTCTTATGGCTATTCACCAATATCTTGCTTTTTTCTATATTAATTTCCATCCCATACGTTCTTGTTACTTTCTCCAGTCTAGAGGTAAGGTCTTGAAGTTCTGATTCTGATCCAGCTATCAGATCAATATCATCAGCAAAACGTAGGTTGCACATAGGTCGGCCTCCAATCGATATGGTTGATTTATAATCGTAGAGAGCCTCCTGCATAATATGTTCTAGATAAATATTAAAGAGCACTGGGGACAGGATACATCCCTGCCGAACTCCTACAGTTGTTTTGAAAAATTGATGATATATAGTGATGATATATACTAGTATTATTAATAGACGGTTTGTTAGATTGTTACCATGGTGATGATAGATACTAGTATTATTAATAGACTGTTTGTTAGTTTGTTACCATGGTGATGATATATACTAGTATTATTAATAGACTGTTTGTTAGTTTGTTACCATGGTGATGGTATATACTAGTATTATTAATAGACTGGTATGTTAGTTTGTTAGCATGGTGATGATATATACTAGTATTATTAATAGACTGTTTGTTAGATTGTTACCATGGTGATGATAGATACTAGTATTATTAATAGACTGTTTGTTAGATTGTTACCATGGTGATGATAGATACTAGTATTATTAATAGACTGTTTGTTAGTGTGTTACCATGGTGATGATAGATACTAGTATTATTAATAGACTGTTTGTTAGTTTGTTACCATGGTGATGATATATACTAGTATTATTAATAGACTGTTTGTTAGTTTGTTACCATGGTGATGATATATACTAGTATTATTAATAGACTGTTTGTTAGTTTGTTACCATGGTGATGATATATACTAGTATTATTAATAGACTGGTATGTTAGTTTGTTACCATGGTGATGGTATGTTAGTTTGTTACCATGGTGATGGTATGTTAGTTTGTTAGCATTGCTTACCTCTTTTATTAGTAATTATTTTTATTAATTTTTTATTACTATTGTTTTTATTATTATTAAGGTAAACACAATAAACACATATTAATTAGTTCATACGCTGTTATGAAATTGCTGGGGTGCATTATGTCTTTTAAGCTATTTTTGGTTTTATTGTCTCTTTAGAACGTGAGGAGTGCGCTTTCAAATTGCAAATATTTTCTTTTTGTACGCAAATCCTCGGCATTTGGAAATAGTAAAGAGTAGGCCATACGGCCACTGCCAGGGCAGAATTTAAAAATTAGGAAACATACCCACCACAAAAATATTTATAGAATGTATGATTCCTGTATACACACATTGGGATCCTCGCCGGTGCGATGGAGATCGTGCACTGTGCTGAGATCCTCTTTGTGTGATCTAAGGGAGGAGTTCAGAGCACTGATGGGAGTTATCCGTGTGTAACGGAGATGGTCCTTAAAACCAAACCAAACATTATGGTCTCATGGTAGGTCACGTGATTTATTATAACGTTAAGGTCTCATGGTAGGTCTAGTGATTTGTTACAACGTTAAGGTCTCATGGTAGGTCTAGTGATTTGTTATAACGTTAAGGTCTCATGGTAGGTCTAGTGATTTGTTATAACGTTAAGGTCTCATGGTAGGTCTAGTGATTTTTTATAACATTAAGGTCTCATGGCAGGTCTAGTGATTTGTTATAACGTTAAGGTCTCATGGTAGGTCACGTGATTTGTTATAACGTTAAGGTCTCATGGTAGGTCTAGTGATTTGTTATAACGTTAAGGTCTCATGGTAGGTCTAGTGATTTGTTATAACGTTAAGGTCTCATGGTAGGTCACGTGATTTGTTATAACGTTAAGGTCTCATGGTAGGTCACGTGATTTATTATAACGTTAAGGTCTCATGGTAGGTCATCGTGTCTCAGATCCGCGGCCAGATCACTATACTTGGCCGCTTTGAACGAAAGTTGCTCGTCTAATCTGGATTCAAATGGCACGGTCAGTTCAATCAGTATGACCTGAAGCGTTGCTGAAGAATGAAGCACTATATCCGGCCGTCTCCGCGATTTTCGGATACTCTCTGGGTATGCCCCTCGTCCAGGTAGGTCTACCGTAGGGTTCCCATTCGTCCCGTGTTTCCCGGGACGATCCCGTTTTTTAATAAAATGTCCCGGTGTCCCGAATTTATTCCAAATGTCCCGCTTTTTAAGGGCCCTTCCTAAAAAAAAAATCTTTGGGTAACAGATTTTATTCCGTGTTTTAGTAGTGTTACTTTATCAATTTCCGGTTACAGTGGACCCTCGGTTTGAATCTCGAACAAAAATTCGAAAGTCGACCAAAACAGTGTTCAGTGAGCATCTACCAAATGATTTAACTACAGGAAGGCAGAAAAGTTTCTTACTACTACTGTGAGAAATCAGTTGCAAGAATTAGAGAAAGAAGGACACATAACAGTTGAAAAGTTTCAAAGCTATGCAGTAGATTTCTATGACACCTGCATTGAATATATTCAGGAGTGGTGTACACCATTTCTTACGCCTCTTCAGTCTATGGATTGGATCAATTTGAAGGGAAAGGAGTCTGTGACTTGGAAGAACATCCAAGAAAGCTACATATTCACGAAGACAGTGTCACCAAATTTTACTGTGAATGAAGAGGACTTATTTGATGAGTTTGCATGTGTGAAAAAATATTGTGAAAGCAAATTTTGATGTGTGGAGTGAACTGAAGGATCAAAGTGTCAGTGAAAAATGGTGTGAGATGTTCGCTCATTTTACAAAGCAGGATATAAATGCTGAGAACCTGAAATGCCTAGTTAGTTTTTGTTTGGCACTGCCAGGATCCAATGCAGCTGTTGAACGTATTTGTTCATTAATAAATGCGCTTTGGACAGACGAATAAAAACAGACTTAAAATTGAGACAGTGAAAGCTTGCCATTATAAAGACCAATTTTAAGGATTTCTCTTGTATTTGGGGTGTGCTGACTTTCCTGCCCTCAGAAAGTATGTATTTGCGGTGCTCGGCCTGGGTTTGCTATTCGCCTTCATCCTTGCCAGATCTATTGTCGCAGCAAGCTCATTTAGCACTTTGTTATGGCGCCACGTATATCCGCCCTTGCCCTAATGACACCTTATAACGTTATAATTCCGTGCTAGGTCAAGTGATTAGCTGTATCATCTTGGTCTTAAGTTAAGGCCAATAGTTAGGGTATAGTACCAGATTACATGTTTTTTTTTTAAAAATAAGGGTAATGTCTCAATGTCAGACCAAATGATTTGTTATAATGTCGTACTAGGTCAAGTGGAGTGTCCACGCTGCACCGACAAATATGACCCTGACTCCTGTACTCTAACCCAGCTGTGTGGTGTTGGATGGAATGTAAGTAATTAACTGTAGCTATGTGACACTAGACTGTCACTGCTACCAGGATCATAAGTTGTTAACTGTAGCGATGTAAGATTAACACAGTCGTTGCTACCAGGAATGTAAGTTGTTAACTGTAGCGATGTCAGATTAACACAGTTGTTGCTTCCAGGATCATAAGTTGTTAACTGTAGTTGTGTGACACTAGACTGTCATTGCTACCAGAATCGAATGTTGTTAACTGTAGCGATGTCAGATTAACACAGTTGTTGCTACCAGGATCATAACTGTAGTTAACTGTAGCTGTGTGGCACTATACTGTCTGTGGCGTAAGGTTTTTATAAGTGTAGCGTCAGTAGTAGATACTGAAAGAGCAGAAATAGTATTCTATCTTGAAATGAGTGAAGTCCCAGTGTTGGTGAAGAACACTGGTATCACAGGATAGTCACTGCTGTAAAGGTATCTGCTTCAGAAAATATTCAGAGTAAAGTCAGACCCTGAAGTGCCACCTTCGCTATGTAACTACGTATGATAATTAAACAATTCATTAAAACTCAAACTTTAACAATATAACATTAATTAGTCAGCTGAGTACAATTATTGAATTTATTATGTACATCTATCTTTTCTTCTTGCAAAATTATAAATGGATGATGATGGAAGTCAATGAATAAAATATTTTACAAAATCTGAATGTGGGTTGAGTTTATATTTCTAATTATTTAACTAAAAAGTCTTTCCTTGCATTTTCCACTTAGTTGAAATAAAGTTCCTCAAATGTGCTTTCAATCTAGTCTCTTGGCTTTGCTAATAGACTAATGTTTTTCATAATCAACTAATCACTGTCCTGGTCTGCTCTCATTTGGTTGCATGAATCTGAACAAATTCTTTACTCAACTTTCAAGTCTTATGTCTGTCTTCACTTGCATGGCACAGATTTATCAGTGTAGTCCTCCCTCTAGACCACCAACTTTCAAGTCTTATGTCTGTCTTCACTTGCATGGCACAGATTTATCAGTGTAGTCCTCTCTCTAGACCGCCAACTTTCAAGTCTTATGTCTGTCTTCACTTGCATGGCACAGATTTATCAGTGTAGTCCTCCCTCTAGACCACCAACTTTCAAGTCTTATGTCTGTCTTCACTTGCATGGCACAGATTTATCAGTGTAGTCCTCTCTCTAGACCGCCAACTTTCAAGTCTTATGTCTGTCTTCACTTGCATGGCACAGATTTATCAGTGCAGTCCTCTCTCTAGACCGCCAACTTTCAAGTCTTATGTCTGTCTTCACTTGAATGGCACAGATTTATCAGTGTAGTCCTCTCTCTAGACCTCCAACTTTCAAGTCTTATGTCTGTCTTCATTTGAATGGCACAGATTTATCAGTGTAGTCCTCCCTCTAGACCGCCAACTTTCAAGTCTTATGTCTATCTTCACTTGCATGGCACATATTTATCAGTGTAGTCCTCCCTCTAGACCGCCAACTTTCAAGTCTTATGTCTGTCTTCACTTGAATGGCACAGATTTATCAGTGTAGTCCTCCCTCTAGACCTCCAACTTTCAAGTCTTATGTCTGTCTTCACTTGCATGGCACAGATTTATCAGTGTAGTCCTCTCTCTAGACCTCCAACTGTCAAGTCTTATGTCTGTCTTCACTTGAATGGCACAGATTTATCAGTGTAGTTCTACCTCTAGACCGCCAACTTTCAAGTCGTATGTCTGTCTTCACTTGCATGGCACAGATTTATCAGTGTAGTCCTCTCTCTAGACCTCCAACTGTTAAGTCTTATGTCTGTCTTCACTTGAATGGCACAGATTTATCAGTGTAGTTCTACCTCTAGACCGCCAACTTTCAAGTCGTATGTCTGTCTTCACTTGAATGGCACAGATTTATCAGTGTAGTCCTCCCTCTAGACCACCAACTTTCAAGTCTTATGTCTGTCTTCACTTGAATGGCACAGATTTATCAGTGTAGTCCTCCCTCTAGACCGCCAACTTTCAAGTCTTATGTCTGTCTTCACTTGCATGGCACATATTTATCAGTGTAGTCCTCTCTCTAGACCGCCAACTTTCAAGTCTTACGTCTATCTTCACTTGCATGGCACAGATTTATCAGTGTAGTCCTCCCTCTAGACCTCCAACTTTCAAGTCTTATGTCTGTCTTCACTTGCATGGCACAGATTTCTCAGTGTAGTCCTCCCTCTAGACCGCTAACTTTCAAGTCTTATGTCTGTCTTCACTTGCACGGCACAGATTTATCAGTGTAGTCCTCCCTCTAGACCGCCAACTACTGATGGGGACTGAGGATGAAGTCCGGATGACAATAGCAGAGGTTCCTGTATTGTTTCAGGTAGCACAGGTTGATCTGGACTCTTAGACCTCTGATTTATGATGACACATATGAACCTGCGGACAATAGTGGATATGTAGCTAACTTTTGCGCATGAAACCCACAAGCCTAGGTGTTCATGAGATGAGTATGTTTCAGATGTTGCTTGTATATGAATGATACATGGATCAGTCTGCTTAGCAATAGCGAAACAAGACAGGTGTCTATCTGCAGAACATTTTTTGAAAATAAGATAATACATGAATATAATATATTTTATAGATAGGTATGATGCTTCCTTTGCCTTTCACATTGTGGAGTGCCAAGTCTCTGGTTCCTATATAATAGTGTAACTGACTACTGTAAATGACAATCATGATCATTACTGGTAGGCATTGAATTCCTTTTACAGATTCACAACTAAAGGGCAGTTCAGTCCTGTGGTCTGATCCTGACAGAAGTATATTAATTTAAAGATGTAAAAGAATAAATTAATTAATCGTAAATCTACATACCTCTTAGGATAGCTGTTAAGCAGAACAGACTTGATTTGGTGAAGTGGAACTGCGCGACAAAACAGATGGCAAAGTTATAGCCTTGGCAAGTTCCTTCTGCAGTTTATCTCTGGCTTCTGCTGTGTGAGTGTGCGTTTTGAAAAATCAGCTGCCTCTTTTTATAGGCAATGCGTTGTGGCTTAGTTGGAAACCGTGTTTTGGTGCAGTTCTGGACGAGTCTGTGCTAGCTGGTTTCCGAAATCGCCTTCATGCATCTCAACCCTGTTATCCGTGACTTTTTGATTTATCTCTTTCCATTCCCCAGAATTTCTGCTTTCTTTCCATGTGAAACTTTCCAGAATTGGTTTCGATTTAGAATTACATCAAATGTGGAAACACAATCGACACAGCATATTTCGATATATTGACGCCTTCACTTGCACATATTTCCAAAAGTAATCACTTCTTCCAATATTCCTTAGGCTTGCAGAGAGCTGGAGTTACTCTTCAAAAAATGAACCAACTTCCATAATGTTCTGTCACTGCATCATCTTACACGATACATTAATCCATCTTAGAATTTACACAGTTCTTGCTTCTCTTTAAACGCCATAACAATTATCGATCAGCTGCAACGAGCCCGCGTTTTTTTATTGGCTGGCCTACTTCCATTTTCCAAGAATAGACAAAGCACGCGTTTACAACATATGACACTGTCACTGCTATCAGGATCGTAAGTTGTTAACTGTAGCGATTTAAGATTAACACAGCTGTTGCTACCAAGAATGTAAGTTGTTAACTGTAGCTGTGTGACACTAGACTGTCTTTGCTACCAGTATCGTAAGTCGTTAACTGTAACTGTGATACTAGACTGTCATTGTTATCAGAATCGTACGTTGTTAACTGTAGCTATGTCACGCTAGACTGTCATTGCTACGAGGATCGTAAGTTGTTAACTGTAGCGATATAAGATTAACACAGTTGTTGCTGCCAAGAATGCAAGTTCTTAACTGTAGCAAAGTAACATTAACAAAGTTGTTGTTATCAGGAATGTATATTGTTAACTGTAACGATGTAACATTAACACAGCAGTTGCTATTAGGAATGTAAGTAATTAACTGTAGCTACGTAACATTAGCACAGTTTTTGCTACCAGGAATGTAAGTTGTTAACTGTAATGATGTAACATAAACACAGTAGTTGCTACCAGGAATGTAAGTTGTTAGCTGTATGTATGTATCTATGGAAGTGCAGTGTCTGGATTCCGGTTCCACTTGGACGTTGATTAGTGTGAGGTATCCTGGGGCGATAACGGTAGCCTAGTAATTTGCAGTGGCAAGTTCTCAAGCAGAAAAGGATGGTCAGATGCTGCCTATAAATCTGATGGACTGGGTCGATCTCTGCAACGATTTTCAGTTGAAATGGATTTCCAGTGTTGTCCGTCTCATTCATTGATGGTGCTTTTTTGACGGGCTATGTCCCCTCTCTATTTCTCGATTTTATTTTCCGACGCCTTGCAACGGTTACATTCTCACGCCCGTTTGCCGTCAATTCTTGTTCTTCTACAGGGTGAGCCAAAAGTCCTTAACCTTTTTGTTCAAAACGTGTGGCTTTAATATGTAATAGTATGTGTACATGAAATTCACAATCACAATGACAGATCACTAAAATTATTTATTATAACTTTTAATTTATTTATCATTGACAGTTATGTCTATGAGCGTTAGTACTTAAAGTCATCATCATCATCATCTCAGCCCGTAACCCGTCATGGGTCGTAGGGGTGCCATGGTGGAAGCATCAGCAGACAGGGTCCTCCACTGCTCTCTATCCTCAGCAATGCGTACAAGTGTGGAAAAACCGTGTCCTGCCCATTCTTTGATGTTATCAGCCCAGGATTTTCTCTGCCTTCCTCTTCTCCGTTTACCTTCGACTGTCCCCTGAAGGATCGTTTTCGAAAGGGAGTCATGACGAGTTACATGCCCAAACCAGGCAAGCTTTCGATGTTTCACTATTGACAAAAGTGGTTCTTGGTGGCCTGCATAGGTGTTTATCTTCTCTCTAACATAGACATTTGTTTTGTGCTCTTTATAGCAAATGCGCAAAATTCTTCTATAACATTTATGCTCGAGAGCCTGAATCCTTCGCTCCGTATCTGCAGTGAGTGTCCAGCTCTCACACCCATACAAGAGAATAGATAATACAAGTGATTTGTATAATTTGATCTTCACAGGAAAACTGATGTTACTTTTCCAGATCACATTCAACTTTGTCATGGCAGCTGAGGCCATCTCAAGTCTTGTCTTGATTTCTTTACTTGATCTTCCATCACTACATATAGTGGACCCGAGATATTTAAAGGTGTTAACTTCTTCTAACGTTTGCCCATTTAACGTAATGTTGGTCGGAACATGTTTCTTATGGCTATTCACCAATATCTTGCTTTTTTCTATATTAATTTCCATCCCATACGTTCTTGTTACTTTCTCCAGTCTAGAGGTAAGGTCTTGAAGTTCTGATTCTGATCCAGCTATCAGATCAATATCATCAGCAAAACGTAGGTTGCACAGAGGTCGGCCTCCAATCGATATGGTTGATTTATAATCGTAGAGAGCCTCCTGCATAATATGTTCTAGATAAATATTAAAGAGCACTGGGGACAGGATACATCCCTGCCGAACTCCTACAGTTGTTTTGAAAAATTCTCCAATGTCGTTGCTTGCAAAAACAGCACTGCTTGCGTCCTTGTATAGTGCTTCAATGATATCTATGATGTTGGTATCAAAATTGAATTTTCTCATTACTTGCCATAAGCCTTCATGCCAGACTCGATCGAAGGCTTTTGTGAAATCGATGAAGTTATGGTATAAATCGTGTTGATGTTGGAGATGTTTTTCGATAAGTACTCTAATATTGAAGATTTGTTCTGAGGTACTTCTTTTTGGTCTAAAGCCAGCCTGTTCCTCTGACAAGATTTCTTCTGATTTCTGTTTTATTCTGTTCAAAAGTATCCTTAACATCACCTTACTTGGATGACTAATAAGGCTAATGGTTCTGTAGTTCTTGCACATTTTTAGATTTCCTTTCTTTGGAAGCGGTATTACTAATGACTGCGTCCATTCTTTTGGCCATTTTTTTGTACTCCATATCTTCTGGCAATTGTTGTCATGATTTTTACTATATCTGGTCCTCCATATTTCAAGAGCTCTGCTGGGATATTATCCACACCCGGTGACTTCCCTCCTTTCATCGAACAAATAGCCTCTTCCACTTCTTCCCGTAATATTGCTGCATTTCCGAGTTCCCTGTTTTCGCACTTAATGTTGTTTAATATGCCTAAGTCAGTGTCAAGTTTACAGTTATATAATTCTTTACAATATTCTGTCCACCTTCTCATTACAGCTGTTTTTTCATTGAGCAGAGCCCCATTGCTATCTTCTATGACAGTTACCCTGGGCTGTTGGGGTTTTGATAGTTTTCTTAATGTGTCAAAAGCTGCCTTGCTGTTACCTTTTATTAGCCCCGTATTAATGGACTCACATTGATCAGCTACCCATTTTTCTTTGGCCTGTTTCATTTTCTTCCTAATATTTTTATTCACCATACTGTATTGCCATGCTGCTTCAGGAACCTCTTTCTTAACCTTTTTCATTTCCCGCCGTGTATCACATAACTTCAGAATGTCATCTGTAACCCATGGTTTGTTTATTTTCTTTCTTTTACCAAGTATTTCTGTTGCTGATTCAATGAGCACGTCTTTCATGTTCTCTGTGATTGAGTTGATATCATCCTCCAAAAAATTGAGAGCTGCGAATTTTCCTCCAACAGTTGCCTCAAAGATTCCCGCGATTTCTGGATCTTTCAGTTTGTCTAAATTGAATCTTAACTGAGAACATCTGTTTTGATTATAGTTCTTTTTAAGTTTAAGCTTGAGCGTCATCAATACCATGTCGTGATCACTACCAATGTCAGCGCCAGGAAAAGTCCTAGTCTTGGCTTTATTAATACTAGACTTGAATCTTTTGGATACAAGAATAAAATCAATTTGGCCATGTATCTCAGTTTTTGGGGCATGCCACGTTGTTCTTCTTGATAACTTATGAGGAAATAGTGTATTTGCAATGGTTAGTTTATAGTTGCTGGCAAATTCTAGTAGCCTTAGTCCTCGATCGTTGGTTTCACCTGTCCCAAATAAAGTCAGCCTTTCTCAAAATGTCTGATAGTCTCAATGACATAAATCTTGGTCAGTTCTTTGAAACTTCTCTGTTACTGTTACTGTTGTTCTTAGATAATCTACGGCAGCTCGGTAACCCAGGGGCTGTGGGGATCTATCTTAGAACTACTGAGCCCTCCAAAGATATACCATGATAAAATCATGTCCGTTTTCAGGTGTTAGAGTGTTTAAAATATGGAATCAGTGCAGTTTTATTGTAACTTTCATCTTGGCCAGACGACATCCGACAATTCCATGGCAGAGCGGTAGAAAATTCAAACTAAATGTTAGCTTACCGAATATTAACTTCACTACAAACAAAAGATCGCGTCATATCTTGCACAGTTCAAGAATAAAGTGAGTTTTAATCATAAAAAAATCTTTCTCCCCCTCCACCACCAAGAGATAAAAAAATCTTTCTCCCCTCCACCACCAAGAGATAAAAATCTTTCTCTCCCTCCACCACCAAGAGATAAAAAAATCTTTCTCCTCCTCCACCACCAAGAGATAAAAAAATTTTCTCCCCCTCCACCACAAGAGATAAAAAATCTTTCTCCCCCTCTACCACCAAGAGATAAAAAAATCTTTCTCCTCCTTCACCACAAGAGATAAAAAAATCTTTCTCCCCCTCCTCCACCAAGAGATAAAAAAATCTTTCTCCCCCTCCTCCACCAAGAGATAAAAAAATATTTCTCCCCCCCACCACCAAGAGATAAAAAAATCTTTCTCCCCCTCCACCACCAAGAGATAAAAAATCTTTCTCCCCCTCCACCACCAAGAGATAAAAAAAATCTTTCTCCCCCTCCACCACCAAGAGATAAAAAATCTGTCTCCCCTCCACCACCAAGAGATAAAAAATATTTCTCCCCCTCCACCACCAAGAGATAAAAAATCTTTCTCCCGCTCCACCACCAAGAGATAAAAAAATCTTTCTCCCCCTCCACCACCAAGAGATAAAAAAATCTTTCTCCCCCTCCACCACCAAGAGATAAAAAAATCTTTCTCCCCCTCCACCACCAAGAGATAAAAAAATCTTTCTCCCCCTCCACCACCAAGAGATAAAAAAATCTTTCTCCCCTCCACCACCAAGAGATAAAAAATCTTTCTCCCCCTCCACCACCAAGAGATTAAAAAATCTTTCTCCCCCTCCACCACCAAGAGATAAAAAAATCTTTCTTCCCCTCCACCACCAAGAGATTAAAAAAATCTTTCTCCACCTCCACCACCAAGAGATAAAAAATCTTTTTCCCCCTCCACCACCAAGAGATTAAAAAATCTTTCTCCCCCTCCACTACCAAGAGATAAAAAAATCTTTCTCCCCCACTTGTGACAGGGGCGCTAGGTGTACCTCACACCCAAGACCCGTGCACTAAGAAAATTTATAAAGGATCGTTTGACAGGGGTTGCAATTATTGGTTGCTTGCAACCCTCTCAGCAGCAGACTTAACAATTCAAGCAACCCAAAGCCTTATGCAGATCAACATTTAATTCTACCGAACAGAACCGAACACCAAACAAAAAAACCAACAAACACCCAGACAGTGTTCATAGACTGTCTGAAAAATAATAAATAAAACAACGTCTAAGTGAACATCAATAGCATGGATAATAACACTTACCATACAGAAAACATGCGCCCACCTGATATCATCGACTATCTCACACACTCATGCGTATCGTCCAATGCGACTAGTATGGTGTTGTGCATGAGGCTGGCAATCGCACCGGGTAACATAGGTTGCTACCGAAACCACTACTGCAAGAGCATCTGAATGCTTCATGCTGAGACAAACCACACCGGTGGCCCCATGCTCCCTCAGGAGCGGAGAAGAGAAATATACATCTCCAAGTACGCCCACGTGCTCTCACAAACCATGTTCACATAACAATAATAATCAACTGGACATAAAATAATATTCTTCAATACATGTACAACAAATAATCTCAATAATGAGAATTAACTACTACCTCTCAACCGACCCACATCAATACTCGTTCCCGCACTCTGAACATGTCGTAAGTGACGACTGGTGCGCCTGGCCACAAGCGTGTTAATCTTATCTAAATTTCCAGTGGAATAGCCTTTTTGAAGAATGAAATAATCGCTCTTAAACTTTCACATCTATCTATCTATCTATTTATCCCATTAAACATTAAAATAGCCACATCGATATAATTTCAGAATCCTAGAAAACTAATGCTAATTTAAATTAACTCACGTGCTCAAGGCATTTACAGCTTGGCTCTTGTGTGTCTTCTTCGTCTGTTCTCACTGGGCGGCTCTCTCAAACATAGACCGGTTTCGCCGCTTGCTACCCCTTTTTATAAGCCCTGGCCTAACCACTCAATTTACTGCGCGCTACGCGTATTAATCTGCGCGACACAGATAACACACGCGATTATTGCTCCAGAATGCATGAAAACACAGATTTACACAACTAGAGCAAAAACACAACTAATATGTAGGCTTATTATGGCCTTGTAATAAATCTGCTTGAAGATAACGTGATCAAAAGGCACTAAACCACATAGACAATATGACTGCCCAGATGGGGCCAGCGCCTAGAACGACAGACCTCAAGATGGCGCTGTCACATATTCCCCGCCTGATTTTGTTGTCGTCCCGACAACTACACTAAATCAGGCTCCCCAGTAGTATTCTCCAAATCTGGAGGATCACCTTTTCCTTCACTTCGTCTCAGGTCATTGCCGGTGACTCTAATGCTCGGACTCGCTCTGTCCGTTCGTTGGATGATATATGGACCCCCTGTCATTGTGGGAGCACGAACTACAACGTACTCGTCTTCTGACCACATATCACGAATCTCGGATCTCTCAGCGTCGTGCATTCTCTTCTTCACCAATTCTCCGACCTGTAGTGGAGTAGAACACGACAGCTTGTCACATCTCTCTTTCCGGACTGCTGCAAAACTCTGCAACGGTGGCTCTGCTCTTACGTGCGCCCCTCGTAGCCTGGAAACGTGTCCTTCAACGAGTTTTAGATGAGTCTCCTCCTCTAAATGCCGACCACTTTTCCCGGCGCCCTTATGGTGACAGTTGCCCCGGCCATCTCTTGGCTTGCACTGTGACGGCAATGTAGATGTGTTGGTACGCTTAGAGAGGGCGCTCTTTGATGGGCAAACCAATATCAAATGGTCCGGGGACCTACAATGGAAACATCGCTTAGGAAGCGGGCCCTGGGGACACTTGGCTGCCATGTGGTTCGAAAGGTCTCCACAGTTGAAGCATCTTATTTTCCTAGGCTTCCTTGGTGCCCTGGGTCGCCTCCTGCTACCCTTACATCCCTGGCCGCCTTTGACTTTCTTCCCTGCAATAAGCACCTCACACTCCGGTCGACCACCAACCCTCTTTATCTTTGAGCCATTCTGCTCCCCTTCTGTAACCTGACTCCCAGCCGCAGAGGGGTCTAGTTTAACGCCTGTGGACATCGATTCTGTACGTGGCCTAGTTCTCTGCATCTAAAACAACGAACTGTCCTGGTACGTCTCCCCTGCTCCTGAGACATCGCATCAATTTTAGCCTCTAATCGAGCCACCTGTGCTCTCAGCCGCTCCACTTCTGCGTTTAATGCATGCGTATCTGACACAGTCTCTGTTCTTGCCACTTCAACACTGGCAACACCAGCCCCCGAAGCTGCTTTGACACTGGCAACACCAGCCCCAGAAGTGGGCTCAGTCTCCAAAAACCGTAGGGCATAGTCCCTCACCGACGTGAACGATGCTGTAGGCTCCTTGATGATCATTTCCTTTGCAAGCTTTCTTAGTAGGTCATCTCTCAGACAAGCAGCAAACTGGTCACGAAGAAAGGATGGCGCCAAGGGAGTGACGTTGTTCTGCTTTTGTGCCCTTACAACACTTTCAAACACCTCGTGAATGCGATGGGAGAATTCCCAAAGAGACTCCCTTGCACCTTGCCGGGTAGAGTAAAACGCGGCCATTACTTCTGGGATGCTCCGACGCTCCTCATACACCCTAAGAATGGAATGTAGCATCGATTCTGGGTCATCATCATCAGCCTGAATCCTCAGCTCCCTGCGGACACTTGGGGTCACACTGTCAAGGATAACATCTGCCTGGTCCTCTTTACTCATCATCCCTACTCTCCAGGCAGCTCTCACCTCTCTGACATATTCCTCAGCCGTAGGACCCGTGCGCTCCCCAAAGCACCGCACTCTCTTGTGAGTAGGTACCACGATGTACTGCACTCGTCCTGGTTGACGATCCAGCCCTAACACAAGGTCATCCACCTCAGCCACATCTTCGTTATCAGTTCTACTAGCAGCACGTGTGTTGCGTGCCGCCATCTTGTTGCTAGTAGAGTTGACTAGAAATCTTGACAAACTGGATGATCCCGTCCCTCGCCTTGCACTGAACTGGGTGTTCTACTGTTTCGGCTGTCGCTGCTCTGATTGCTGAAGAGTTGCTTCACTGCGTGCTGTCTGTCAATCCTGCCGACGACGCCACTTGTGACAGGGGCGCTAGGGGTACCTCACACCCAAGACCCGTGCACTAAGAAAATTTATAAAGGATCGTTTGACAGGGGTTGCTTGAATTGTTAAGTCTGCTGCTGAGAGGGTTGCAAGCAACCAATAATTGCAACCCCTGTCAAACGATCCTTTATAAATTTTCTTAGTGCACGGGTCTTGGGTGTTGGGTACACCTAGCGCCCCTGTCATATATATATATATATATATATATATATATATACCAAAGTTGCGGTATTTAATGCCTGTGTCACTAGCATGCTTTTATATGGCAGCGAGACATGGACAACTTTTGCTAAGCAAGAAAGACAGAAGGCTTAACAGCTTCTATTTACTGTGTCTACGCCATATCCTTGGTATTTCGAGGAGGGACAAAGTGACAGATGTCGGGGTACTGTCACGTGCTGTCCTTCAAGGCATGTATACACTGCTTAGACAGCACAGAATACGCTGGCTTGGTCATGTCCGCCGCATGAAAGATGGTCGCATCACATAAAATATCTTCCACGGACAACTGGCAGATAGCACACACAAAAATAAAAAAATTGAGGTTCAAAGATGTGAGCAAGAGAGACACGAAGGCACAATACATAAATCCATCAACCTGGGAGGATAAAGCTGCCGATCGCACCAAGCGGCGATGCTTCCTAAAGCGCCACCTCGGATTGTGCGAAAAGAAGCTCTCACAACAAGCAGAAGAGAATAGAACATGCCGAAAAGAACACCAAGAAAAAAGGCAGCTGAGAACTATCACCTTAGAAGCGCATTCCCAGAGTCAGTCATGACAGCAGGGGCTATTTACTATACGACATATATATATATATTTGATTCATTAAAAAAAAAAAATACAACAAGTCACGCATGTTTAGGAGATACAAGTGAAGATTTAAACGTTTTAAAAAAGGCAGGATACTCTCCATCACTCTGAAGAGTATATCACTTACATATTGTGTCTTTTATTTGAATCAACTCACTAATTCATTTACGTCATCATCTCGTCTATTTTCACCATGGACACATATGTTGATGTTCATTTGAAAAATTCATCACTTTCTGTCAACATTTTTCAGTGGTGCGAACTACAGGTTCACACATCGGACTCCCACAGTCTAGAATACTTGTGCCAAAATTTTGAAGTAAGTTCTAATCATAAGTTCTTAACATTGTAACATACTATGACAGCATGCATATTTAATGTTTCAGCAAGAACGTCACAGAGATTTACCACTACAACACTACGAAGTCAAGGCATACAGTCGGCCCACCAACAACACCAGGGCTCAAGTTGGGAAACAGTAATAGCAAAATAAGAATTTTAAAAAAGTCGCCCTCATATGACGTCTTGCTGTGAGGGGGCAGGGGGTCAAACTTTAGTGACGATGTGTGACGATAAGTGAAGGGTGGTTTGTAACAAATGTGACGTCACACAAAAATACGATTGAGGATCTCTTCTTCATAAATCATGTAGGAACAAAATAGATTTTGTAACTTCCATCCTTATAGTCTACTTGTATCCGCAACAGTTAACAACTTCCTCGTGGACGACTTATATTAATATTATATCATGAGCTGAAATATCGGATAACTGTTGTAACTGGTGTAAACTGTTCTTTATTATAAGTATATATACTATTTAAAAATAATAACGCAATACACACCTTAACACAAATGCAGACTAAAAAGATTGTAGTTGATTGAACTTATATATTAAAAGGTAAAACAATAAAAGTTTTTCATTATACCGACAACAGTCCAATGAGATCAAAGACACAACAGTTTAACTAGTTGAAAGCTGGCGGGCATGTGCATTTCGCTGGGTTTGGCGAAGGTTGGGCCCTGCCTCGTGCTGGGACGAGGCACATGAAAGGGAAGATCTTTGTAAATGTTTGTAATGAAACATTATTTCAATTAAAAGGTTATCGTTTTGCCTGCACTAGTTAAATAGTTTACATTCCATTACATTCTTTCTTTTCATTATTAAAAAAAAAAAAAACTGGGGGAGGGAAGAAGGGGTGTAAGAGATTTGGGATGTCACAGAAGGAAAGGGAATCTGGGTTGTTGTGACGAAATGTGACAAGGGGATTGGGGTTTTAAAATGGCAAAAACTGCGTGATGTCATACGTGGATGACTAATGTGGAGCTAATGAATGAACCAGACAAATACTAGTGGAAAGACAAGTGAGAAGAAGAAGTAGGCGATAGATAAACTGCACATTAAGGAAATCAGCTGATAGCATAACAAAGTAGTCCTTGTTGTGGAATACCCAGGGTTAGAGACAAAGTGAGAGACAAAAACATATGGAGACGGGAATGAAGACAGAAATGAAAGAGAGAAAAACGACAAGTAAAGATTTGGAACGGACGGCACAGATCAGGAAAGGTTTGTGTTAATTTGTTGAGCACCTGTGTTCCACGCAGAGCTGACAGGTACTGATGATGCTGTTTTAAATTGCTACTGATTGCTTGTTCCCTGTCGTAGAGAACGTATAACTTCTGTTTGCCTTTCTTCTGTTGTAGTGGTGATGTACGTACTTGTCATTTGTTGATTGGCTAACTGTACTTATTTACTGCTCTGCTTTATTGTCCTTGTACATATTAGTTTTTCTGTCTGTTTTTCACTGTCCTTGTACATGTTAGTTTTTCCTTTCTGTTTTGCATTGTCTTTGTAAATGTTAGTTTTTTTGTGTCTGTTTTTTTTTTCATTGTCCTTCTACAAGCCAGTTTTTATTCTGTTTTTCATTGTTCTTCTACATGTTAGTTTTTTGTCAGTATTTTTCATTGTCTTTCTAAATGCCAGTTTTTCTGTCTGTTTTTTTTCACACTTATATTAATATTATAATCTGAGCTGAAATATCGGATAGCTGTTGTAATTAGTTTAAACTGTTCTTTATTGTAAGTATATATAAAATTTAAAAAATATAAAGCAATATACACCTTCAAACAAATGCAGACTAAATAAACTGTACATAAAAAACTCGTCAGTTTTTATGCCTTTTTTTCAGACTGTTCTTCTACATGTCTGTTTTTATACCTATTTTTTTCATTTTTTTTCAACATTTCTGCTTTTCTGTCTGTTTTTTTCAATGTCCTTCTACATATCCGTTTTTCTGTCTGTTTTTCCATTTTGTTGTTATTTTTCAGTTTATCTGTGTTTTTCTACTGTCCTTCTACATGCTTGTTTTTCTGTCTGTTTTTTCATTGTCTTTCTAAATGCCAGTTTTTCTGTCTGTTTTTTCATTGTCCTTCTAAATGCCAGTTTTTCTGTCTGTTTTTTCATTGTCCTTCTAAATGCCAGTTTTTCTGTCTGTTTTTTCATTGTCTTTCTAAATGCCAGTTTTTCTGTCTGTTTTTTCATTGTCCTTCTAAATGCCAGTTTTTCTGTCTATTTTTCATTGTCCTTCTAAATGCCAGTTTTTCTGTCTGTTTTTTCATTGTCTTTCTAAATGCCAGTTTTTCTGTCCGTTTTTTCATTGTCCTTCTAAATGCCAGTTTTTCTGTCCGTTTTTTCATTGTCCTTCTAAATGCCAGTTTTTCTGTCTGTTTTTTCATTGTCCTTCTAAATGCCAGTTTTTCTGTCTGTTTTTTCATTGTCCTTCTAAATGCCAGTTTTTCTGTCTGTTTTTTCATTGTCTTTCTAAATGCCAGTTTTTCTGTCTGTTTTTTCATTGTCCTTCTAAATGCCAGTTTTTCTGTCTATTTTTCATTGTCCTTCTAAATGCCAGTTTTTCTGTCTGTTTTTTCATTGTCTTTCTAAATGCCAGTTTTTCTGTCCGTTTTTTCATTGTCCTTCTAAATGCCAGTTTTTCTGTCCGTTTTTTCATTGTCCTTCTAAATGCCAGTTTTTCTGTCTGTTTTTTCATTGTCCTTCTAAATGCCAGTTTTTCTGTCCGTTTTTTCATTGTCCTTCTAAATGCCAGTTTTTCTGTCTGTTTTTTCATTGTCTTTCTAAATGCCAGTTTTTCTGTTTTTTTTTTCATTGTCCTTCTAAATGCCAGTTTTTCTGTCCGTTTTTTCATTGTCTTTCTAAATGCCAGTTTTTCTGTTTGTTTTTTCATTGTCCTTCTAAATGCCAGTTTTTCTGTTTGTTTTTTCATTGTCCTTCTAAATGCCAGTTTTTATGTTTGTTTTTTCATTGTCTTTCTAAATGCCAGTTTTTCTGTCTCTTTTTTCATTGTCCTTCTAAATGCCAGTTTTTCTGTTTGTTTTTTCATTGTCCTTCTAAATGCCAGTTTTTATGTTTGTTTTTTCATTGTCCTTCTAAATGCCAGTTTTTCTGTTTGTTTTTTCATTGTCCTTCTAAATGCCAGTTTTTCTGTTTGTTTTTTCATTGTCCTTCTAAATGCCAGTTTTTCTGTCTCTTTTTTCATTGTCCTTCTAAATGCCAGTTTTTCTGTTTGTTTTTTCATTGTCCTTCTAAATGCCAGTTTTTCTGTCTCTTTTTTCATTGTCTTTCTAAATGCCAGTTTTTCTGTTTGTTTTTTCATTGTCCTTCTAAATGCCAGTTTTTCTGTTTGTTTTTTCATTGTCTTTCTAAATGCCAGTTTTTCTGTCTCTTTTTTCATTGTCCTTCTAAATGCCAGTTTTTCTGTCCGTTTTTTCATTGTCTTTCTAAATGCCAGTTTTTCTGTCCGTTTTTTCATTGTCCTTCTAAATGCCAGTTTTTCTGTCCGTTTTTTCATTGGTTTTTTCATTGTCTTTCTAAATGCCAGTTTTTCTGTCTGTTTTTTCATTGTCTTTCTAAATGCCAGTTTTTTTGTCCGTTTTTTCATTGTCTTTCTAAATGCCAGTTTTTCTGTCTGTTCTTTCATTGTCTTTCTAAATGCCAGTTTTTCTGTCCGTTTTTTCATTGTCTTTCTAAATGCCAGTTTTTCTGTCCGTTTTTTCATTGTCCTTCTAAATGTCAGTTTTTCTGTCTCTTTTTTCATTGTCCTTCTAAATGCCAGTTATTCTGTCTGTTTTTTCATTGTCTTTCTAAATGCCAGTTTTTCTGTCTGTTCTTTCATTGTCTTTCTAAATGCCAGTTTTTCTGTTTGTTTTTTCATTGTCCTTCTAAATGCCAGTTTTTCTGTCTCTTTTTTCATT
Organism: Oreohelix idahoensis; assembly: GCA_024509875.1. NCBI lineage: Eukaryota > Metazoa > Mollusca > Gastropoda > Stylommatophora > Oreohelicidae > Oreohelix > Oreohelix idahoensis. Next base: position 552,975 of record JAMPIV010020621.1, read on the forward strand.
GTCCTTCTAAATGCCAGTTATTCTGTCTGTTTTTTCATTGTCTTTCTAAATGCCAGTTTTTCTGTCTGTTCTTTCATTGCCTTTCTAAATGCCGGTTTTTCTGTTTGTTTTTTCATTGTCCTTCTAAATGTCAGTTTTTCTGTCCGTTTTTTCATTGTCTTTCTAAATGCCAGTTTTTCTGTTTGTTTTTTCATTGTCCTTCTAAATGCCAGTTTTTCTGTCTGTTCTTTCATTGTCTTTCTAAATGCCAGTTTTTCTGTTTGTTTTTTCATTGTCCTTCTAAATGCCAGTTTTTCTGTCCGTTTTTTCATTGTCTTTCTAAATGCCAGTTTTTCTGTCCGTTTTTTCATTGTCTTTCTAAATGCCAGTTTTTCTGTCTGTTTTTTCATTGTCCTTCTAAATGCCAGTTTTTCTGTCTGTTTTTTTGTCCGTTTTTTCATTGTCTTTCTAAATGCCAGTTTTTCTGTTTGTTTTTTCATTGTCCTTCTAAATGCCAGTTTTTTTGTCCGTTTTTCATTGTCTTTCTAAATGCCAGTTTTTCTGTCCGTTTTTTCATTGTCCTTCTAAATGCCAGTTTTTCTGTCCGTTTTTTCATTGTCTTTCTAAATGCCAGTTTTTCTGTTTGTTTTTTCATTGTCCTTCTAAATGCCAGTTTTTCTGTCCGTTTTTTCATTGTCCTTCTAAATGCCAGTTTTTCTGTCCGTTTTTTCATTGTCTTTCTAAATGTCAGTTTTTCTGTCAGTTTTTTCATTGTCTTTCTAAATGCCAGTTTTTTCTGTCCGTTTTTTCATTGTCAGGTTTTCTAAATGCCAGTTTTTCTGTTTTTTTTTTTCATTATCCTTCTAAATGCCAGTTTTTCTGTCCGTTTTTTTCATTGTCTTTCTAAATTTTTTTTTCTGTCCGTTTTTTATTGTCCTTCTAAATGCCAGTTTTTCTGTCCGTTTTTTCATTGTCCTTCTAAATGCCAGTTTTTCTGTCCGTTTTTTCATTGTCTTTCTAAATGCCAGTTTTTTTGTCCGTTTTTTTTTTTTTCATTGTCCTTCTAAATGCCAGTTTTTTCTGTTTGTTTTTTCATTGTCCTTCTAAATGCCAGTTTTTTTGTCCGTTTTTCATTGTCTTTCTAAATGCCAGTTTTTCTGTCCGTTTTTTCATTGTCCTTCTAAATGCCAGTTTTTCTGTCCGTTTTTTCATTGTCTTTCTAAATGCCAGTTTTTCTGTCTGTTTTTTCATTGTCTTTCTAAATGCCAGTTTTTCTGTCCGTTTTTTCATTGTCCTTCTAAATGCCAGTTTTTCTGTCCGTTTTTTCATTGTCTTTCTAAATGCCAGTTTTTCTGTCCGTTTTTTCATTGTCCTTCTAAATGTCAGTTTTCTGTCCGTTTTTTCATTGTCTTTCTAAATGCCAGTTTTTCTGTCTGTTTTTTCATTGTCCTTCTAAATGCCAGTTTTTCTATCCGTTTTTTCATTGTCCTTCTAAATGTCAGTTTTTCTGTCTCTTTTTTCATTGTCCTTCTAAATGCCAGTTATTCTGTCTGTTTTTTCATTGTCTTTCTAAATGCCAGTTTTTCTGTCTGTTCTTTCATTGTCTTTCTAAATGCCAGTTTTTCTGTTTGTTTTTTCATTGTCCTTCTAAATGCCAGTTTTCTGTCCGTTTTTTCATTGTCTTTCTAAATGCCAGTTTTTCTGTCCGTTTTTTCATTGTCCTTCTAAATGCCAGTTTTTCTGTCCGTTTTTTCATTGTCTTTCTAAATGCCAGTTTTTCTGTTTGTTTTTTCATTGTCCTTCTAAATGCCAGTTTTCTGTCCGTTTTTTCATTGTCTTTCTAAATGCCAGTTTTTTCTGTCCGTTTTTTCATTGTCTTTCTAAATGCCAGTTTTTCTGTTTGTTTTTTCATTGTCCTTCTAAATGCCAGATTTCTGTCCGTTTTTTCATTGTCTTTCTAAATGTCAGTTTTTCTGTCCGTTTTTTCATTGTCCTTCTAAATGCCAGTTTTTCTGTCCGTTTTTTCATTGTCTTTCTAAATGCCAGTTTTTCTGTCCGTTTTTTCATTGTCTTTCTAAATGCCAGTTTTTCTGTTTGTTTTTTCATTGTCCTTCTAAATGCCAGTTTTTCTGTCCGTTTTTTCATTGTCTTTCTAAATGTCAGTTTTTCTGTCCGTTTTTTCATTGTCCTTCTAAATGCCAGTTTTTCTGTCCGTTTTTTCATTGTCCTTCTAAATGCCAGTTTTTCTGTCCGTTTTTTCATTGTCTTTCTAAATGCCAGTTTTTCTGTTTGTTTTTTCATTGTCCTTCTAAATGCCAGTTTTTCTGTCCGTTTTTTCATTGTCTTTCTAAATGTCAGTTTTTCTGTCCGTTTTTTCATTGTCCTTCTAAATGCCAGTTTTCTGTCCGTTTTTTCATTGTCTTTCTAAATGCCAGTTTTTCTGTCCGTTTTTTCATTGTCTTTCTAAATGCCAGTTTTTCTGTTTGTTTTTTCATTGTCCTTCTAAATGCCAGTTTTTCTGTCCGTTTTTTCATTGTCTTTCTAAATGTCAGTTTTTCTGTCCGTTTTTTCATTGTCCTTCTAAATGCCAGTTTTTCTGTCCGTTTTTTCATTGTCCTTCTAAATGCCAGTTTTTCTGTCCGTTTTTTCATTGTCTTTCTAAATGCCAGTTTTTCTGTTTGTTTTTTCATTGTCCTTCTAAATGCCAGTTTTTCTGTCCGTTTTTTCATTGTCTTTCTAAATGTCAGTTTTTCTGTCCGTTTTTTCATTGTCTTTCTAAATGCCAGTTTTTCTGTTTGTTTTTTCATTGTCCTTCTAAATGCCAGTTTTTCTGTCCGTTTTTTCATTGTCTTTCTAAATGTCAGTTTTTCTGTCCGTTTTTTCATTGTCCTTCTAAATGCCAGTTTTTCTGTCCGTTTTTTCATTGTCCTTCTAAATGCCAGTTTTTCTGTCCGTTTTTTCATTGTCTTTCTAAATGCCAGTTTTTCTGTTTGTTTTTTCATTGTCCTTCTAAATGCCAGTTTTTTCTGTCCGTTTTTTCCTTGTCTTTCTAAATGTCAGTTTTTCTGTCCGTTTTTTCATTGTCTTTCTAAATGCCAGTTTTTCTGTTTGTTTTTTCATTGTCCTTCTAAATGCCAGTTTTTCTGTCCGTTTTTTCATTGTCTTTCTAAATGCCAGTTTTTCTGTCCGTTTTTTCATTGTCTTTCTAAATGCCAGTTTTTCTGTCCGTTTTTTCATTGTCTTTCTAAATGCCAGTTTTTCTGTTTGTTTTTTCATTGTCCTTCTAAATGCCAGTTTTTCTGTCCGTTTTTTCATTGTCTTTCTAAATGCCAGTTTTTCTGTCTGTTTTTTCATTGTCTTTCTAAATGCCAGTTTTTCTGTTTGTTTTTTCATTGTCCTTCTAAATGCCAGTTTTTCTGTCCGTTTTTTCATTGTCTTTCTAAATGCCAGTTTTTCTGTCTGTTTTTTCATTGTCTTTCTAAATGCCAGTTTTTCTGTCCGTTTTTTCATTGTCCTTCTAAATGCCAGTTTTTCTGTCCGTTTTTTCATTGTCTTTCTAAATGTCAGTTTTTCTGTCCGTTTTTTCATTGTCTTTCTAAATGCCAGCTTCTCTGTTCTTTTTTATTGTCCTTCTACATTTCTGTTTTTATGTCCGTTTCTTCATTGTCCTTCCACATATCAGTTTTTAATGTCTGTTTTTCCATTTTCTTGCTATTTCTCAGTTTAGCTGTATGTTTTTCCACTATCCTTCTACATGTCAGGTTTTCTGTCTCTTTTAAACTATGTTGCTATTTTTCATTTTTCTGTCTTTTTTCTACTTGTTAGTCAGTTTTTTTTCTCTGCTTTTCTATTGCCTTTCTACCTCTCAGTTTTTTTGTCTGTTTTTTTCTACTGTATTTCCATATGTTCGTTTTTTTGTGTGTCTTTCTACATGTCCGTTTTTTTGCCTGTTTTTCCACTTTGTTGCTGTTTGTAGTTTTTTTTTTTTGGGTCTATTAGTATACTGTCTTTCTACATGTCAGTTTTTCTACCTGTTTTTAAATGTGTTGCTATTTCTCAGTATTTCTGTATGTTTTTCCACTGTGTTGATGTTTCTCAGTTTGTCTTTCTGTTATCTACTTTCTTGCTAATTGTCAGTTTTTCTGTGTCTGTTTTTCAATTGTCTTTCAACGTGTCAATCGTTTGTCTGTTTTTCTACTGTCTACTGTTGTTCCATATGTCAGTTTTTCTGTCTGATATTTTATTGTCTTTCTACATGTCAGTTTTCATGTCTGTTTTTCTACATGTAAGTATTTCTGTCTTTTTTCACTACCTTTCAACTTGCCAATTTTCCATGACTATCTTCCGCTGTCCGTCATAAACGTCTATTTCTCTGTCTGTTTTTTTTTTAAAATTACCTTGCTATATGTGTTATATATAATGATAATTATGGTGGATGTCTTTATGGTGAAGACGGTGAGTGTGGTTTGGGACAGTCACTCACAGTAGCGCACACACCAAGTCATGGAATGGTGTAACGTCTGATGATATTTTAACCATGGTTTATTACAATTATAACATCACGTAGATCTAGACGAATACAGTTACATCGAAACATGAATCTTCATAATGTAGTTAACACACCATACGGCCCTTACACATCCTGGCCTACAAAATCTCTACTCCTCACATCAGTGCACAAATACTGCATCTACGGCAGATATATAATAATCAAGGCCTACAAAATCTCTATAGTTCACATCAGTGCACAAATACTGCATCTACGGCAGATATATAATAATCAAGGCCTACAAAATCTCTATACTTCACATCAGTGCACAAATACTGCATCTACGGCAGATATATAATAATCAAGGCCTACCAAATCTCTATACTTCACATCAGTGTACAAATACTGCATCTACGGCAGATATATAATAATCAAGGCCTACAAAATCTCTATACTTCACATCAGTGTACAAATACTGCATCTACGGCAGATATATAATAATCAAGGCCTACAAAATCTCTATAGCCCTGCGCAGGCATACATTATCCAAAAAACACCTTAGGGCTGACCACCTCAGTCAAAAACCCTGCACACACTGAACCCACGGGAACACACCCCGTTCACACAGTCACGAGAATCTACCGTTCTCTTAACACTGCTCTCAAAAATCCCTGCGGACACTAGCCGCGAGAGCTATTCACACATCACTTAAAACCAGTACAGAAACAGTTCATTATGACCAGAGTTCACCTGCTATCTGACATACTGTCTTCCACGAAACTAAGAGGAGATATCTTTAAACAAATCCATACCAATCTGTAAGCAAGTACTCTAACCCAAAATTAACTCTACTCAACACGTATTTCCCAAGATCATTTCCCTTTCATCACATCTGCACTTATCAGTTTGCCACACTCCCAGGGAAAAAAAAAAATGATTATATCATTTTTTTTTTGGTTGAAAATTAACTCCCAAAAATTTAACGGTCAATGAAGTTATATCAGATACCTCTTAAATTAATTCCCAAAAATTTTTTTAAAAAATTAATGAAGTTCTATCAATTACCTACAAAAATATACCTATGACAAGAGAACATAGCACATCTACAAAAATATCATCAATAAATGTAAGATAACGACTAAATCATCCAACATAATCATTCAAACATACCAAAATAAAAATTAATCTAATACAAAAAACAAGTTAAGTATACATAGTACAAACTAAACAGAAAATAAATTATCATACGAGAAAAGACAAAATATGAAATGGGAATATGATAAGAATCAAATAGAATCATAAGATGACAATGAAGACAACAATTCCATACATGTAAAACAAATAGAACTATAAGAACCAATTACATTATCTAAAGTCATATAATTAACTTAACACTACAAAGAATGAAAGTATAAATAGCGTAACACGAAAAAAAAAATATACTAGAAGTATGAATGACATCAAAGATGAAACACGGAAGCATAAACAAAATATCAGACAATACTGAAAAGACAACAGAAAAGATGTAAAGAAATGACGAATAGTCAACAAAGAGAGATGACAGTAAAGATGCAAATGTAAAGAAAGTTGGTAACAACACCTAACAATAACTATCCAAATATAACAACGTATTGTAAAATACAAAAATGCTAAAGTATATTTATATACTAACACAAAAAAGAAAGCTTATGACAAGCACAGCATAATAAGTAATTTAACTAAATTATAAACTTATACATAACTAAAAATAAATTACATCAAATATCACCCAAACAAAAAATTATTAACGATAACACAAGTTTTGCATTGACGCATAGTCAAGCGCTAACTACCAAAAAATACATCCAAACATCAAAACATTTTCAAAGAATTAATGTCACTACATAATAGTAACCTTAACATACAATCTAGCGCTGGCGCAGAAAAAAAATAAATATCACAATGTCCAAAACACATTTTCCAAAAAAAGGTACAATACAAAAAAATGTTTCTTATCGTTAGGTTAAATAAAAATAGTATTTTTATTTCTAAGTAATATGTAGCTATAATTAATAACTAACAATTAAATTAGCTGAGTAACATAAAAATAATCTTATCTTTAAATAGACACACATCAAAACGTGTAAGTTTTTTTTTCTCTTCTTTTTTTTTTTAAAAAAAATACATCAAAGAAAACGTCACATTGGGTAACACACTGTTAACTACAAACGAAGTATAAATATATATAAGTGTAATATTATTTATCTTAACTATGTATTATAATCAGATATTTAAATTCTTTAAATGAACAAGAGTATCAGCCGTCGCTGTTAATTCTACCCACTTAATTTAATAGGAAATTTAAGTTAATTCTAGCTGACAAAAAAATCGAATCGTTTAAATTATCAAATGTCATAATTTAGAAAAAATGGAAACCAAGTTTCAGAATACGTCCTTAACTTCAACGAAAAATCATTAATAATACATACAAGTTATGTTTAAAATTACCTTTCACTAAACAATTAATTCAAATAATCTGTATATAAATATGTTAATTAAACATGGTATCAAACCCATGATGAAAAACAAAACCAAAATTTTAAGTAGTGAATAAAAACACTCAGGACTATCTATAGAAATGACTATTACATTGTCTCAGTAAATAAGTTTGTGCATAGAAATTATTTAATGCATAATTAAAATACAGTCATATAAGTAACAACCAACAAATAATTATGGCAATCAAATGTTACAAAGATTACATAATATTTCATTAACAACATATAAAGTTCTATACTAAAGAATACAATAACATTCAGTGTTTGTAAACAGAACAAAAAATAAACAGGACCTTTGAAAAAAAAACAAAAAAAAAAATTCCTTCGAGGTCTTGCGAACATCTCATCAACACGCAAGGTGACATCATGACACGGTGGGTTAACGTACTGCTAGGCTCGCTTGAATGGATAAATGGTACATAGTGATCTATATCTCTCGCAGGTAATGTCAAATTAGAATGGTGACTCCGCTCGCAAAGTCGCTCGCTGTGAGACAATACAAATGAAAATATCTATTTTAATCCATGGTAAGATTATGAGTGAACACGGAAAATTCACTTTACAATTACCCGACCTCCGTGGTGTAAGGTTGTGGCCCTCCTGCGATGTCAACAACTCTCGTCACATAGCAGACAACATAGAGACAACTTGACCTATAATTCACAGTTGTCAGTGCGGTAGGCTGAAAAAAATTTACTACCTTCACAAGACCGAGATGATCTCTCAAATCTATCAGCATGACAAGCAAAAGCATTTAAGAACCTATTACCGTTCCTATTACTCTGATTGCTAATAATCTTGCTCTTATGTGGAGCACAGTTAACCTGGTTGCGATCTGTATAATTTCTTTTGAGAGCATTGTTATTTGCTCTATCAACACCGTTGTACTGATTTAAATCCCAGTTACAATAGTTATTCTTAATACTTCTTCCCAGATAACAATGTCCATCAGATAGAACTGGCTTTTTAGCAGAAAAATTATTACTTGACTGATGAACTTTCATATAATTACTTCTGCTATAGTTTTCAAAACTTTTAGAATCACAATGTTGAGATCTGTCACATTTTTTCTTGTTTTTGGGAGAAGAAACGTTACCGTAGGATGAACTCCCTTGGTACTTTATAACCTTAGGGTTATGTCTCCTATCAAAACTATTTTTTTCTTTGCTTGTGGCAATGTATTTAAAAAATGAGTCACACTGCCTTGACTGGGTATGACTAGAAGGTTTGACAATCTCTTTATTTTTTTTCACAACATTTGCTTCCTTCATGGAACAAGCAGTAGTATGTTTGTTACTTGTTACCAATTTATCAGATCTGTCAATAAATACGCTGTTGGTTTTTAACACACTGACTTGAGATTTAGCACTGTTTCTTTCCTTATCTACAGGACTGCTTATTACTGTAGATTTTCATTCCTTTGTTGCTGTCGCCAGCAATCATTATCATTGGAATCATCTGTATTGCGTGAGAAGTTATATCTCCCACGGAAAGATCTATGTCCACCATTCTTGACCGTAGAATCCGCAAAAAGTGTAGAAGGCTGGCTTTTTGCTTTAGTGTTCTGATGATAAGCAACTTTCTGTCTATCCCTGTCACCATTGACAGAAGACCACGTATTGCTATTCAAGACTACGTCAAGCAGACCATATATTCTTCTTCTTGCTTCTGCAATCTCAATGTCTCTAAGTGCAATCTGTTCACTTAATCTCTTGTTTAAACTATCAGCTTTTAAGACCTTGCAGCTTTCCTCTGCTAGCAAATTTTCAATCTTAATCAATTTGTCTTTCTCCATCATTAATTCTTTCACTCTCTCTTTATCAACCCTCTCAATCTCAATATCATGACTATTCGTAAGCCTATCAACCTTCTCTAGGGATATAGTATCCTTTTCTTTAATTTGGCGACCACAAATCTCATCGTCACTTAACAGATCAATAAGTGTTTCATTACACAACTTCTCATATTTCTTAATCTGAACTTCTAATTTTCCACAAATCTCCGTCTTCTCTTGAACTTTTTGAGTCAGATTTCTAACTTCGCCATTTTTTTTTCCCAATCTGAGCTTCCATCTCTTTAATTTTGCCTAATGCCGAGTCTAATTTTGCTCGAACACAAGCAAGCTCAGAATTAGATTTACATAAATCACCTGTAAGTTTAGTCACTTTTTCCTGTAGCTTATTCACTTCAGTAGTACTTTTTAAGCAACTTTCCCTTTTCTCCTGTGTACTTTGTTTTATATCTCCTATTTGCTTCTTCTCTTTTAACTCCTTCTCCTGATCATCAGAAATGCCGTATTGAATCATCTTTTGTATTCCCTTCCTTATGTGATCGTGTTTAACATTAACATAGTTGCACACAAATCCACGAAATTCCCAAAGTAGCAAATGCGCTAACTCTTTAGCCATCATTAAATGAGGATGAGACTGAAAATTCTCCTCAGCAAACTCTCTTAGAGCTCTTGATGCACAAACCAAAAACCTGTCCATAACATGTGACTCAAGCTCTGGGCTTTTTAATCTCTGACAATCTGTCCCTTCCTGAAACAGATACTCTAATACAGGTCTCATATCCTCCGGATCTGTATCAGAATCCATTGTGACTTGTTTACCTAGTCAACCATATATGTCTTAATTAAACTTTCATTATACCAAATCAAGTTTAGATCTCAAATATTGTATCATCAATCCCTGTACATCATCATATTCTATAATTAATCGATATAATTATCGACAACAACAACAATAGTTATCAATAGAATAGGATAGTGCAGATTGAGGCTCGTTGACATGGACAGAAGTGGCAACATTTACACACAACAAAAGCACTTAACTGAAGGTAATCCTGACCCTTTCGCTAACACACTGGATATCACAAAGTTCTGACGTTAAAACACTCCACTGCAGAAAAGGTAGAAGGACTAAGCTCTCTTGTCTTCAGATCTCTGCCACCGTACAGTATGTCCTCAACAATGCATCAGACGACAGGAACGGATCACAGCAACCCCGCAATCACTTGAGGTATACGTGCAGACGAACTCTCCAACATACTGCACCCTATAGTTGAATCTGCATATGGAAAGACTGGAACAAGCACTGTAACAATTATGGCATCAATGTCGCTATCAGATAACAGCTATTTGATATTGAAACCAACTGATAAAGTTAGTTTAGTTGCTACACACGCCAAGATATGAGGATGGATATGCGCAGTCAGCTGATACCTGTGTACAGTTAAATTAAGCCACGCCCACACAGAGCCAAACATAACACAGTTCAGTGTTCCCACTTGTAATGACTGGTCCAGAATCTGACCTAATTTCCTCTCTTGTCACGCGAATGTAATGTGGGTGTTACGACCCGTTGATTTGGTCCACCAAATGTTATATTATGATATAATTATGATTATGGTGGATGTCTTTATTGTGAAGACGGTGAGTGTGGTTTGGGACAGTCACTCACAGTAGCGCACACACCAAGTCATGGAATGGTGTAACGTCTGATGATATTTTAACCATGGTTTATTACAATTATAACATCACGTAGATCTAGACGAATACAGTTACATCGAAACATGAATCTTCATAATGTAGTTAACACACCATACGGCCCTTACACATCCTGGCCTACAAAATCTCTACTCCTCACATCAGTGCATAAATACTGCATCTACGGCAGATATATAATAATCAAGGCCTACAAAATCTCTATAGTTCACATCAGTGCACAAATACTGCATCTACGGCAGATATATAATAATCAAGGCCTACAAAATCTCTATACTTCACATCAGTGCACAAATACTGCATCTACGGCAGATATATAATAATCAAGGCCTACCAAATCTCTATACTTCACATCAGTGTACAAATACTGCATCTACGGCAGATATATAATAATCAAGGCCTACAAAATCTCTATAGCCCTGCGCAGGCATACATTATCCAAAAAACACCTTAGGGCTGACCACCTCAGTCAAAAACCCTGCACACACTGAACCCCCGGGAACACACCCCGTTCACACAGTCACGAGAATCTACCGTTCTCTTAACACTGCTCTCAAAAATCCCTGCGGACACTAGCCGCGAGAGCTATTCACACATCACTTAAAACCAGTACAGAAACAGTTCATTATGACCAGAGTTCACCTGCTATCTGACATACTGTCTTCCACGAAACTAAGAGGAGATATCTTTAAACAAATCCATACCAATCTGTAAGCAAGTACTCTAACCCAAAATTAACTCTACTCAACACGTATTTCCCAAGATCATTTCCCTTTCATCACATCTGCACTTATCAATATGTCAGTTTTTCCTGACTGTTTTTCCAATGTCTGTACAAACTGTCTGTTTTTAACTGTAGATCCTATTTATTTTATTTTCCCGTTGGTTTTTGTAATTGTCTTTCTAATTTTCTTTTCTGCCTGTTTTCATATTGCCTTTCTACTTGTCAATTTTTCTGTTTGATTTTCCACTGTCTGTACTTCCTACTTGCCTGTTTTCCACTGTCTGTACTTCCTACTTGCCTGTTTTCAACTGTCTGTACTTCCTACTTGCCTGTTTTCCACTGTCTGTACTTCCTACTTGCCTGTTTTCCACTGTCTGTACTTCCTACTTGCCTGTTTTCAACTGTCTGTACTTCCTACTTGCCTGTTTTCCACTGTCTGTACTTCCTACTTGCCTGTTTTCCACTGTCTGTCCTAATTTTCTAGTTTCCTGTCTGTTTTTTCGTTGTCTTTCTCTGCATGTGTTTTTTTTTCTGCTGTCATTCGCTGACTGACCCTTTATTTGCCTGTCTTTTCTTATGCCTGGACCAGACTTTTCAAACTTAATACTTTGTTTGATCCAGGATTGTGTCAACCACGAACTCTATGGCTGCCATCCAACTGTGAACGAAACCTGCGCTTACTGCTGCGAGGACCTTTTCACCTGCCGCTTACAGAGAGATGACCTATTTAACTGTATGATGCATTCTTAGTTCTTGTCCACTCTATCGTCAAATGTCTTTCCTCTTTGCTAGTATCATTAAAACGATGTTGTTGTTGTTGTTTAACTAGAGTTGCTGAGCTTCTCGCTCTTTTGCAGCCAACACTAAGTTGAAGACTCCTTGGTATTATCTACACTGTAGATCTAGGCTTTCCCTGTGGCTTTTATGCCATTACGAAACGTGCTGAGTTGAAGTCATGACCTCCAGTTTCTCTACCTTCGCTTGCATTTAAAGGATCATCACATCTGGTCTCAAGCTAGGAGGAAAAAGTGTATGGCGTTCTGTACATTTCCCGTCATCCAAGTGGGCTCTTCAAATATGCAGAGCTAAAATACTGTGTTCTGGTTCTGAGGTCTCCCTAGGAATCGTCACGTTCTACACTGAGCCACTTTTCAGCTACCCCTGCCAATCATGGGATCCATAGTGAGATCCTCCTGCATGCAGGTAATCAGGTAAAAGCCAGAGTTACGTCTGGGACACAAGTGACTCCCCGAAGCTCATTGTACAATGCTGGGTTCTCAACATGTTCCACCACAAGGGGAATCCCTGGAAGTGTGTTGATGGGGTCAAGAGTCAATAAAGGTGTAACTAGCCTAATAGACAGAGTGTGGTGAAGTGGGATGTTATAAATACTTATAGGGAACTTAGTGTACTGACTGAGATCAGCTGTGAAGGTATCTATATCTATTAAGAGTAGTGTATTATAGATAACCTTACTTGCTACCACATATCTATATATCTCAGTCAGAATTATTCTGGAATAGTGTGATGCTACGTTATGTGTCTAGGGTATGAGTATGGTGAAGTGTAAGTCACAACTACAGACAGATAAACAATTTAATTTAATCCACTACTCTTGACAACACTGTGACACTCACATACATATAACACTCTACAAAGATATCTTAAAAGAGTCACTAATAAACTTTCAAATAACAATATGTATTAATTACTGGCATGAATGAATATGTGTCCTGATTCAACTACAAGGGAACCAGGAATCACAATCAATTTAAATTACAAGTTATGTACAGAATGTATTTAATATGAATATTGTAGTGACATATATTATTACAAATGTTCTATGTGTGTCAGTTGTGTAGTAGTAAAATGAGGTAATACTGGTTTTATTTTGTTCAAGCTCTGTTGGTATTTGTCATCATGACTTCAATAGTTTGTCTTTAGGGACCAGTATTGGAGATGTTCACAGTTCCTGATTTTAAGACAAGTAAATTCCCCTCTTAATGTTAATTTTAAAAAGTCAGTTCAAGATGAGGGGACATAATGTTGAGCTCAGCTGGCCAATTCGCTTATCTGGCGTGATGGCGGCAGGAAAGGACTCCTCTGCTCGAATTCTCCTCTGGGTTCAGGAGACACCTCACTGATAGCTAAAAAGACCAAGGAGTATGCTGTCCGACTCTGGATTCAGCAAAGCTCTGACCAGGTGCTGCTCAGTACCATCAAGACCACTGTCCCTGAAATCAAGAAGGATGTACCTTCTACTTCATAACTAATTTATATTTTCTTTTTACACTGATCACAATACATCACAAACATTGCGTTCAGAGCGTTAGGCCAACAGTCAGCTTCATCTGAAATACTTTATACCAGCATTACCATCCTTAATGGTCACTACGCCTCTGCACTTCCAGCATTATTTCTTTCTAGTCAATCATCCAGGTGTCAGTGTACTGTTTGGCCATTCCATGCCGTTTTACTTCTCTCCGACACCCTCTGTTCAGGCTGGAGCATTACAGGCTTTACCTCACGTTGGCCACTGAACTACACATATATATACAGGCATAAATCAACAATTCACATTCAATTTTCATTAAAAGATATTGAATGGTTCAAGCTTACCACAATTCATACGAATAACACAGATACGTTGATTAGCAATGAATTCTGGCACAAACTGGCACAAATTTCCATCTGCCTATGTTCCAGGCTTTTATTGAGCAAAATATATGCTGGCTTCAACGCACTGATGCTTTATCAAGCTATTTTAAACAAGTGGTTTCGAACTAACGCTCCCAAGTGTGTATATCAGCGAGTCTGACCAATGAGCCCCGTTTCGACAAGTGTTTGAAAAAATGTTACCTTTCCCCGTTTCCCCTAACAACCAAGATAGTATTTATAGCCCGACCAATCGTGGTTAGGCTTTCATTTGTTGCGCTCCAATCAATTTGGAGTTTACATGGTAGGCTATTTCTGTAACGTAAATTTTTTTCAAACACGTTAAAAAAAAATCTTATGAGCAGAAATGATTTTATGCTGTCAGGCACCCCCAATATTTTATTTTGGGTATAATTTATTAATTCCTGGACTATTTGCGTAACGTTTTACATATTATTTGTCAGCAAGCCCTAAGGAACCCAAAAATACTAATTTAAAGGAGCTACGTGGCTGCGTTCAAAATATGCAATTTCTTTTACCTCCTGTTTCGAAGATGTTCTGTCTGGGTACTGTTATGTTCTCAACCGTAAACCCATCTAATGTTATCTTTTCTAATAAGAGTTTTTTATGATTTATAAACCTAACTCTGGGAAAGGGTAGTGTATTTTATCACTGTCCGTCTGAAAAAGTTAGTGCTTGTAGACTTACACGCGTGATAGTAGTAATTGTGTATCGCGCGACGCGTGTTTAATGTTCGGCTTTCTGCCTCTCCCTTCTCGCTATCCTTTTGTCCATCTGTTCGTTCGTTTTGGTAACGTAATGTAGAAAAAGACATGAATGGAATTTAAAATTTAGGTCATTACGCAGTCTGCCTCTTAATGTTTTTCCAAGAAATACAGCACACGTTTCATTGAAGAAAGCGGGTATAATACAGTAAGCTTTTACTATCAACGTGAAAGCGTTACAATTTGCAGACGAAGCAGAAAACAAGGGGGATTTCGAGTACATTCCTTGTGACAGCACTGTCATTTTACCATTGCTCTTCTCTTTATTAATTTTATTTGTTAGGCTTCATATTTACCTAATAATTTATATATGTGGATTAGAATATTTCATGACACCTCCCCTCTTAAAACAGACATTATATGTCAGTCCTTTATTCTATATACACATATAGAAATTTATTATTATTTCTGGGGTTTACGGTGATTCTCATCACACGGATGGCGGCTTAAAAAATCCGCTCCCAGATTGGTTTTTCCAGATATATATTCAATGCTAAAATTGTATGGAGCCAGAAGCAAAGACCATCGGAGTAACCTAGAGTTCTCATGCTTAGCCTGTGCTAAAAACGATAAAGGTTTGTGGTCAGTTTGCAACTTAAATGCCTTCCCATATAGATAAATATTGAATTTCTTTATTGCCCATATTACTGCAAGACATTCTTTTTCGCTAGTTGAGTAGTTGATTTCAGCTTTATTCAACTTTCTGCTAGCATATGCCACTGGGCTTAATTCCCCATCCAATGCATCTGATTTCTGTAGTAGAGTTGCACCTAACCCAATATTACTTGCATCCGTCCTTACTATGAATTCTTGACTTAAGTCAGGTAATTTCAAAATGGGTTTACTTGTGAGCTTTTCCTTCAATTCTTGGTAAGTCATTTCACATTGTGGTGTCCATGTAATGCGATCTGGAAGTCCTTTACGTGTCAATTCCGTTAAAGGTGCACATATGGAATTAAAGTTTTTGATATACTTCTGGTAGAAACCACATAATGAGACAAAGGATCTCACGTCCTTCTTGGTTTGTGGTCTCGGGGCTTTCTGTAGTTTCTCTAAGTTCTTTGGGTCAGGGGTCATGTTTCCCTGATAAACTGTGTGTCCCAAAAATTCCAATTCTTTACATCCAACGCAACATTTGGTTGGTCGGGCTGTTAAATTTGCCTCCCTAAGTCGATCAAACAGCATGTTCAGAGAGTCAATGTGTTCCTCAAATGTTTCTGTTGCTATAAGGATATCATCCATAAAATTTGTTATACAGGGATTATTCAGAGGATCCAATAATTTTCTCATCATTCTAGAGAAGACACTAGGCGCATTCTTCAATCCAAATGGCAATCTATTAAACTCATAGTGTCCTTCTGAGGTACTAAAAGCTAGGTATGGTCTAACCTCAGGCTTTACTGGAATCTGATAGTATCCTTTACTCAGATCCACTTTTGAGAAATATTTAGCTTTATTTAGCCTGGCAAACAGCTGATTTGTATCCGGCAATGGATCCACCTGTCCTTCTGTAATAGCATTCAGTCTCCTGTAATCTATACAGAGTCTATGTTCTCCAGAGGGCTTCCTTAAGAGTACAACACCGGAACTATACGAAGACTCACTGTGCGAAATAATTCCTTCCTTCAACAGATAGTCTATCTCTTCCTTCAAAGCTTTTTCCTTAGCAAACGGAATCGAATATGGTTTCATACAGACAGGTGTGGAGTCTATGAGTTTCATATCATATTCCAATAGGTTTGTATGCCCTGGTCGGTCTGTTAACACCTCTGCATGATTATTTAGAACCTGTTGCACTCTCTCTTTCTGAGTTTTCGTTAAATGTGTACTGATTTTCACCTGTGCTGCTGTCTCACAGGGGTGTAATGGATATTCAAATGATGAAAGTGGTTCCTTTTTCATCTCCATGGCGATGGACAAGGTCAACAAGTGTGTCTCTTCCTGATGTTCTCTTTCCAAATATTTCTTCAGGAGATTCACATGATAGATTTTTTCTTTCCCCTTCTTATCTATCTTATAATTTGTTCTAGACACCTTCTCTAGAACTGTATATGGACCCTGCCATCCAATTTGTAACTTATTCTGACTCCCAGGCAAAAGAAGCAGTACTTTCTCTCCCACAGCCAAATTTCTGTCTTTCGCCTTCCTGTTATAATAGGCAGCATGTTTCTTCCTGGCTTGTTTCAAATTTTCATTGGCAAGTTTCCAGCCAGTTTTTAACCGAGTGGTCAGCTCATTCATTCACATATTGGTATGAAGATGTAATGTTTTCCTCTGCCTTTTCATCAGTCCACGTTCTTAACAAAGCTTCAAGTGGACCTTTTATTGGCCTTCCAAACAATAATGTTGCCGGGGCCATACCGGTTGAACTATGGGGTACCTCCCGATAAGCAAAGAGGGCGGCGTGCAGGTACTGGTCCCATGTATCTGGTTTTTCGTGTGCCAACTTTCTCAGGATCGACATCAATGTGCCGTTAAATCTTTCCACTTGGCCGTTCCCTTGGGGATGATACACACTACAATGGAAGTGTTTGGCCTGGAAGATCCTGAAAACTTCTTCAGTTAGTTTCCCCTTGAACTGAGAGCCATTATCAGTCAAGATTTGATTGGGAAAGCCTAACCTTGTGAAAATTGTGAGCAATGCCTCTGCCACATGTTTTGAATCAATCGATGACAGGGCTACTGCCTCTCCCCACATAGAACAAGTGTCCACCAGAGTCAGAATGTAGCTGTTCCTTCTCTTGGTTCGGGTGAGAGGTCCCACAAGATCCACGGCAACTCTCTCAAAGGGTGTTCCCACTATGGGCATTTCCCCCAGAGTTGCTGGTGCAGTCCAATGTTTAGGTGCTACTCGTTGGCACTCTGGACAGGATTTTACATATCGTTTGATATCTTCAGTTATTCCTGGCCAGAAATAGTGACAAGCTATTCGCTGTCCTGTTGCGCTGATTCCCATATGACCACTGAAGGGAATCGCATGCCCTAGTTCCAACACTTTAGTCCTATATGAAGTGGGAAGGACCAGCTGTCCGTGACCATTGGATTCAGATCCAGCCTTCCTATATATCAATTTGTTCTTCATATAAAACTCTCCCTTGCCTGGAGGTGTATGAGATTTGGGCAACTTCTTGAAACATGGCTTGAGTGTTTTGTCCTCAGCCTGTGCCTTCCTCATCTCATCTGGGTGAGTATTTATTGGATTATCCTCCTCCTTCTTTGTCTGTGATCTGGTCTGCACTGTTGCCAATATCACAGGTCTCTTGGGATTCCCCAAGAAGACATATCTACACCCCAATATTAGAGGGTAGATTGGCTCATTTATCACTGCTGCTTTTATGATTCCTTCCACATATCGCGTTTTCACTTTTATTCGGGCGACGGGAAGTGTCATGGTAGCTACATCCTTGGTTGCAGTTTGAATCTCCACTGTTTCTGTGGTGTATTGATCGGCCTGCACCAGGTGAGAACTCACAACGGAATCGTAATCTAAACCGGTATCATATAAACATCTTATAGTGACACCATTACAAATGACATCTTCACACACTGGGGGGGGGTGGTATGGTTCCTGTAATTCTTCAGGTTTGCCCTTCTTTTCCTTTTTCCCCGATGTCATAGCAGCAAAATGAGGAGGTTTCCTTCTACAATGGTCAGTGTCATGATTGTTCATCTTACAATTTTTACACCACCTTTTTCCTTGGTTGAAAGATTTTCTTTCATCATATTTCCTTTCATCGAATTGTGGGAATTTATTTTTATTGTCATACCGTGGCCTATCAAATTGGTGCTTACCTTTATTTTGATCCCTAGGATCAAATTTATTAAAGTTCTGTGGTGCCCTAAAGTTATCCACCTGTTTCTTTTTATTACCTGTTACCTCTGCTTGAGCTGCTTGATACCTTTCAGCAACATTTAGCAACTCATCCAGCCTCTCTGCACCTTGTTCCATGAGAAACTTTCTCAGGTCTGGAGCCATGGACTCTCTTAATTGCTCTATAAGGACCATTTCCTTAAGATCTTGGGTTTTCCCCAGAGAAGTCCATTTCTCCAAGTATGTCTCTATCCGTGCAGAGAACTGGTGATAGGTTTCACCTGACAGTAGTTTAGCATTCCTAAATTTTTTCCTGTAAAACTCTGCATTCTTTTCATACCTTAACAAAAGAGCCTGCTTTAGCATGTCATAATTTTCCTGATCACCTCTGCTCATTTTTGCAAAAACTTCATAAGCTGCCCCACGAAGTCCCTGAGATAACTTTAAGCTCCACCTTTCTCTCTCTAACCCATACGTGGTGGCTAATAGTTCATACCTATTTATATAGCTCTCAATATCATCGTCTTTCTCAACAAAATGATCTAAATGAAAGTTCATAGCTGAGGTTGAGGCTCCCTGAGTAACCGTAGCATCAGAGGCAAAGGGACTGGCACCATTTTCAGGAGCATGGCCTTGAAACTCAAACTCCCTTAGTCGTAACTCATGTTCCCTTTGTAATCTCTTCTCCTCCTTTTCTGCTTCCCTTTCTGCAGCTAATCTCTTCTCTTCCCTTTCTGCAGCTAATTTCTTCTCTTCCCTTTCTGCAGCTTGTCTTCTTTCCTCGGCTTCCAATGCTTTAGCCTCTTTGTCAGCCTCAATCTGCAACCTCTTAATTTCCTTGTCAGCCTCTAACTTTCTTTCGGCTTCAAACCTTCTTTCTTCGCGTTCAATAAATTTGTCACATTCCGTCGTGACATAGGCAACCATAACTTGCCCATCTAATCCTAACTCTTTTGCAGTCTGAACAGCGGCAGATCGAAATTTGGCCAGGTCCGCCATTGTCTATCAGGTAAATTTTTATAATGTCTACCCAACAATTCAATTTCTAACTATATATCTAATGGACAACACAGGCACCGTGAGCTCAACCTTATTTAATTCCACCCAAGGATACCTTTTAATTCTTATATTCCCTGAAGTGAATTACCCCCAATATTTTTAATAGTTAAAGATTCAAAATCCCAAGAGCGAGACCCCAATATATGTGGTGAAGTGGGATGTTATAAATACTTATAGGGAACTTAGTGTACTGACTGAGATCAGCTGTGAAGGTATCTATATCTATTAAGAGTAGTGTATTATAGATAACCTTACTTGCTACCACATATCTATATATCTCAGTCAGAATTATTCTGGAATAGTGTGATGCTACGTTATGTGTCTAGGGTATGAGTATGGTGAAGTGTAAGTCACAACAACAGACAGATAAACAATTTAATTTAATCCACTACTCTTGACAACACTGTGACACTCACATACATATAACACTCTACAAAGATATCTTAAAAGAGTCACTAATAAACTTTCAAATAACAATATGTATTCATTACTGGCATGAATGAATATGTGTCCTGATTCAACTACAAGGGAACCAGGAATCACAATCAATTTAAATTACAAGTTATGTACAGAATGTATTTAATATGAATATTGTAGTGACATATATTATTACAAATGTTCTATGTGTGTCAGTTGTGTAGTAGTAAAATGAGGTAATACTGGTTTTATTTTGTTCAAGCTCTGTTGGTATTTGTCATCATGACTTCAATAGTTTGTCTTTAGGGACCAGTATTGGAGATGTTCACAGTTCCTGATTTTAAGACAAGTAAATTCCCCTCTTAATGTTAATTTTAAAAAGTCAGTTCAAGATGAGGGGACATAATGTTGAGCTCAGCTGGCCAATTCGCTTATCTGGCGTGATGGCGGCAGGAAAGGACTCCTCTGCTCGAATTCTCCTCTGGGTTCAGGAGACACCTCACTGATAGCTAAAAAGACCAAGGAGTATGCTGTCCGACTCTGGATTCAGCAAAGCTCTGACCAGGTGCTGCTCAGTACCATCAAGACCACTGTCCCTGAAATCAAGAAGGATGTACCTTCTACTTCATAACTAATTTATATTTTCTTTTTACACTGATCACAATACATCACAAACATTGCGTTCAGAGCGTTAGGCCAACAGTCAGCTTCATCTGAAATACTTTATACCAGCATTACCATCCTTAATGGTCACTACGCCTCTGCACTTCCAGCATTATTTCTTTCTAGTCAATCATCCAGGTGTCAGTGTACTGTTTGGCCATTCCATGCCGTTTTACTTCTCTCCGACACCCTCTGTTCAGGCTGGAGCATTACAGGCTTTACCTCACGTTGGCCACTGAACTACACATATATATACAGGCATAAATCAACAATTCACATTCAATTTTCATTAAAAGATATTGAATGGTTCAAGCTTACCACAATTCATACGAATAACACAGATACGTTGATTAGCAATGAATTCTGGCACAAACTGGCACAAATTTCCATCTGCCTATGTTCCAGGCTTTTATTGAGCAAAATATATGCTGGCTTCAACGCACTGATGCTTTATCAAGCTATTTTAAACAAGTGGTTTCGAACTAACGCTCCCAAGTGTGTATATCAGCGAGTCTGACCAATGAGCCCCGTTTCGACAAGTGTTTGAAAAAATGTTACCTTTCCCCGTTTCCCCTAACAACCAAGATAGTATTTATAGCCCGACCAATCGTGGTTAGGCTTTCATTTGTTGCGCTCCAATCAATTTGGAGTTTACATGGTAGGCTATTTCTGTAACGTAAATTTTTTTCAAACACGTTAAAAAAAAATCTTATGAGCAGAAATGATTTTATGCTGTCAGGCACCCCCAATATTTTATTTTGGGTATAATTTATTAATTCCTGGACTATTTGCGTAACGTTTTACATATTATTTGTCAGCAAGCCCTAAGGAACCCAAAAATACAAATTTAAAGGAGCTACGTGGCTGCGTTCAAAATATGCAATTTCTTTTACCTCCTGTTTCGAAGATGTTCTGTCTGGGTACTGTTATGTTCTCAACCGTAAACCCATCTAATGTTATCTTTTCTAATAAGAGTTTTTTTATGATTTATAAACCTAACTCTGGGAAAGGGTAGTGTATTTTATCACTGTCCGTCTGAAAAAGTTAGTGCTTGTAGACTTACACGCGTGATAGTAGTAATTGTGTATCGCGCGACGCGTGTTTAATGTTCGGCTTTCTGCCTCTCCCTTCTCGCTATCCTTTTGTCCATCTGTTCGTTCGTTTTGGTAACGTAATGTAGAAAAAGACATGAATGGAATTTAAAATTTAGGTCATTACGCAGTCTGCCTCTTAATGTTTTTCCAAGAAATACAGCACACGTTTCATTGAAGAAAGCGGGTATAATACAGTAAGCTTTTACTATCAACGTGAAAGCGTTACAATTTGCAGACGAAGCAGAAAACAAGGGGGATTTCGAGTACATTCCTTGTGACAGCACTGTCATTTTACCATTGCTCTTCTCTTTATTAATTTTATTTGTTAGGCTTCATATTTACCTAATAATTTATATATGTGGATTAGAATATTTCATGACACAGAGGTTCAGATAAAAATCTGGGACCGAAGATGCAGCAAAAGTGATGAATGCAGTCAGCGACCCATAGTTTGACTGCTTGTGTCAGGGTCAGCGAACCAGAGCTGACCAAGACCCTACTTCACCTCCAAGTGGTGGTCCTGGAAACAGGCTGCATCACTGCAGTCTGGCTGAGAGAGTAGGGATCGAAGAGGGAAGGCAAAACCGGTCCCAAAAAATGCCGTGCTGAAGTCGGATGTGTCGGTCGATAGGCGCAGCTTCGCTGTAAACGGAAACAACGCAACCAACGTCCTGTTCAGGACGAACGAGGAAGAAGAAGAAAAAGATAAAATTCTACGTACTATAGCATTATCCATAAGCTGGTGGTCATATAAAGATACCACCAGATATGCCTCCCTGCATTCTTAAAACGATAATGATGTTGACAACAGAGCGAACAATATTATATTAGTTACCCTGATAATTAAAAACAATTGCCAACAATCGTCAAACTTAGAGTATAATGATCTGGGTGTTCTAAGGTATCAGCCTTCGCTTAAGGTTACTCTTGTATAATGATAAGGATGTTTTAAAGTATCAGCCTTCGCTTAAGGTTATTCTTGTATAATTGTGACAGCGCCATCTTGAGGTCTGTCGTTCTAGGCGCTGGCCCCATCTGGTCAGTCATATTGTCTCTGTGGTTTAGTGCCTTTTGATCACGTTATCTTCAAGCAGATTTATTACAAGGCCATAATAAGCCTACGAATTAGTTGTGTTTTTGCTCTAGTTGTGTAAATCTGTGTTTTCATGCATTCCGGAGCAATTATCGCGTGTGTTATCTGTGTGGCGCAGATTAATCCGCGTAGCGCGCAGTAAATTGAGTGGTTAGGCCAGGGCTTATAAAAAGGGGTAGCAAGCGGCGAAACCGGTCTATGTTTGAGAGAGCCGCCCAGTGAGAACAGACTAAGAAGACACACAAGAGCCAAGCTGTAAATGCCTTGAGCACGTGAGTTAATTTAAATTAGCATTAGTTTTCTAGGATTCTGAAATTATATCGATGTGGCTATTTTAATGTTTAATGGGACAGATAGGTAGATAGATGTGAGAGTTTAAGAGCGATTATTTCATTCTTCAGAAAGGCTATTCCACTGGACATTTAGATAAGATTAACGATCGCAAGATAGTAGCCTCGTGGTGATAAAAGGCGGCGATAGCGAGTCTGATTAAACACGCTCCGCGTGGTAAACCTATAATATGTTATGCCGAGCGACACGCGGTGTATTTAGTCCCAGTTTGGCTTAAGTCGAGAATAATTATATTGTATTCTTTATGTAAGAGTAATTTAGTGTATTTCACGTTTATTGATAATTCTACTGTATATTTAATGGGTTGCTGTGAGGTGAGAATATGTATTTAGATTTCTGGAGAGCGCGAGGCCACTCCTTTGTTGAGACAGGTGTTTCTCTGTTTGCTCCTGGTGGAGCATGGAAACACCAATGCGGCTGGTGTCCACCACAAGCCAACAGAAGCATTTTTATGCTATTACAGTGGTTGTTCCTGTAATAATGTGTTTCATGCGATGAGATTCCCAGCAAGTGGCGTCGTCGGCAGGATTGACAGACAGCACGCAGTGAAGCAACTCTTCAGCAATCAGAGCAGCAACAGCCGAAACAGTAGAACACCCAGTTCAGTGCAAGGCGAGGGACGGGATCATCCAGTTTGTCAAGATTTCTAGTCAACTCTACTAGCAACAAGATGGCGGCACGCAACACACGCGCTGCTAGTAGAACTGATAACGAAGATGTGGCTGAGGTGGATGACCCTGTAGTAGGGCTAAATCGTCAACCAGAACGAGTGCAGTACATCGTGGTACCTACTCACAAGAGGGTGCGGTGCTTTGGGGAGCGCACGGGTCCTACGGCCGAGGAATATGTCAGAGAGGTGAGAGCTGCCTGGAGAGTAGGGATGATGAGTAAAGAGGACCAGGCAGATGTTATTCTTGACAGTGTGACGCCAAGTGTCCGTAGGGAGCTGAGGATTCAGGCTGATGACGGTGACCCAGAAGCAATGCTACATTCCATTCTTAGGGTGTATGGGGAGCGTCGGAGCATCCCAGAAGTAATTGCCGCGTTCTTCTCTACCCGGCAAGGTGCAAGGGAGTCTCTTTGGGAATTCTCCCATCGCATTCACGAGGTGTTTGAAAGTGCTGTAAGGGCACAAAAGCAGAACAACGTCACTCCTTTGGCGCCATCCTTTCTTCGTGACCAGTTTGCTGCTTGTCTGAGAGATGACCTACTAAGAAAGCTTGCAAAGGAAATGATCATCAAGGAGCCAACAGCATCGTTCACGTCGGTGAGGGACTATGCCCTACGGTTTTTGGAGACTGAGCCCACTTCTGGGGCTGGTGTTGCCAGTGTCGAAGCAGCTTTGGGGGCTTGTGTTGCCAGTGTTGAAGTGGCAAGAACAGAGACTGTGTCAGATACGCATGCATTAAACGCAGAAGTAGAGCGGCTGAGAGCACAGGTGGCTCAATTAGAGGCTAAAATTGATGCGATGTCTCAGGAGCAGGGGAGACGTACCAGGACAGTTCGTTGTTTTAGATGCAGAGAACTAGGCCACGTACAGAATCGATGTCCACAGGCGTTAAACTAGACCCCTCTGCGGCTGGGAGTCAGGTTACAGAAGGGGAGCAGAATGGCTCAAAGATAAAGAGGGTTGGTGGTCGACCGGAGTGTGAGGTGCTTATTGCAGGGAAGAAAGTCAAAGGCGGCCAGGGATGTAAGGGTAGCAGGAGGCGACCCAGGGCACCAAGGAAGCCTAGGAAAATAAGATGCTTCAACTGTGGAGACCTTTCGAACCATATGACAGCCAAGTGTCCCCAGGGCCCGCTTCCTAAGCGATGTTTCCATTGTAGGTCCCCGGACCATTTGATATCGGTTTGCCCATCAAAGAGCGCCCTCTCTAAGCGTACCAACACATCTACATTGCCGTCACAGTGCAAGCCAAGAGATGGCCGTGGCAACTGTCACCATAAGGGCGCCAGGAAAAGTGGTCGACATTTAGAGGAGGAGACTCATCTAAAACTCGTTGAAGGACACGTTTCCAGGCTACGAGGGGCGCACGTAAGAGCAGAGCCACCGTTGCAGAGTTTTGCAGCAGTCCGGAAAGAGAGATGTGACAAGCTGTCGTGTTCTACTCCACTACAGGTCGGAGAATTGGTGAAGAAGAGAATGCACGACGCTGAGAGATCCGAGATTCGTGATATGTGGTCAGAAGACGAGTACGTTGTAGTTCGTGCTCCCACAATGACAGGGGGTCCATATATCATCCAACGAACGGACAGAGCGAGTCCGAGCATTAGAGTCACCGGCAATGACCTGAGACGAAGTGAAGGAAAAGGTGATCCTCCAGATTTGGAGAATACGACTGGGGAGCCTGATTTTGTGTAGTTGTCGGGACGACAACAAAATCAGGCGGGGAATATGTGACAGCGCCATCTTGAGGTCTGTCGTTCTAGGCGCTGGCCCCATCTGGTCAGTCATATTGTCTCTGTGGTTTAGTGCCTTTTGATCACGTTATCTTCAAGCAGATTTATTACAAGGCCATAATAAGCCTACGAATTAGTTGTGTTTTTGCTCTAGTTGTGTAAATCTGTGTTTTCATGCATTCCGGAGCAATTATCGCGTGTGTTATCTGTGTGGCGCAGATTAATCCGCGTAGCGCGCAGTAAATTGAGTGGTTAGGCCAGGGCTTATAAAAAGGGGTAGCAAGCGGCGAAACCGGTCTATGTTTGAGAGAGCCGCCCAGTGAGAACAGACTAAGAAGACACACAAGAGCCAAGCTGTAAATGCCTTGAGCACGTGAGTTAATTTAAATTAGCATTAGTTTTCTAGGATTCTGAAATTATATCGATGTGGCTATTTTAATGTTTAATGGGACAGATAGGTAGATAGATGTGAGAGTTTAAGAGCGATTATTTCATTCTTCAGAAAGGCTATTCCACTGGACATTTAGATAAGATTAACGATCGCAAGATAGTAGCCTCGTGGTGATAAAAGGCGGCGATAGCGAGTCTGATTAAACACGCTCCGCGTGGTAAACCTATAATATGTTATGCCGAGCGACACGCGGTGTATTTAGTCCCAGTTTGGCTTAAGTCGAGAATAATTATATTGTATTCTTTATGTAAGAGTAATTTAGTGTATTTCACGTTTATTGATAATTCTACTGTATATTTAATGGGTTACTGTGAGGTGAGAATATGTATTTAGATTTCTGGAGAGCGCGAGGCCACTCCTTTGTTGAGACAGGTGTTTCTCTGTTTGCTCCTGGTGGAGCATGGAAACACCAATGCGGCTGGTGTCCACCACAAGCCAACAGAAGCATTTTTATGCTATTACAGTGTTTGTTCCTGTAATAATGTGTTTCATGCGATGAGATTCCCAGCCGCACGAGTCGGCACATACGACATGCTTCAGAATGCAGTAACGAATATTGAGATAGACCAGTTGTGAGGTGGTGGTTAATTCTCATTATTGAGATTATTTGTTGTACATGTATTGAAGAATATTATTTTATGTCCAGTTGATTATTATTGTTGTGTGAACAATGGTTTGTGAGAGCACGTGGGCGTACCAGATGTATATTTCTCTTCTCCGCTCCTGAGGGAGCATGGGGCCACCGGTGTGGTTTACCTCAGCATGGAGCATTCAGATGCTTTTGCAGTAGTGGTTTCGGTAGCAACCTATGTTACCCGGTGCGATTGCCAGCCTCATGCACAACACCACACTAGTCGCATTGGGCGACACGCATGGGTGTGTGAGATAGTTGATGATGTCAGGTGGGCGCATGTTTTCTGTATGGTAAGTGTTATTATCCATGCTATTGATGTTCACTTAGACGTTGTTTTATTTATTATTTTTCAGACAGTCTATGAACACTGACTGGGTGTTTGTTGGATTGTTTGTTTGGTGTTCGGTAGAATTAAATGTTGATCTGCTTAAGGCTTTGGGTTGCTTGAATTGTTAAGTCTGCTGCTGAGAGGGTTGCAAGCAACCAATAATTGCAACCCCTGTCAAACGATCCTTTATAAATTTTCTTAGTGCACGGGTCTTGGGTGTGAGGTACCCCTAGCGCCCCTGTCACATAATGATAAGAGTGTTCTAACGTATCAGCCTTCGTTTAAGGTTACTCTTGTATAATGATAAGGGTGTTCTAAGGTATCAGCCTTCGCTTAAGGTTACTCTTGTATAATGATAAGAGTGTTCTAACGTATCAGCCTTCGCTTAAGGTTACTCTTGTATAATGATAAGGGTGTTCTAAGGTATCAGCCTTCGCTTAAGGTTACTCTTGTATAATGATAAGGGTGTTCTAAGGTATCAGCCTTCGCTTAAGGTTACTCTTGGCAGAAATATAACAAGAAGAATGATGCTTCTATTTAAGGGACCTCATAGGATGTTAAAGAAAAGCAAGTATAACAATCGAGATAATCTAAGCTGTCATGTACTTATATTCTCCCGCCCTTTCTATGAGGAAATTTTGACTCGTGGTTTTTTAGCCCCCAGCTGAAGATGATCCAGCAACTATTAAATTTATAGCTGTATGTGTTTATGTATTTAACACAATATGAGTCATATGGGTGCAGACATACAATTCACTAAATACTGATTAATCCAACCATAGCTTTAAAGTTATGGATAAACATGTTTAATAATCATTTAGAGTTAACAAGTTTTAAAATAAATAACGTTGCTTAGAAAAAAAAGGAACGATGACATTGATAATCATCGGATGACTTAAACATGTGGTGGACTTATTGAAAAGATTTGAAATGTCCAATTGTTGTGCTGTTATGGTACTTAGTTTCCGGCGGGGGATCTTTTGACGTCTGTTTCAGCCGCTGTTGGTTCCCACAGGTGTTTCGAACTTAAAAAAAAAAAAAAAATTTTGTCTCGTTTTGGCGAGGCGCGTCCCGTTCAACTTAGTCGGTTATATTAGGGCGCATGTCCAAATATAAAAGATCTTTAGGTCTAGTTTTAATCAATAATACCCAACTTCTTATCAACAGTCAAATATTGTAGCAGCAGCACGTCTCTTGCACACAACCGAGGTAACTACTTAAGTTTTCCAGTCAAGCTTCTTAAAGACCCGTATGATGTTGGTGTCTAGCGTCGACTGCTGGCAACTTGTACCACAACTATATATATTTTGCCCGACCCTCCTTAGTCACATCTTACAACATGCAATTTAGATATTTAGATTACAGTACAACATTACTATTCTTTGCTCTCTTTTCACGCTCCGGTAACACACGGGTGATATAATCAGAATTGTCTTCAGATTAAGACTTTCTTAGCAAGTTTCAGGTCAAGTCTCAAGTATCTTAGTACAAGTCTCAATTCGAGTCGCAAGTCCCTAACAGTAATTTTTAAGACAAGTCTCAAACTGAGCCTCATTTTAAAATCTAAAACTGTTTATAGTCACAATAGTCTTTATTAGAAAAATGACACGAATCAAATAACAATGGAAAATAATAATCTATATTTTTTATATTTCATTTAATAACTGTTTTTATTTTATCAAATATTGTGTGAAATACACGTCACGGTAACAGTATTCATTTTTCAGTATTACATTAGAGAAATATTATCTCAGCTCGATGACTCGGTTCACGAGTCCAGTCGCTAATGCAAATCTTGCTACTTGAATCTGAAGTCGATTCATTGTGGCGGCTTATGTCCGACTAGAGTTCGAGTCAATTCGTTCGAATCGACAAGACTGTATATAATTACACACTGGTGATATAACAAAATAGTTATGATATAATGATACACTGATTATATATGATACAAGGATTGTCATGCTATACCTGACGCATTTATGTGTGCATGTAGTTGAAGAATGGAGTAACTCTTGAAGGCGTAGAACGCTAAGTTTAAAATACGCAAGGTTCCATTATAACAGTTCAAAGTGATGAGGACTTAGCGTGACTGATTACTGTTTAGGGGCGTAGCTAGTTTATTACAATAGAAAGACAATACCAGATGTTTCATTAATGCAAGTATCTTTGTACTATTATTTCTGATGTCCACGACTATGTTATCGAATATATATATTCGTGGAGCTGTGATTCAGACTCCTACCAAGTTATTTATATAGGTATATACGGTCCTGAGTGAGACTGTCAACTCACTTTATATCTCCACACCTCATACATTAACGGGAGCCGCTGTAGCATAGTGGTTAGTGCACTGGCTTCCTAGCTCAGTGGTCTATGGTTCGATCCTCAGAAGAGGTGGGATTTTTTTAGGCCGCAAACGGCTCCTGGGTCGACCCAGCCCCATTGGGTACCAGAGCAACTCTGGGAAGGTTAAGGCGGCCGGCATGATGCTGACCACATCACCCCTAGTGTGCCGATGGTCAAGAAAATATGGGCCTAACACCATATTC